>OX384037.1:0-600000 GCA_947534325.1 Agonum fuliginosum
GTCTAAATTCGGTCTAAATTCGGTCTAAATTCGGTCTAAATTCGGTCTAAATTCGGTCTAAATTCAGTCTAAATTCGGTCTAAATTCGGTCTAAATTCGGTCTAAATTCGGTCTAAATTCAGTCTAAATTCAGTCTAAATTCGGTCTAAATTCAGTCTAAATTCGGTCTAAATTCGGTCTAAATTCGGTCTAAATTCAGTCTAAATTCGGTCTAAATTCAGTCTAAATTCAGTCTAAATTCGGTCTAAATTCGGTCTAAATTCGGTCTAAATTCGGTCTAAATTCGGTCTAAATTCGGTCTAAATTCAGTCTAAATTCGGTCTAAATTCAGTCTAAAATTAGTCTAAATTCGGTCTAAATTCGGTCTAAATTCGGTCTAAATTCGGTCTAAATTCGGTCTAAATTCAGTCTAAATTCGGTCTAAATTCAGTCTAAATTCGGTCTAAATTCAGTCTAAATTCGGTCTAAATTCGGTCTAAATTCGGTCTAAATTCGGTCTAAATTCGGTCTAAATTCAGTCTAAATTCAGTCCTAAATTCGGTCAAATTCAGTCTAAATTCAGTCTAAATTCGGTCTAAATTCGGTCTAAATTCGGTCTAAATTCGGTCTAAATTCAGTCTAAATTCGGTCTAAATTCAGTCTAAATTCATTCTAAATTCAGTCTAAATTCGGTCTAAATTCGGTCTAACTTCGGTCTAAATTCGGTCTAAATTCGGTCTAAATTCGGTCAAAATTCGGTCTAAATTCGGTCTAAATTCGGTCTAAATTCAGTCTAAATTCGGTCTAAATTCGGTCTAAATCCGGTCTAAATTCGGTCTAATTCAGTCTAAATTCGGTCTAAATTCGGTCTAAATTCGGTCTAAATTCGGTCTAATTCGGTCTAATTCGGTCAAAATTCGGTCAAAATTCGGTCTAAATTCGGTCTAAATTCGGTCTAAATTCGGTCTAAATCGTCTAAATTCGGTCTAAATTCGGTCAAAATTCGGTCTAAATTCGGTCTAAATTCAGTCTAAATTCGGTCTAAATTCGGTCTAAATTCGGTCTAAATTCGGTCTAAATTCGGTCTAAATTCGGTCTAAATTCGGTCTAAATTCGGTCTAAATTCGGTCTAAATTCGGTCTAAATTCGGTCTAAATTCGGTCTAAATTCAGTCTAAATTCGGTCTAAATTCGGTCTAAATTCGATCTAAATTCGGTCTAAATTCGGTCTAAATTCGGTCTAAATTCGGTCTAAATTCGGTCTAAATTCGGTCTAAATTCGGTCTAAATTCAGTCTAAATTCGGTCTAAATTCGGTCTAAATTCGGTCTAAATTCGGTCTAAATTCAGTCTAAATTCGGTCTAAATTCGGTCTAAATTCGGTCTAAATTCGGTCTAAATTCGGTCTAAATTCGGTCTAAATTCGGTCTAAATTCGGTCTAAATTCGGTCTAAATTCAGTCTAAATTCAGTCTAAATTCGGTCTAAATTCGGTCTAAATTCGGTCTAAATTCGGTCTAAATTCGGTCTAAATTCGGTCTAAATTCGGTCTAAATTCAGTCTAAATTCGGTCTAAATTCGGTCTAAATTCAGTCTAAATTCGGTCTAAATTCGGTCTAAATTCGGTCTAAATTCGGTCTAAATTCGGTCTAAATTCGGTCTAAATTCGGTCTAAATTCGGTCTAAATTCGGTCGTAATTCAGTCTAAATTCAGTCTAAATTCAGTCTAAATTCAATCTAAATTCGGTCTAAATTCGGTCTAAATTCGGTCTAAATTCGGTCTAAATTCGGTCTAAATTCGGTCTAAATTCGGTCTAAATTCAGTCTAAATTCGGTCTAAATTCGGTCTAAATTCGGTCTAAATTCAGTCTAAATTCGGTCTAAATTCAGTCTAAATTCAGTCTAAATTCGGTCTAAATTCGGTCTAAATTCGGTCTAAATTCGGTCTAAATTCGGTCTAAATTCGGTCTAAATTCAGTCTAAATTCGGTCTAAATTCAGTCTAAATTCAGTCTAAATTCGGTCTAAATTCGGTCTAAATTCGGTCTAAATTCGGTCTAAATTCGGTCTAAATTCGGTCTAAATTCAGTCTAAATTCGGTCTAAATTCAGTCTAAATTCGGTCTAAATTCGGTCTAAATTCGGTCTAAATTCGGTCTAAATTCGGTCTAAATTCAGTCTAAATTCAGTCTAAATTCGGTCTAAATTCAGTCTAAATTCAGTCTAAATTCGGTCTAAATTCGGTCTAAATTCGGTCTAAATTCGGTCTAAATTCGGTCTAAATTCGGTCTAAATTCGGTCTAAATTCGGTCTAAATTCAGTCTAAATTCGGTCTAAATTCGGTCTAAATTCGGTCTAAATTCAGTCTAAATTCGGTCTAAATTCGGTCTAAATTCGGTCTAAATTCGGTCTAAATTCGGTCTAAATTCGGTCTAAATTCGGTCTAAATTCGGTCTAAATTCGGTCTAAATTCGGTCTAAATTCTGTCTAAATTCGGTCTAAATTCGGTCTAAATTCGGTCTAAATTCGGTCTAAATTCGGTCTAAATTCAGTCTAAATTCGGTCTAAATTCGGTCTAAATTCGGTCTAAATTCGGTCTAAATTCGGTCTAAATTCGGTCTAAATTCAGTCTAAATTCGGTCTAAATTCAGTCTAAATTCAGTCTAAATTCGGTCTAAATTCAGTCTAAATTCGGTCTAAATTCAGTCTAAATTCAGTCTAAATTCGGTCTAAATTCGGTCTAAATTCAGTCTAAATTCGGTCTAAATTCGGTCTAAATTCGGTCTAAATTAGGTCTAAATTCGGTCTAAATTCAGTCTAAATTCGGTCTAAATTCGGTCTAAATTCGGTCTAAATTCGGTCTAAATTCGGTCTAAATTCGGTCTAAATTCGGTCTAAATTCGGTCTAAATTCGGTCTAAATTCGGTCTATATTCAGTCTAAATTCGGTCTAAATTCGGTCTAAATTCGGTCTAAATTCGGTCTAAATTCGGTCTAAATTCGGTATAAATTCGGTCTAAATTCAGTCTAAATTCAGTCTAAATTCGGTCTAAATTCAGTCTAAATTCGGTCTAAATTCAGTCTAAATTCGGTCTAAATTCGGTCTAAATTCGGTCTAAATTCGGTCTAAATTCAGTCTAAATTCGGTCTAAATTCGGTCTAAATTCGGTCTAAATTCGGTCTAAATTCGGTCTAAATTCGGTCTAAATTCGGTCTAAATTCGGTCTAAATTCGGTCTAAATTCGGTCTAAATTCTGTCTAAATTCGGTCTAAATTCGGTCTAAATTCGGTCTAAATTCGGTCTAAATTCAGTCTAAATTCGGTCTAAATTCGGTCTAAATTCGGTCTAAATTCGGTCTAAATTCGGTCTAAATTCGGTCTAAATTCGGTCTAAATTCAGTCTAAATTCGGTCTAAATTCAGTCTAAATTCAGTCTAAATTCGGTCTAAATTCAGTCTAAATTCGGTCTAAATTCAGTCTAAATTCAGTCTAAATTCGGTCTAAATTCGGTCTAAATTCAGTCTAAATTCGGTCTAAATTCGGTCTAAATTCGGTCTAAATTAGGTCTAAATTCGGTCTAAATTCAGTCTAAATTCGGTCTAAATTCGGTCTAAATTCGGTCTAAATTCGGTCTAAATTCGGTCTAAATTCGGTCTAAATTCGGTCTAAATTCGGTCTAAATTCGGTCTAAATTCGGTCTAAATTCAGTCTAAATTCGGTCTAAATTCGGTCTAAATTCGGTCTAAATTCGGTCTAAATTCGGTCTAAATTCGGTATAAATTCGGTCTAAATTCAGTCTAAATTCAGTCTAAATTCGGTCTAAATTCAGTCTAAATTCGGTCTAAATTCAGTCTAAATTCGGTCTAAATTCGGTCTAAATTCGGTCTAAATTCGGTCTAAATTCAGTCTAAATTCGGTCTAAATTCGGTCTATATTCAGTCTAAATTCGGTCTAAATTCGGTCTAAATTCGGTCTAAATTCGGTCTAAATTCGGTCTAAATTCGGTATAAATTCGGTCTAAATTCAGTCTAAATTCAGTCTAAATTCGGTCTAAATTCAGTCTAAATTCGGTCTAAATTCAGTCTAAATTCGGTCTAAATTCGGTCTAAATTCAGTCTAAATTCGGTCTAAATTCGGTCTAAATTCGGTCTAAATTCGGTCTAAATTCAGTCTAAATTCGGTCTAAATTCAGTCTAAATTCAGTCTAAATTCGGTCTAAATTCAGTCTAAATTCGGTCTAAATTCGGTCTAAATTCGGTCTGAATTCGGTCTAAATTCGGTCTAAATTCGGTCTAAATTCGGTCTAAATTCGGTCTAAATTCGGTCTAAATTCGGTCTAAATTCGGTCTAAATTCGGTCTAAATTCGGTCTAAATTCGGTCTAAATTCAGTCTAAATTCGGTCTAAATTCGGTCTAAATTCGGTCTAAATTCGGTCTAAATTCGGTCTAAATTCGGTATAAATTCGGTCTAAATTCAGTCTAAATTCAGTCTAAATTCGGTCTAAATTCAGTCTAAATTCGGTCTAAATTCAGTCTAAATTCGGTCTAAATTCGGTCTAAATTCGGTCTAAATTCGGTCTAAATTCAGTCTAAATTCGGTCTAAATTCGGTCTAAATTCAGTCTAAATTCGGTCTAAATTCGGTCTAAATTCGGTCTAAATTCGGTCTAAATTCGGTCTAAATTCAGTCTAAATTCGGTCTAAATTCAGTCTAAATTCAGTCTAAATTCGGTCTAAATTCAGTCTAAATTCGGTCTAAATTCGGTCTAAATTCGGTCTAAATTCGGTCTAAATTCGGTCTAAATTCGGTCTAAATTCGGTCTAAATTCGGTCTAAATTCGGTCTAAATTCGGTCTAAATTCAGTCTAAATTCGGTCTAAATTTGGTCTAAATTCAGTCTGAATTCGGTCTAAATTCGGTCTAAATTCGGTCTAAATTCGGTCTAAATTCGGTCTAAATTCGGTCTAAATTCAGTCTAAATTCGGTCTAAATTCGGTCTAAATTCAGTCTAAATTCGGTCTAAATTCAGTCTAAATTCGGTCTAAATTCAGTCTAAATTCAGTCTAAAATCGGTCTAAATTCAGTCTAAATTCAGTCTAAATTCGGTCTAAATTCGGTCTAAATTCAGTCTAAATTCAGTCTAAATTCGGTCTAAATTCAGTCTAAATTCGGTCTAAATTCGGTCTAAATTCGGTCTAAATTCAGTCTAAATTCGGTCTAAATTCGGTCTAATTTCAGTCTAAATTCGGTCTAAATTCGGTCTAAATTCGGTCTAAATTCAGTCTAAATTCGGTCTAAATTCAGTCTAAATTCGGTCTAAATTCGGTCTAAATTCGGTCTAAATTCAGTCTAAATTCGGTCTAAATTCGGTCTAAATTCGGTCTAAATTCAGTCTAAATTCGGTCTAAATTCAGTCTAAATTCGGTCTAAATTCGGTCTAAATTCGGTCTAAATTCAGTCTAAATTCGGTCTAAATTCGGTCTAAATTCGGTCTAAATTCGGTCTAAATTCGGTCTAAATTCAGTCTAAATTCGGTCTAAATTCGGTCTACATTCAGTCTAAATTCAGTCTAAATTCGGTCTAAATTCAGTCTAAATTCGGTCTAAATTCAGTCTAAATTCGGTCTAAATTCAGTCTAAATTCGGTCTAAATTCGGTCTAAATTCGGTCTAAATTCGGTCTAAATTCGGTCTAAATTCGGTCTAAATTCGGTCTAAATTCAGTCTAAATTCGGTCTAAATTCGGTCTACATTCAGTCTAAATTCAGTCTAAATTCGGTCTAAATTCAGTCTAAATTCGGTCTAAATTCAGTCTAAATTCAGTCTAAATTCGGTCTAAATTCAGTCTAAATTCGGTCTAAATTCAGTCTAAATTCAGTCTAAATTCGGTCTAAATTCGGTCTAAATTCGGTCTAAATTCGGTCTAAATTCGGTCTAAATTCGGTCTAAATTCGGTCTAAATTCGGTCTAAATTCAGTCTAAATTCGGTCTAAATTCAGTCTAAATTCGGTCTAAATTCGGTCTAAATTCGGTCTAAATTCGGTCTAAAATCGGTCTAAATTCAGTCTAAATTCGGTCTAAATTCGGTCTAAATTCGGTCTAAATTCGGTCTAAATTCGGTCTAAATTCGGTCTAAATTCGGTCTAAATTCGGTCTAAAATCGGTCTAAATTCAGTCTAAATTCGGTCTAAATTCGGTCTAAATTCGGTCTAAATTCGGTCTAAATTCGGTCTAAATTCGGTCTAAATTCAGTCTAAATTCGGTCTAAATTCGGTCTAAATTCGGTCTAAATTCGGTCTAAAATCGGTCTAAATTCGGTCTAAATTCGGTCTAAATTCGGTCTAAAATCGGTCTAAATTCAGTCTAGATTCGGTCTAAATTCGGTCTAAATTCGGTCTAAATTCGGTCTAAATTCGGTCTAAATTCGGTCTAAATTCGGTCTAAATTCGGTCTAAATTCAGTCTAAATTCGGTCTAAATTCGGTCTAAATTCGGTCTAAATTCGGTCTAAATTCGGTCTAAATTCGGTCTAAATTCGGTCTAAATTCAGTCTAAATTCGGTCTAAATTCGGTCTAAATTCAGTCTAAATTCGGTCTAAATTCGGTCTAAATTCGGTCTAAATTCAGTCTAAATTCGGTCTAAATTCGGTCTAAATTCGGTCAAAATTCGGTCTAAATTCAGTCTAAATTCGGTCTAAATTCGGTCTAAATTCGGTCTAAATTCGGTCTAAATTCGGTCTAAATTCAGTCTAAATTCGGTCTAAATTCAGTCTAAATTCAGTCTAAAATCGGTCTAAATTCAGTCTAAATTCGGTCTAAATTCAGTCTAAATTCAGTCTAAATTCGGTCTAAATTCGGTCTAAATTCGGTCTAAATTCGGTCTAAATTCGGTCTAAATTCGGTCTAAATTCGGTCTAAATTCAGTCTAAATTCGGTCTAAATTCGGTCTAAATTCGGTCTAAATTCGGTCTAAAATCGGTCTAAATTCGGTCTAAATTCGGTCTAAATTCGGTCTAAAATCGGTCTAAATTCAGTCTAGATTCGGTCTAAATTCGGTCTAAATTCGGTCTAAATTCGGTCTAAATTCGGTCTAAATTCGGTCTAAATTCGGTCTAAATTCGGTCTAAATTCGGTCTAAATTCGGTCTAAATTCGGTCTAAATTCGGTCTAAATTCGGTCTAAATTCGGTCTAAATTCGGTCTAAATTCGGTCTAAATTCAGTCTAAATTCGGTCTAAATTCGGTCTAAATTCAGTCTAAATTCGGTCTAAATTCGGTCTAAATTCGGTCTAAATTCAGTCTAAATTCGGTCTAAATTCGGTCTAAATTCGGTCTAAATTCGGTCAAAATTCGGTCTAAATTCAGTCTAAATTCGGTCTAAATTCGGTCTAAATTCGGTCTAAATTCGGTCTAAATTCGGTCTAAATTCAGTCTAAATTCGGTCTAAATTCAGTCTAAATTCAGTCTAAAATCGGTCTAAATTCAGTCTAAATTCGGTCTAAATTCAGTCTAAATTCAGTCTAAATTCGGTCTAAATTCGGTCTAAATTCAGTCTAAATTCAGTCTAAATTCGGTCTAAATTCGGTCTAAATTCGGTCTAAATTCGGTCTAAATTCGGTCTAAATTCGGTCTAAATTCGGTCTAAATTCGGTCTAAATTCGGTCTAAATTCGGTCTAAATTCAGTCTAAATTCGGTCTAAATTCAGTCTAAATTCGGTCTAAATTCAGTCTAAATTCAGTCTAAATTCAGTCTAAATTCGGTCTAAATTCGGTCTAAATTCGGTCTAAATTCGGTCTAAATTCGGTCTAAATTCGGTCTAAATTCGGTCTAAATTCGGTCTAAATTCGGTCTAAATTCGGTCTAAATTCGGTCTAAATTCGGTCTAAATTCAGTCTAAATTCGGTCTAAATTCAGTCTAAATTCAGTCTAAATTCGGTCTAAATTCGGTCTAAATTCGGTCTAAATTCGGTCTAAATTCGGTCTAAATTCGGTCTAAATTCGGTCTAAATTCAGTCTAAATTCGGTCTAAATTCGGTCTAAATTCGGTCTAAATTCGGTCTAAATTCGGTCTAAATTCGGTCTAAATTCGGTCTAAATTCGGTCTAAATTCGGTCTAAATTCAGTCTAAATTCGGTCTAAATTCGGTCTAAATTCAGTCTAAATTCGGTCTAAATTCGGTCTAAATTCGGTCTAAATTCGGTCTAAATTCAGTCTAAATTCGGTCTAAATTCGGTCTAAATTCGGTCAAAATTCGGTCTAAATTCAGTCTAAATTCGGTCTAAATTCGGTCTAAATTCGGTCTAAATTCGGTCTAAATTCGGTCTAAATTCAGTCTAAATTCGGTCTAAATTCAGTCTAAATTCAGTCTAAATTCAGTCTAAATTCGGTCTAAATTCAGTCTAAATTCAGTCTAAATTCGGTCTAAATTCGGTCTAAATTCGGTCTAAATTCGGTCTAAATTCGGTCTAAATTCAGTCTAAATTCGGTCTAAATTCGGTCTAAATTCAGTCTAAATTCGGTCTAAATTCGGTCTAAATTCGGTCTAAATTCGGTCTAAATTCGGTCTAAATTCGGTCTAAATTCGGTCTAAATTCAGTCTAAATTCGGTCTAAATTCAGTCTAAATTCGGTCTAAATTCGGTCTAAATTCGGTCTAAATTCGGTCTAAATTCGGTCTAAATTCGGTCTAAATTCGGTCTAAATTCAGTCTAAATTCGGTCTAAATTCGGTCTAAATTCAGTCTAAATTCGGTCTAAATTCGGTCTAAATTCGGTCTAAATTCGGTCTAAATTCGGTCTAAATTCGGTCTAAATTCGGTCTAAATTCGGTCTAAATTCGGTCTAAATTCAGTCTAAATTCGGTCTAAATTCAGTCTAAATTCGGTCTAAATTCAGTCTAAATTCGGTCTAAATTCAGTCTAAATTCGGTCTAAATTCAGTCTAAATTCAGTCTAAATTCGGTCTAAATTCGGTCTAAATTCGGTCTAAATTCGGTCTAAATTCAGTCTAAATTCGGTCTAAATTCGGTCTAAATTCAGTCTAAATTCGGTCTAAATTCGGTCTAAATTCGGTCTAAATTCAGTCTAAATTCGGTCTAAATTCAGTCTAAATTCGGTCTAAATTCGGTCTAAATTCGGTCTAAATTCAGTCTAAATTCGGTCTAAATTCAGTCTAAATTCGGTCTAAATTCGGTCTAAATTCGGTCTAAATTCAGTCTAAATTCGGTCTAAATTCGGTCTAAATTCAGTCTAAATTCAGTCTAAATTCGGTCTAAATTCAGTCTAAATTCAGTCTAAATTCAGTCTAAATTCAGTCTAAATTCGGTCTAAATTCGGTCTAAATTCGGTCTAAATTCGGTCTAAATTCGGTCTAAATTCGGTCTAAATTCGGTCTAAATTCAGTCTAAATTCAGTCTAAATTCGGTCTAAATTCGGTCTAAATTCAGTCTAAATTCAGTCTAAATTCAGTCTAAATTCGGTCTAAATTCAGTCTAAATTCGGTCTAAATTCGGTCTAAATTCGGTCTAAATTCGGTCTAAATTCGGTCTAAATTCGGTCTAAATTCGGTCTAAATTCGGTCTAAATTCGGTCTAAATTCAGTCTAAATTCGGTCTAAATTCGGTCTAAATTCGGTCTAAATTCGGTCTAAATTCGGTCTAAATTCGGTCTAAATTCGGTCTAAATTCGGTCTAAATTTGGTCTAAATTCGGTCTAAATTCAGTCTAAATTCGGTCTAAATTCGGTCTAAATTCAGTCTAAATTCAGTCTAAATTCAGTCTAAATTCGGTCTAAATTCGGTCTAAATCGTAGATCTTATGATTTTGAACAACTATTATTACTTGACATTTCTACGAAAAAACGTACCGTTTAGAAGTTATGGACATTCTAAAAATGCTGGCCTGTCATTGGTTGGATATTAAATATGAACCGATTTGGATGAAAATTATAATATAGGTAGATCTTATGATTTTGAACAACAATTATTACTTGACATTTTTACAAAAAAACGTACCGTTTAGAAGTTATGGACATTCTAAAAATGCTGGCCTGTCATTGGTTGGATATTAAATATGATCCGATTTGGATGAAACTTATAATATAGGTAGATCTTATGATTTTGAACAACAATTATTACTTTACATTTTTACAAAAAAACGTACCGTTTGGAAGTTATGGACATTCTAAAAATGCTGGCCTGTCATTGGTTGGATATTAAATATGATCCGATTTGGATGAAACTTATAATATAGGTAGATCTTATGATTTTGAACAACAATTATTACTTTACATTTTTACAAAAAAAAGTACCGTTTAGAAGTTATGGACATTCTAAAAATGCTGGCCTGTCATTGGTTGGATATTAAATATGATCCGATTTGGATGAAACTTATAATATAGGTAGATCTTATGATTTTGAACAACAATTATTACTTTACATTTTTACAAAAAAAAGTACCGTTTTGAAGTTATGGACATTCTAAAAATGCTGGCCTGTCATTGGTTGGATATTAAATATGAACCGATTTGGATGAAAATTATAATATAGGTAGATCTTATGATTTTGAACAACAATTATTACTTTACATTTTTACAAAAAAAAGTACCGTTTGGAAGTTATGGACATTCTAAAAATGCTGGCCTGTCATTGGTTGGATATTAAATATGAACCGATTTGGATGAAAATTATAATATAGGTAGATCTTATGATTTTGAACAACTATTATTACTTGACATTTTTACAAAAAAACGTACCGTTTAGAAGTTATGGACATTCTAAAAATGCTGGCCTGTCATTGGCTGGATATTAAATATGAACCGATTTGGTTGAAAATTATAATATAGGTAGATCTTATGATTTTGAACAACTATTATTACTTGACATTTCTACGAAAAAACGTACCGTTTAGAAGTTATGGACATTCTAAAAATGCTGGCCTGTCATTGGTTGGATATTAAATATGATCCGATTTGGATGAAACTTATAATATAGGTAGATCTTATGATTTTGAACAACAATTATTACTTTACATTTTTACAAAAAAAAGTACCGTTTAGAAGTTATGGACATTCTAAAAATGCTGGCCTGTCATTGGTTGGATATTAAATATGATCCGATTTGGATGAAACTTATAATATAGGTAGATCTTATGATTTTGAACAACAATTATTACTTTACATTTTTACAAAAAAAAGTACCGTTTTGAAGTTATGGACATTCTAAAAATGCTGGCCTGTCATTGGTTGGATATTAAATATGAACCGATTTGGATGAAAATTATAATATAGGTAGATCTTATGATTTTGAACAACAATTATTACTTTACATTTTTACAAAAAAAAGTACCGTTTGGAAGTTATGGACATTCTAAAAATGCTGGCCTGTCATTGGTTGGATATTAAATATGAACCGATTTGGATGAAAATTATAATATAGGTAGATCTTATGATTTTGAACAACTATTATTACTTGACATTTTTACAAAAAAACGTACCGTTTAGAAGTTATGGACATTCTAAAAATGCTGGCCTGTCATTGGTTGGATATTAAATATGAACCGATTTGGATGAAAATTATAATATAGGTAGATCTTATGATTTTGAACAACTATTATTACTTGACATTTCTACGAAAAAACGTACCGTTTAGAAGTTATGGACATTCTAAAAATGCTGGCCTGTCATTGGTTGGATATTAAATATGAACCGATTTGGATGAAAATTATAATATAGGTAGATCTTATGATTTTGAACAACTATTATTACTTGACATTTCTACGAAAAAACGTACCGTTTAGAAGTTATGGACATTCTAAAAATGCTGGCCTGTCATTGGTTGGATATTAAATATGAACCGATTTGGTTGAAAATTATAATATAGGTAGATCTTATGATTTTGAACAACTATTATTACTTGACATTTTTACAAAAAAACGTACCGTTTAGAAGTTATGGACATTCTAAAAATGCTGGCCTGTCATTGGTTGGATATTAAATATGAACCGATTTGGATGAAACTTATAATATAGGTAGATCTTATGATTTTGAACAACAATTATTACTTGACATTTTTACAAAAAAACGTACCGTTTGGAAGTTATGGACATTCTAAAAATGCTGGCGTGTCATTGGTTGGATATTAAATATGATCCGATTTGGATGAAAATTATAATATAGGTAGATCTTATGATTTTGAACAACTATTATTACTTGACATTTTTACAAAAAAACGTACCGTTTAGAAGTTATGGACATTCTAAAAATGCTGGCCTGTCATTGGTTGGATATTAAATATGAACCGATTTGGATGAAACTTATAATATAGGTAGATCTTATGATTTTGAACAACAATTATTACTTGACATTTTTACAAAAAAACGTACCGTTTGGAAGTTATGGACATTCTAAAAATGCTGGCCTGTCATTGGTTGGATATTAAATATGAACCGATTTGGATGAAAATTATAATATAGGTAGATCTTATGATTTTGAACAACTATTATTACTTGACATTTCTACGAAAAAACGTACCGTTTAGAAGTTATGGACATTCTAAAAATGCTGGCCTGTCATTGGTTGGATATTAAATATGAACCGATTTGGATGAAAATTATAATATAGGTAGATCTTATGATTTTGAACAACAATTATTACTTGACATTTTTACAAAAAAACGTACCGTTTGGAAGTTATGGACATTCTAAAAATGCTGGCCTGTCATTGGTTGGATATTAAATATGATCCGATTTGGATGAAAATTATAATATAGGTAGATCTTATGATTTTGAACAACAATTATTACTTGACATTTTTACAAAAAAACGTACCGTTTGGAAGTTATGGACATTCTAAAAATGCTGGCCTGTCATTGGTTGGATATTAAATATGATCCGATTTGGATGAAAATTATAATATAGGTAGATCTTATGATTTTGAACAACAATTATTACTTTACATTTTTACAAAAAAAAGTACCGTTTAGAAGTTATGGACATTCTAAAAATGCTGGCCTGTCATTGGTTGGATATTAAATATGAACCGATTTGGATGAAAATTATAATATAGGTAGATCTTATGATTTTGAACAACAATTATTACTTTACATTTTTACAAAAAAACGTACCGTTTGGAAGTTATGGACATTCTAAAAATGCTGGCCTGTCATTGGCTGGATATTAAATATGAACCGATTTGGTTGAAAATTATAATATAGGTAGATCTTATGATTTTGAACAACAATTATTACTTGACATTTTTACAAAAAAACGTACCGTCTGGAAGTTATGGACATTTTAAAAATGCTGGCCTGTCATTGGCTGGATATTAAATATGAACCGATTTGGATGAAAATTATAATATAGGTAGATCTTATGATTTTGAACAACAATTATTATTTGACATTTTTACAAAAAAACGTACCGTTTGGAAGTTATGGACATTCTAAAAATGCTGGCCTGTCATTGGTTGGATATTAAATATGAACCGATTTAGATGAAAATTATAATATAGGTAGATCTTATGATTTTGAACAACTATTATTACTTGACATTTCTACGAAAAAACGTACCGTTTAGAAGTTATGGACATTCTAAAAATGCTGGCCTGTCATTGGTTGGATATTAAATATGAACCGATTTGGATGAAAATTATAATATAGGTAGATCTTATGATTTTGAACAACTATTATTACTTGACATTTCTACGAAAAAACGTACCGTTTAGAAGTTATGGACATTCTAAAAATGCTGACCTGTCATTGGCTGGATATTAAATATGAACCGATTTGGATGAAAATTATAATATAGGTAGATCTTATGATTTTGAACAACTATTATTACTTGACATTTCTACGAAAAAACGTACCGTTTAGAAGTTATGGACATTCTAAAAATGCTGGCCTGTCATTGGTTGGATATTAAATATGAACCGATTTGGATGAAACTTATAATATAGGTAGATCTTATGATTTTGAACAACTATTATTACTTGACATTTCTACGAAAAAACGTACCGTTTAGAAGTTATGGACATTCTAAAAATGCTGGCCTGTCATTGGTTGGATATTAAATATGAACCGATTTGGATGAAACTTATAATATAGGTAGATCTTATGATTTTGAACAACAATTATTACTTGACATTTTTACAAAAAAACGTACCGTTTGGAAGTTATGGACATTCTAAAAATGCTGGCGTGTCATTGGTTGGATATTAAATATGATCCGATTTGGATGAAAATTATAATATAGGTAGATCTTATGATTTTGAACAACTATTATTACTTGACATTTTTACAAAAAAACGTACCGTTTAGAAGTTATGGACATTCTAAAAATGCTGGCCTGTCATTGGTTGGATATTAAATATGAACCGATTTGGATGAAACTTATAATATAGGTAGATCTTATGATTTTGAACAACAATTATTACTTGACATTTTTACAAAAAAACGTACCGTTTGGAAGTTATGGACATTCTAAAAATGCTGGCCTGTCATTGGTTGGATATTAAATATGAACCGATTTGGATGAAAATTATAATATAGGTAGATCTTATGATTTTGAACAACTATTATTACTTGACATTTCTACGAAAAAACGTACCGTTTAGAAGTTATGGACATTCTAAAAATGCTGGCCTGTCATTGGTTGGATATTAAATATGAACCGATTTGGATGAAAATTATAATATAGGTAGATCTTATGATTTTGAACAACAATTATTACTTGACATTTTTACAAAAAAACGTACCGTTTGGAAGTTATGGACATTCTAAAAATGCTGGCCTGTCATTGGTTGGATATTAAATATGATCCGATTTGGATGAAAATTATAATATAGGTAGATCTTATGATTTTGAACAACAATTATTACTTGACATTTTTACAAAAAAACGTACCGTTTGGAAGTTATGGACATTCTAAAAATGCTGGCCTGTCATTGGTTGGATATTAAATATGATCCGATTTGGATGAAAATTATAATATAGGTAGATCTTATGATTTTGAACAACAATTATTACTTTACATTTTTACAAAAAAAAGTACCGTTTAGAAGTTATGGACATTCTAAAAATGCTGGCCTGTCATTGGTTGGATATTAAATATGAACCGATTTGGATGAAAATTATAATATAGGTAGATCTTATGATTTTGAACAACAATTATTACTTTACATTTTTACAAAAAAACGTACCGTTTGGAAGTTATGGACATTCTAAAAATGCTGGCCTGTCATTGGCTGGATATTAAATATGAACCGATTTGGTTGAAAATTATAATATAGGTAGATCTTATGATTTTGAACAACAATTATTACTTGACATTTTTACAAAAAAACGTACCGTCTGGAAGTTATGGACATTTTAAAAATGCTGGCCTGTCATTGGCTGGATATTAAATATGAACCGATTTGGATGAAAATTATAATATAGGTAGATCTTATGATTTTGAACAACAATTATTATTTGACATTTTTACAAAAAAACGTACCGTTTGGAAGTTATGGACATTCTAAAAATGCTGGCCTGTCATTGGTTGGATATTAAATATGAACCGATTTAGATGAAAATTATAATATAGGTAGATCTTATGATTTTGAACAACTATTATTACTTGACATTTCTACGAAAAAACGTACCGTTTAGAAGTTATGGACATTCTAAAAATGCTGGCCTGTCATTGGTTGGATATTAAATATGAACCGATTTGGATGAAAATTATAATATAGGTAGATCTTATGATTTTGAACAACTATTATTACTTGACATTTCTACGAAAAAACGTACCGTTTAGAAGTTATGGACATTCTAAAAATGCTGACCTGTCATTGGCTGGATATTAAATATGAACCGATTTGGATGAAAATTATAATATAGGTAGATCTTATGATTTTGAACAACTATTATTACTTGACATTTCTACGAAAAAACGTACCGTTTAGAAGTTATGGACATTCTAAAAATGCTGGCCTGTCATTGGTTGGATATTAAATATGAACCGATTTGGATGAAACTTATAATATAGGTAGATCTTATGATTTTGAACAACTATTATTACTTGACATTTCTACGAAAAAACGTACCGTTTAGAAGTTATGGACATTCTAAAAATGCTGGCCTGTCATTGGTTGGATATTAAATATGAACCGATTTGGATGAAACTTATAATATAGGTAGATCTTATGATTTTGAACAACAATTATTACTTGACATTTTTACAAAAAAACGTACCGTTTAGAAGTTATGGACATTCTAAAAATGCTGGCCTGTCATTGGTTGGATATTAAATATGAACCGATTTGGATGAAACTTATAATATAGGTAGATCTTATGATTTTGAACAACAATTATTACTTGACATTTTTACAAAAAAACGTACCGTTTGGAAGTTATGGACATTCTAAAAATGCTGGCCTGTCATTGGTTGGATATTAATTATGATCCGATTTGGATGAAAATTATAATATAGGTAGATCTTATGATTTTGAACAACAATTATTACTTGACATTTTTACAAAAAAACGTACCGTTTGGAAGTTATGGACATTCTAAAAATGCTGGCCTGTCATTGGTTGGATATTAAATATGATCCGATTTGGATGAAAATTATAATATAGGTAGATCTTATGATTTTGAACAACAATTATTACTTGACATTTCTACGAAAAAACGTACCGTTTAGAAGTTATGGACATTCTAAAAATGCTAGCCTGTCATTGGCTGGATATTAAATATGAACCGATTTGGTTGAAAATTATAATATAGGTAGATCTTATGATTTTGAACAACTATTATTACTTGACATTTCTACGAAAAAACGTACCGTTTAGAAGTTATGGACATTCTAAAAATGCTGGCCTGTCATTGGTTGGATATTAAATATGAACCGATTTGGATGAAAATTATAATATAGGTAGATCTTATGATTTTGAACAACAATTATTACTTGACATTTTTACAAAAAAACGTACCGTTTGGAAGTTATGGACATTCTAAAAATGCTGGCCTGTCATTGGTTGGATATTAAATATGATCCGATTTGGATGAAAATTATAATATAGGTAGATCTTATGATTTTGAACAACAATTATTACTTGACATTTCTACGAAAAAACGTACCGTTTAGAAGTTATGGACATTCTAAAAATGCTAGCCTGTCATTGGTTGGATATTAAATATGAACCGATTTGGATGAAACTTATAATATAGGTAGATCTTATGATTTTGAACAACTATTATTACTTGACATTTTTACAAAAAAACGTACCGTTTAGAAGTTATGGACATTCTAAAAATGCTGGCCTGTCATTGGTTGGATATTAAATATGAACCGATTTGGATGAAACTTATAATATAGGTAGATCTTATGATTTTGAACAACAATTATTACTTGACATTTTTACAAAAAAACGTACCGTTTGGAAGTTATGGACATTCTAAAAATGCTGGCCTGTCATTGGTTGGATATTAAATATGAACCGATTTGGATGAAAATTATAATATAGGTAGATCTTATGATTTTGAACAACTATTATTACTTGACATTTCTACGAAAAAACGTACCGTTTAGAAGTTATGGACATTCTAAAAATGCTGGCCTGTCATTGGTTGGATATTAAATATGAACCGATTTGGATGAAAATTATAATATAGGTAGATCTTATGATTTTGAACAACAATTATTACTTGACATTTTTACAAAAAAACGTACCGTTTGGAAGTTATGGACATTCTAAAAATGCTGGCCTGTCATTGGTTGGATATTAAATATGATCCGATTTGGATGAAAATTATAATATAGGTAGATCTTATGATTTTGAACAACAATTATTACTTTACATTTTTACAAAAAAAAGTACCGTTTAGAAGTTATGGACATTCTAAAAATGCTGGCCTGTCATTGGTTGGATATTAAATATGAACCGATTTGGATGAAAATTATAATATAGGTAGATCTTATGATTTTGAACAACAATTATTACTTTACATTTTTACAAAAAAACGTACCGTTTGGAAGTTATGGACATTCTAAAAATGCTGGCCTGTCATTGGCTGGATATTAAATATGAACCGATTTGGTTGAAAATTATAATATAGGTAGATCTTATGATTTTGAACAACAATTATTACTTGACATTTTTACAAAAAAACGTACCGTCTGGAAGTTATGGACATTTTAAAAATGCTGGCCTGTCATTGGCTGGATATTAAATATGAACCGATTTGGATGAAAATTATAATATAGGTAGATCTTATGATTTTGAACAACAATTATTATTTGACATTTTTACAAAAAAACGTACCGTTTGGAAGTTATGGACATTCTAAAAATGCTGGCCTGTCATTGGTTGGATATTAAATATGAACCGATTTAGATGAAAATTATAATATAGGTAGATCTTATGATTTTGAACAACTATTATTACTTGACATTTCTACGAAAAAACGTACCGTTTAGAAGTTATGGACATTCTAAAAATGCTGACCTGTCATTGGCTGGATATTAAATATGAACCGATTTGGATGAAAATTATAATATAGGTAGATCTTATGATTTTGAACAACTATTATTACTTGACATTTCTACGAAAAAACGTACCGTTTAGAAGTTATGGACATTCTAAAAATGCTGGCCTGTCATTGGTTGGATATTAAATATGAACCGATTTGGATGAAAATTATAATATAGGTAGATCTTATGATTTTGAACAACAATTATTACTTTACATTTTTACAAAAAAACGTACCGTTTGGAAGTTATGGACATTCTAAAAATGCTGGCCTGTCATTGGCTGGATATTAAATATGAACCGATTTGGTTGAAAATTATAATATAGGTAGATCTTATGATTTTGAACAACAATTATTACTTGACATTTTTACAAAAAAACGTACCGTCTGGAAGTTATGGACATTTTAAAAATGCTGGCCTGTCATTGGCTGGATATTAAATATGAACCGATTTGGATGAAAATTATAATATAGGTAGATCTTATGATTTTGAACAACAATTATTACTTGACATTTTTACAAAAAAACGTACCGTTTGGAAGTTATGGACATTCTAAAAATGCTGGCCTGTCATTGGTTGGATATAAATATGAACCGATTTGGATGAAAATTATAATATAGGTAGATCTTATGATTTTGAACAACTATTATTACTTGACATTTCTACGAAAAACAGTAAAAGACGTTGGCATTAGACTGGTAAATGGTACAATGAGTCTCGGCTTCAACCTTTCGGGTTTACGCAATAGGAAAAATGGGAAAACGATATGTTTAAACTCAAAACTCACGACAAACAGTGTCTCTCCTAACTGGACTCAAGCCCGATGCACCTATTAACACAGAACTATATCAACAGTATACGATCTATCTTTCACCAATGATTAAACACAACTGACAGCAAAATCCAATTATAAACTGAATTACCTAAGCGCTTCATATTCCATTAGTAAAATTAATACATTAATAATTGTTGTATTTGTAAACATCAATTATGCTCAATGATGTTATTTTCGGTATAAATGTATACTTACCGTGTGTGCGGTTACCAGTCGTCAACTCACTGGTACTCATGGTTATTATTTATTTATTTAGTACATGTACACTACGGGCAAGCCCAAATGGTACTTAAAGATTAATTCAATTAAATATAACACACATAATTACATTAAGAAATGAATATAATATAATTATAATGTAAACTAACTATAAAATAGTATTTTGTGCACCTAGGGAGGGAAGCGTGCTATTACTCCCGCGGGCGAAGCGGCGGTCCGAGCGAGGGCGCCGGCTTCGCCCAAGGGAGGAATAGCCTTCCCTCCCGTGGGACACACAATATTTTACGTCACGAGGGCCTCGAAATCACCTTTCTTGCAATGTTTTCCTCACGCCAGTACCGGGAAGAAAACAAGTACGGTCCTCCCGAGCGGGAGGGAAAACTCGCTTCCCTCCCTCCATTAGCAAGAGGAAAACATTGCTTTCCTCCCCCGAGTGACGTAATAGTATTTTGTGCACCTAGGGAGGGAAGCGTGCTATTACTCCCGCGGGCGAAGCGGCGGTCCGAGCGAGGGCGCCGGCTTCGCTCAAGGGTGTAACAGCTATTACTCCCGCGGGCGAAGCGGCGACCCGAGCCGCAGGCGAGTCCGAGCGAGGGCGCCGTCTTCGCCCAAGGGAGTAATTGCTATTACTCCCGCGGGCCAAGCGGCGGCCCGAGCGAGGGCGCCGGCTTCGCCCAAGGGAGGAATAGCCTTCCCTCCCGTGGGACACACAATATTTTACGTCACGAGGGCCTCGAAATCACCTTTCTTGCAATGTTTTCCTCCCGCCAGTACCGGGAAGAAAACAGTGTTTTCCTCCTGCTCGGGAGGAAAACAAGTACAGTCCTCCCGAGCGGGAGGGAAAACTCGCTTCCCTACCTCCATTAGCAAGAGGAAAACACTGCTTTCCTCCCCCGAGTGACGTAAAAATACATAATTCATGCCTACCGTTTATTACAGTTTTATATCTGTGAACTTACAATTCAAAATATCGCAATTGGTAATTTTGTTAAGGGATCTAACTATACAATTAATAACAGAATATTTACCCTGATTTGTATGAAATGGTTGATATCCAAATAATTCAGATGATCGAGTGGTATATGAGGGTACACGTAAGTTGAACATGTATTCTAATATTTCCGATGAATTAATTTGTCCTTGCAACAATTTCAAGGCGAACTTTAAGCCTGCATACTCTCTTCTGATTTCTAAAGATTGCATGCCGACAAGGTGCAATCTTTGATCATAGCTATACTAATTCTTGTCGATATTTATCTTAAAAAGAATATAATTTACAAATTTTCTTTGAATATTTTCTAGCCTATTAATATGACAACCATAGTAAGGATTCCACACAATACTACAATATTCTATTATACTTCTAACTAAAGAATTTTATAACATAATAATACTGTTTATGTTAGTAAAGTCCTTTGTCTCTATTTTAATAAACCCTAATGCCTAGTGCACACGGAGAAACTTTTTGACATGTTTCCTGGAAAAAGTTTAACTTTAAAATTAAACTCAAGTTTTAACGGCGCCTATAAAAATGAGGCGTTTTCAGGAAACATTGTGAAGTGCAACTAACTTCTTATTTGTCAAATCGTCAAATGTGACATGTGATCATAAACATATTTATAGTTTTTCAAAGAAAATCTCCATTTTCTGGAAACTTTTTTCAGGAAACTTTGTGAAAAGTTTCCCGTGTGCACTAGGCATAACATTTTAGATGCCTTTTTAATTATATTATCTATATGTAAATTAAAATTTAATTTAGAATCAAGGATAACTCCAAGATCTCTTATTTGATCTACTGAGTGTTAAGTATGAGAACTAATGAAGTAGTTATGGATAATTTTATTATTACAACGAGAAAATCGCATAACTTTACACTTAGTACATATGATTATCCACACACCATTTGTGTAATGCATTTAGATCATCCTGCAATAACATGACAAGTCCCGAAACCGTTTATATCTTTTTTGCGCAATTCTTCTGCACTTCTCCAGACATTTTTCGATTCCTATAAATAAAACAATGAATACAAATTAATAATATTACGTGAAACATACTTGTATGTAACTATCTGTGCTGTCTGAAACACTGCGACTACTGTCGCTGCCTCTTTCGCTAGAGTCAAGCGATGAATGTTTTCTATGTCTAGCGAGTTCTCTTTGTTCTCGTTCACGGTGCTCGTTTCTTTCAGCACTAAAACCCTCCACTAAAATGGCCACTAGCAAGTTAGGTTTATGTTGAGGCTGCACATATTCAGAATCTAATTGGAGAGCTAAATAAAGTTCTTTTCTTTCTTGTAAATCTTGTTTCTGTTGAAACTCCCGTTCTAATTATTGTGTATCCATGTCCTGTTCATCTTCTAAATATGCTTGTAGCAATATATCCAAACGGGCCTTCAGCAATAACTTTAAGTATCATTTCAACAGCAAAAATAGCCGAGAACACAATATTACTAATTTCAACAATCAGGCTGGTCGTGATACTCAATACCCATAGACAAAGTATTGACAAGAATAGCCAACAGTATACCTTGCTGGAAGTATTTATGATTGACTAGCAACTTAATATACTTTCTGTTCAGTTGTTCACGTTCCCGGCGTCAACTCGAGCGAGTCTCGTAGTGGAATTCTGCTGCAGACCACCGTTGTTCCGGCCACAGAACTCAACACCATCAGCCAAGCACTAACTACAGATTCTAATTCGTATGTTTTCTTTTTCAGATGATAAGAACTGAAGAAAGGTCAATACATTATATTTCTTAATTATATTACGTTATTATTATCGATAAATGCTACCACATTATACTTAGACTTCATACATTTATTATAATATTATTTTTATCTGTAAGAATAAGTTCCCATTTAAATAATAAAAAATCTATAATATAGGTACTATTATATTTAATTGCAAACATCATAAAAAATAATAATGTATTGTGTGAATTTTTCAATTATATTCATTATTGTTTAAAGTGTAAAATATTTACCTTATTATAACAAATACCAAATATCTGAAGTGATTTGCCATAGACAACGACTCTGCAATCATCCCAGCATAAGAACTTTCCTTCTTCACAAACCCTACCTCAAGTTTAACAGCAGTCAGAAAGCCGTCACATATTTCATAATTCGTAGACGAACTACACCGAACCTTGTAGATTTTATTAGCTGAATTATTTATTATTGACCACAGGACCTCGCAATAGCAGGTGATAAATCCTGTAAAGAAAACATAACTTAAATAGATGAATCTATTATAAAGATGTGTAACTTGCCTCATAGTAAAAACAAGGTTTCTTGTTTTTTTGTGGTTTAATCTTAGTCCAAAGTAACTCAGACAAAATATTGTAGCAAATTCACAACGCAAATGTTGGATGCCGAACATTTTTTCTTCTTTCTGCTTTGATGATGGTTTCACGTTGAATGTAAACACTCTGTCAAGTACCAGTTGCAGCATAAAACTAAAAATATATTTATTATTAACATCAATTAATAATGATATATTAGTATTTACCTCAAATAATACCAAGAATATCAATGAAGCCGGAATAATCAAATGCACATTAGGTATATGTCTTTGTAAACGGTGTACCTATTTTATAAGAAATAATAGCAGTCCATACAGCTAAAATTCTGCTGCATGCTACTATCCATTCAAACAGCTTCGTCATTTTATCTAAATATTAATAATTTTAAGTTAAAAAAACGTTTGACATTAACTGAAAACTGAACTGTCATTTTCAAACAAGTAGTAACAAATCATAACAAATGAACTAGTGCTGCCCAAACTACGAACATGTAAACTATACGTTATATTCGTACCACGTTTATAAAATCGTGCAATAGTGGACTTAAAATGTACCGTTTGATAAAGACACATTGACCGTATATATTTTTAGATTTATACGTACAAGTAGGTATTTTAAATCAAATCACTACGAATTATACACCAAAAGATCGGGAAATATACGCAGATTTTGCGTTTTTGACCGAATTCTATAAAAATTATTGTACAATGGATGCTATTATTCCTGAAGATGAAGTTCACAACACGAGCGAGCAAAGCGAGCGAGAGTTTCAATCATCTAAGGAAATAATAGCCATTTAGCAAGTTGCTGTACTTTATCTATAACATATATATTATGTACAAGATTTTAATAATGTTTTTTAAAAATAATTTGCACAAAAAAATTGATTCAGGCAAAGTAATTTTCTGATTAGTGCAGAGGAGGAAATCATGACTATTATTCCCTGCGGGATTAATATATGACATTTTATGTAACAAACATCACACATTTAATGTTCATATTATACATTAATCGTAGATGTGCCGACTTTTAGCATGATTCCAATACCTTCCTTTACAGGTATGGCGGAAGGTAACCATTAGAAGCAGTTATGACCGTCGTCATTATTGAATTCAACCCAGAGATCGAAAAAACAACTAAAAACAGAATTGTAATTTATAATAATAATAGATAGATTTATTTATTTCTAACAAACAATTCAATGTATTCGATTAACTCTTGAAATAAAAGAAAATATTAGTAGTGAGGTTTAATAAACTTTGAATTCAAACCTGAAAAAAACCATTTAAACCTAAAGCCCTGTTCGCACGGGGATCTTTGGAGATTCAGAATCCTGAAAAAGAAGAAGTTTTTTCTTTCTAGTGATAATTACGTGGTTTTGAAACAATCAATAAATTATAAATTCTTCTTTTCCAAGACTCATTGAAGATTCAATTTCGCGACACCGCAATTTAACAGATAATAATTCTCACTTTGAAAGAAAAAAACTTCCTCTTTTCCAGGATTTGAATCTCCAAAGATCCCCGTGCGAACAGGGTTTAAATTTAAACAAGCTAACAAAATCTGCGTAAAAACCGAACTGGTGTAACTTGGGCCCTCCACAAGATTTCTTTATAATTTAGTGTCATAGGTGTGTTTTTCAATTACTTTAAAGTAAAGAAAATTAAATTTAAAATATTTATTACCAGTTGAAATAAAATGCATGTGTCAAATTCTACAGAAAATTGAAAACTAAAGCTACATACGAGTACATTTCGTGTTATTAACAATAACGTGTGTAAGATGTAATAAAAATAATTAATTGGAGTACATTTACATATTGATACTTTTAATAAAACTTATTAATACATATCATTACCATGATCATCAAATTACAAAATATGTAGCATTGAAAGTTTAGTACTTTTCAACTTGTAGTATTTTGATCAGGCTCTATTTTTTCTTCATGTAGTTCTGGTTCATTTTGAACATTATTTGATTCCTCAACTACAGTATGATTATCTTCACTTTCTTGAATAGTTTCATCTGTTTGAATTGACTCAGTCTGTTCTGGAATTTCTGTTGCTTCTTCCTCTGCTTTAACATCTTCATTGTCTACTTCCATCTCTGCCATTTCAACATCTTCAGGTTCGCCAAGATCATTTAGCTTCAAATCTTCATTTTGTGTTTGATTCTTGTTGAAATTTCTCTTCATACGCTGTTCTATTGTATTCAGTTCTTCATAAACATCTTGACGTTTCCTATCTATTAATTCTATAAATAAAAATAATGTATTATTATGTATACTATATTTGGATGTACATTAGTTAACTTACTTTCTGTGTTTTGTCTATTTACCTCCAGTAGTTCTTTATTTTGATCGTTTAGTATTTTAGGTAAGAAATAAATGTGTGGTTTAGTTTTAGTTTGTATAAAATGCATTAATGGTTTATGTTTTTCTTCCCATTCTGCGTGCTCCTTCATTCGAGTCATCTTCAACTCAATCATTCTTATTTCTGCTTGTTTGCGTTTCCTATTAAAGAATAAACCTTGTCTTTCTTTCTTAAGTTCTTCTCGTTCTTTTATTTGCTGGTCTTCTAGTTTCTTCTCTACTTGTGCTCGTTTTTCTTCTTTAGATTTCAGTTTAGTTTCTTCTTGTCTAAATTTTTGAAGTGTTCCTAATAATGCTCCAAACATTCGTCGATTTCTTGCTTTAGATTTTTCGTCGGATCCTTGGGCTTTAAGAACTTCTTGTCTACTCGGAAGTTCTTTAGGTGTCACTATAATTTTACTGATTAATTGATTTTTGCCCAGATTTTCAGAAATTTCATCATCAAAATGTTTTTGCCTATCTAATCGTTTAAACACCGATGAATCTAGGTTTCTTTTCTTTCCAGGTGGTTCTTCATTCTTCTGAAAATTATTATTATGACTTCTGTTTCTATTTCTAGGATCTTCCAAGTGTCCTCCTGCACCTCCTCCAGGTCTTTTGGGACCCAAGCGAACATTTTCAGAAGGATCGCGTCCAATTAATTTTTTAATATGTTCGTCTACGTCTTTGAGGCTCGTTCTCGCCTGCTCCAGTTCTAATTGTAATGTACCAAAAGATTTTAATACTTCTGTTGCCATTTTATTTAGATTTCATTGATATTATACGTAAATATAATGTTAACACCGAAATGTCAAATTTCATTTGTAGGTTAGTTCGATTTACAATGTATATTGTGAAGTTAGCTACAGTACATACACAAGTATGTAGTATGAAAAATAAAAATAACTACACTTTCCCCTGCTGTCAGTTTAACTGTCAATGTCAAAAATACTTGAAAGTTAAATACATAAAATAACAAAATGCCAGCTCCGTTTCCACTAGTGAAGCTTGGTAGTATTTTTCTTAAACAAGTAAGTAAACCAATAGCTAATTTGGCGAAAGAGAGAGCAAAATCACATCCATTTTTCCGAACTTACGTATGCATGCCACCAGCACAATGTAAGTAGAGTTAGAAAATCGTTTGTGCCAATAAAAACTAAATAAATTTATTGCAGTTTATAACTGGTGTGAGATAAAGCTTAAAATGTGGGTATTGAATCTGGGAAAACCAGTAAATATACCTGTCTTGAGCGAACAAATGGCTATAGAATTAGGAGCGAGCTTACTTGGTGAAGGTATCATTTTTACTATAGCTGCTGCAATATTAATTTCTGAATATAATAGGTAAATTATTGCTAAATAATACATAATAATACAGAATACAGGATTATTTATATTGTAGATCCGCGAATAAAGAATTTGCAAAAGAAACTGCACGTAAAGAAGAAGTAAACAGATTACAATACCAACTACAAGAGTTATACTTTAAGGTTGAAAAACAAGAGGCACAGCTTAAACAAATGCATAGAACTGTTGTCGAAATGGAAAGTAAGTACCTACCTACTATAAAATAAAATACGCATTTATCATAAACAAACGTTTACTTTCAGATAGTAAAAAATCGAATATTGGCAGTCTTTTTAACCTGGGCAAAAAATCAGAAGAGAAACCAGATGTTGCAGTATCCGTCAACAATGAATATGTGCCACCGAATAGTGTACAATCATTACAATATGATAATAATATGGGCGTTTTACTAAATGCTGTACAAATGTTGGAGAAAGAAATAATACTCAGTGATGAAGGAGAAAGAGATAATGGCATAATAGATAATGCATTGCTGTACATAGAACAAGATTTATTACTTTATAGGAGACCGGTAGTTTGTTAACTTTTAAGTTTATTCATAGTAAAATTATTGTTTGAGATTTGTAAATAAATTTATACAGTAAAAAGAATTTATTTTATGTATTTATGTGTCTGCTTGTTGAATAAATTATGTTAAACAGAAAACTTTTTTAGATTGACAGAAATTTTCAGAACTCACAATTACTTAATAAATTATGATTTGGGTTTAGTTCTCGAAATGTCGCAAATAAATAAATATATTATCACAGAACTAAAGTCAAATAATAATTTATAAATATATTTAACGGTAAAAAAAATGGTGACGTTTATTCTTAAAATAAAATACAAGTGAAATTTGTGTACATAATCAAATATTCTGTAAAGTAAAGTATGGGAATAAAAATACTAGTGTCAGCAATAAAATATAAGCGAATATCACGTGATGTGCATTCCTTTCTGCAGCATTTTCTGCAAAGCGAGGATTCGATTTTCGAGGTTGGTAAAATCCAATTCACTAGATTTGGACGCGGCTTGGGGTGTAGTGTTTTTACTTGTATTTTCGGTGGCAACGTTATGAAACTGAGTGTGAGACCGTTTAGAGCCCGAACTAGAGCGACTGCTACTGCTTGCAGGTCGACTATGCTTTTTAATTTGTGGGCCTACATTG
Organism: Agonum fuliginosum; assembly: GCA_947534325.1. Taxonomy (NCBI): domain Eukaryota; kingdom Metazoa; phylum Arthropoda; class Insecta; order Coleoptera; family Carabidae; genus Agonum; species Agonum fuliginosum. Next base: position 27,702 of record OX384037.1, read on the forward strand.
CTAGTCTTCAGCGAAGGGTAGTTCAATGATTGAGTGAAGTCTCTATCGCTTTCTGATCCGCTACTACTTTTACTACGATGTTTAACACGAGGGGAGCCACTGTAAAATAAATTACTTGTCAATATTAATCAAGAACAATATAATAATAATACCGTTTATGTTTCGTGGGTGATGGAGGTACATTTGTTTCCCAGCTTTCGCTTTTGATAAGTCTAGGACTAGGTGATCTGGAGCCACTTTTCACGCCAGGATCAGAGTTTCTTTTAAAGTTTTTATGATGTCTGCTGAAAATACTGAAAATATAATTGTAAACATTTGACTCTTTCTTTGTTAGAGTTCTTACTGTGTAACTTTTCTATTTTGTAGTTTAGATAATAATTCTTTTTCCGAATGTCGCACACGATCAAGTTCTTTACTTAATACTAATTTATCTTTTCGTAATTTTTCGACCAGTTTATGGTGCGATTTTCGTTCGGAAAGTACACTTTGTTCCAAGTTTTTAATTGCGCTTTGTAGCATTATAATATAATTTTGATAGTTTGATTTTCTTTCAAGCATATTTGTTAGTTTTGTTATCTCGTTTCTTAGACTTCCATTTTCATCTGACAAGTCATCTATTCTAAATAAAATAATACCGATTTGAATAAAATCAATGTATTATTAGAGTTACTTACTTTCTTTGCATAGATTGCGTAATCTTAGAATCATTTTTTTGTACATTTCCACCTTTAAGTTGCTCCTTAAGTTGTACGATCTCCTGTTCTAGTTTCACAATATTATGTTGAAGTATTTTAGGATCTGGGGGACCACAATATTCCAAAGGTAACGGGTAATGTATCCTGGTTAATAAAAATTACTTTTCAAATGTTTCACGCAAAGTGATCAAGTATAAATTACCGGTCAAATTCAACAGTATAAGTTAATATTAAGTAACGACGATTATTACTCGATTGATTTGAATGGTAAATTGAAGGCGGGCCACGAATACGATGATTTCTAAGTGCATCCAAATCTTCAAAAGTCATAAAGTCTAAGTAAACCGAACTACTTGTCTGAAAATTTATACAAATTATCAATAATTCTACATGTATATGACTTGAACCTTAAGAAGTCCAGATTTCAGCATGGCGGTAAAAATGTGAAACTGCTTAAAATTGCCAGTCTTTTGTGTGATATTTTCAATATCTAAAACAGGATTTCATACAATGTATATTGAATATGAAACAATAGAAGCGAATATATTACATGAGGAATCATAACAGCATTGCCAATCTTCGCCGGTTTGCTTATCGGTGATTACTAACTCTAAATTACTATTCGTTACATGCATTTTGATAAAGAAGTCTCGGTTATTAAAACTGTGCGTTGTTACCAAGTTTGGGTCTGACATATTGAAAAGGGTTGACGTTTACGCATTTACTGATTTTGAATATTGACAGAATGATTGGATCATTTGTTATTTAGAAAGTTACAAAATGAGCTCACTTTGTAAATATAGTTAAATTCGTTTGTGCCTCAAATCACAAGCATGAAATTCATTTTAAAATTACTAGGATATTTATAGAACATTATTTAAGGTGCAAACGGTGGTTAAAATGAACAAAAGAAATGGCATGCGGCTATTAAAATTATTCGGTCACTTATAATGGCTTTGTTTAATGTACATTAAAAAGCTGTCAACATCATAAGAGGTACATCTGCCTTTTTAAATTGCAACAAACTGTAAATTAAGATGTCTATCTTTGAGATCAAAATAAATAGTTTCACAATAAAATAATACAGGTCTTCAGACTTTACACTTGTTACTTTCATAGAATATCATTTAGCTATAAATAATAAAACGTTATTTCTTTCATTCATACATTATTAACTTACGTCAATAATAAATAGACTGTTTTACTAATTACTATAGAATACCGTCTTGAGACAATTGGGTACATACAACTGGATATGTTGATTAAATTAAATTTCAATTATTGCATTTTTTGCATCTTGGTTTACAATATCATTTATACGTATTACGTGAACATGAAACTACGAAACTAGTAAATTTGATACGTAATTATTGATTAGATTAGACGTGTATACATGTATTTTTTGTATAGCAAGTGATAGGGTTCTATACGCTGTGTTTCGGCATATGACAAAGTAAAGAAGATGTGCATGGTCCATTTCTCGTCTTAATGAGGTAGACTGAGTGTCTCGGATGCATCCTCACTTCATACCAACACAAATCTGTCCGCATGTATGTACGTACTACTAATACGTCGTGCGGTAGAGTTTTTAATAGCACAAATACACGCGCCCCGGCGCCCCTCAAACCAACTAAATGTCTTATCATTTCATTTACATACATTATATTAAAAACCATATGTGACTGTGTGTGTAGCTGTGCTGTAGATGGTCCAGTAGTCTATGACGGGATGGTTCGCAACGCTCAATCAGAAAAACCAGCAAGTGAAACGTATTCTAACATTCATCAAATCACCAAATCACTGTCAAAATATACAATTTCAAAAGAGAGATTTAAATGTTACCAGTTATTTTATTGTTCTGTGTTACGATTTATAATGACAAAATACAGAATAAGTTATCGATCACTTCCATTCAAAGCAGTAATTGATCAAATAAGCCGATAAAAAGAAAATGTTTTCAAGTAACAATAATCATATTATATTATGCAACGTGCGTTAATAACCTCATACGCGAGTATGAAATTTATTATACGAGCCATGGCCAGTATATTCATATATTTTGTTATTTTTCTAGCCCCTATTATTTTTTGTAAACTATGAATTAGCGTGAAATTTAAATGAATATCTGTATTGAAATTAATACTTTTAAATACAGATTATATGAAAATTTATTGTATCTAAATAAAAATCTGTATGAAAATGAAAATTAGTATAGAAATGAGTACCTACTTAAACAGATGACCGATATAAAATAACTAAATTATAACAATCCAGGAGTAGAAGAAATAGCAATAATTCTGCTATAGTAAGTTATAAAATAGTAACATTAACATTTCAAATTTAAAAATAAATAAATTGTTCAATATTATAGTCGTATTCTACTCAGTTTAAGGCACTACACTTGCAAATCCAGAAGATTAACAATTTGAACGATTCTGGCTGTATTATAAAAAATTTCAAATTGAAATTTAACATGAAGAATCATGAATCATTAGTGATTCAATAAATGCAAATTATTAATTGCAGTGACATCAATTAGCAAAACTTGGAGCTAATTTTTATCATTTAATAATTCATACGTTGATTAATGAACAAAAATAAATCGATAATATTAGTCGAAAGACGAGTAGAGAGAATTTTTAAACAGATTTTTTAATAATTTATGTAAAACTCGCATTTTTAGTAATTTTTAGAAATTATTTAACAAAATATGGCAAGATTTTTTGTAAATTTCAGTCCATACACATGTAAGCACAACCTATAAGTACATCATTGTAAAATATGAGGTCAGCGATTTTAAAACCAAATTCACAATAGTTATTAAGAGCGTAAAGTGACTCTTTGTTACTCGCGCACGGCAATAGTGCAAGAGGAACAAAGACACTTTACGCTCGTAATACACACATAATATTTTATCTACGACTGCAGTTATTTGATATTAAAAATAATGGAATTCAGTTACTTAGTTTAATCTACGTTCATCCAATTTATGTTTTATTTGTAACCATGACAATGCAAATAATATCGAAATAAATAAACGAAGAATTTAGTTTGATTCTGTCATTTTCTTTTACTTTATGTAAACAATAAAACACTTTAGCGCGCGCGTTGTCATAGGAGACTTGGTTCTCATAGTAACAATAACAATCAACTTTACGATGACAATTGAAAGCATAAATATGAACTTTTAGATAAGATGATTTAATAGCAAGAGATGAGCCTTAATATGATGATTAATTAATGTGTTATATTATCATGATCCATCGTCAAATCATTAATCAAAAATTAATATTACTTTCATACATTTTTAGCTGATTTAATAAATGCTAGGAGATTTTGTAGTGCAACCCACCTATTCCCGTATATTAATTGTTGATTACTGTGTAAATTTGGCATTAAATTATAAAAATTTCACTTTGATCTTTAAATTTAACATTAAATCTACCATAAAATTAATAGAAACTTTGATAAAAGTGATAATTTCCATTGGAATTTTCCAATTAACTATAAAATGAGTTGAAAGGTTTGCGTTGGAAATTGGACCCTTTGTAGCCTTTGTAGCATAATAACTCGAACGTTAAACAATATACCCATATAAATGTTGACTTAGACTCCGCCCATATGATCGTTCGGCTCATTGGTAACCAAGCAACCATTTTGTGTTGGTAGGGCGTGGCCGAGGCATCTCCCAGGCAATGGCCTCGCATCATTTGCTCCCACCAGCGGGGCGGCGTCTCTGGTGGCAGTCACCAAGGAAACTGCACCCGTTGCTAGGAGGCATTTGTTGATAGCGGGTGATGTGAACCACACTCTGTACCTGTTAAAATGCCGTACGTCAAATTCAAATAAGTGCGTGAGGATTTTTATTTTTTAATCATAAGTGTTGTGGATTTTTGGACTATTTAATCAGTATACGCCGCTTGATAAAATGGATACAGGTAATTTTTAATATTCATTTATTTGCCACTAATATTCTGCTAAAACTAACTTGCACTAATTTTATTTTAATATACCGGGTTCAAAACACACAATATATAATCATTCAATTTATTTTATATACCGTTTGGTTTTTATAATTAACAGGTATAATTTTTATTTTTAGTTCCGTATAGTTAAACTAAACTCAAACAATATTTATTTGTGTAATAAAATAATCAAACATTTGTTTCTGTTTCAATTCCATTTACAGTTTGGTTCTAATTTTTAATATATTATTTGCAATTAAATACGATAAAAAAATACATGTAACAGGCCGTCGGATTATTTAAATTCAGCGACGGCAAAGTTATATAAAATAGGCCGGCTTTCCCCTATAATCTACAGTCACTAACCCCTACACAAATTCACTAAAAACGGGTTAGCGCTGCCACCAATGAGCTACTAGCTTGATTTTTTTATTTAATAGTTTTGAAGAAGAGATATTTTTTATTTTCACAAAATTATTATCATAACAATAACAATCCCTAAAATAATTAATGAAAATTAAATAATAACAGATGTGACGTAGAAACCTATCGTACATAATAATTACGCCACATCATAATTTCTTTGTCAATTTACTAAAACATACAATTTTTTTAAAAATTTGTATTTTTACCAATGTTTTAGACTTAGGTAACATTAAGTTCATAGTGATCTTTATTACCCATTATATTAATGCTGAAATACCCGAAAAAAATAAAAATTCAAACATTTCATAAACTCTTGAAAGCCATATACACTAGTGATTGAACTTACAGATTGTGTAAACTGAAATAAGAATAATATACGGATGATTGTCGATATTCATGATTGCAATTTCAGTGTCGGTGTGCATGGTAGTTTGGCTCGGTGTTAACGAGGTACGGTGTATCGCGTGTTATTTTCCAGAAGCAAAGGGTTAAATTACACCCACTGCGAGGCCGCGGGCAACACAACGAGTTATTAAATTAAAATTTGAGCAGCAGGTGCTGTAAATAAAATCATATGACAGATGTATCACACTCTCTATGTTGTTATTTGCTATTTTCAAGCTGAATTACTTTACAAAATAAAACAAGTCTATAGGTCTGTCTGTGTGTGCGTTAGCAGTAGTAGTACTTAGTGATTGTGTTGTGAAAGAAAACACAAATACTCACTAAATACTAATTGTTTTGTCGTTATTTGACTTTTGGCGTCAACTCCTTTCTTGTGCACACAACACAGGCCTTAAATCTTACGCTGTTTACTTTACTTAACACCAACATGCTTTATTTTCTCATTTTGGGTTCACCACTTGTATTTTACTATAAAAAACCAGTTAAAACGACCCAATTTACAGCATCGAATCATTATTATTTTATGAAAATCAAAGAGATTCTTTGGAATCATAGTCAATTTATTAAAATATTAAACCACTCTACCGGTTCAGCTACACTTCAGTTATGGAATATCGTTATAAACATGTTGAACTAAAAAATAAATAGTTTGCGAAACATGAAAATAAATAAAATAAAAACGTTACAATAAACAAAGTACACTTATTGTGGCTGAGTCAGAAATGTAATTATTATTTTAGCATAATGGTGGTTAGTTAGAGCACACTACAGGAAAGATTGGAACCTGAATTGTTAGAACAGTCAGTCAATATTATAATTTATAAATAATAAGTTTGAAAGGGACTGTACAGTCAGGTATCAGTGTTTATAAAGTACCAGAGATAGAGAGAGAAACACGGCTACTGCATGTGCTCCCGGCCGAAGCCTAAACCAATAATCTTTTAAAAAGAACAATATTTACCTGAAGCAAATTTGTTCACTAAATGGCATAGAATAAAAACAATATAAAGGTGTCTCGTTATATGTTAACAACACAGGCAGACAAACCACTATTTAAACCAAGCAGCAAATGAAACACGAAATCATATTTTATTTTAATTCACTCGCAATTTAAAAAATCTGATGTGGCCAGCACACGATCTCTCGCCTAATCTAATAAATAGTTTTACTTACATTTTAATAGTTTTATGTTCGTAAACGATAATGTAAACCAAAATGCAAGCAAAAGATGTCAACTGTCTGTCATTATCATAATAATTCAAATTTTGTGTATAAAGTCAAATTTCATAATGATCATGGACAACAAGATACTTAAATTTCAAAAAAAGTAGAATATTAATTGTACTTTATATTATTGTTAAATAATACCAAGATTCAGCAAATTGTATTTAAAATTAACTGTACACAACCCAGATAATTATATTTTCTTTTATTTTTAATTGCAAAAATTGCCATTAATAAATAATGTACCAATTTATTTAAGTAACAAGTTTCAAAAAATACTACTTCCGGTTTGTGGATTTCTACCAAAATCTTATCCGGTGTTTTAAGTTATCATGGACGAAATATCGTCACATAATTCATACGTTCATACCCACAGACGCATCATCGTCAAAATAATAAATTCGTATTTTAGAGACCCTGAAACGTGCTTATCCAAAACTCATACTCGAAAATTTTTATTCATTATAATACCTCTCTTAATATGAGGCGAGAGGTAAAAATATTTAGATTTTGTAAGTATTTCAATAATCTTGGTTGTGACTATGGATTTGAACCAGAGTCGGTGATTTAAATATCTACTATATACCTGCTATTGATAAATAATGACTGATTCTCTACAGAAATATATAGTAACATTGCGTCATTTGTAGGAATATAAATGAATATAAAAGATTTAGAAGCTCAACTACTTTGAAAGATCAAAGGGCATAAATCAAAGGTTATCGTAATATTATGTCCGGATATAGTATAAACGCACATACTAACTAACTTAATATCAGATATAAATTGTCTAGATTTCTATTTATTTATATGATTAATTGTAAAAGTATGTATATTTTATAAAAACTATCATTTCGGTACCTATACGAATATAATTGATTGAATAATTCAATGCGATTGTAGTTGAATGTAAAATGTCGTATGTACGAAGCGAATCGAACCACAGCAAATTTAGATAAGAAAACTGTGAGTGTATTTATTATTTATTTATGATATTTCATGATAAGACCAGATGGATATTTGCTGGCAACTAGCCGGGCTTTTGTGTTCTGCTACTGCCACATGTATCGGCGTCTTTGAATCCCGAACCCCGCCTAACTATAACTAACTTAGAACTTAAACCCTGGGATCGAATTTCAGACCCGTAAATTATTTCGGCCCCAAAACCAACAAGAAATTTATATAATCAGTTTCACTTCACTGTCAAATGATTTTAAATTATTTGTACGTTTGTTCTAATCCTCAAATACATTTGAAATATAAAGTAATGTCCGCCCTAATCTTCCACGGCGACCTTGCCCCCTAAAGATCAACTTGTAATGCTCTAGTTTTAAATTCAAAGATAATAAAGCATACACAAGTTAGTGTTACATCAATATTCTGTCATGCATGCTACTACGCCTTATTTAAAATAATCACGCGTAGTTTTTTGGGTCAAATCAAAAGATTAAAGTATAGTTAATAATGCGTTAAATGTGTAAATACTAATTCACACGCTATTAGAATATTTCAACTTATATCTCACACCCTTAAATTTATTATATTTACTTGTGAACACAATCTGTAAATTCAATATGAGTATGGTTATGAATAAATCTATAATATATTTTTAGAAAACCATTTTTCACTAAGAATGACAGTATATTAGTCGAGTATGTTTGGTTTTGCTTGGCCTAAATTTTAATTAAGTCAAACCGACGACAAAAACTCGCTAATAGTTCGTCCGTTCTTCGAAATTCATTTTGTCATCAGAGATTTTAGCTGAACATTTGGCAAATTCGTTTTTTTACAATAAAAAGACATCCTGTTAAAATATTACCTCTGGTTGTTGTTTTTTTTGGAAATAAGCGTCCTGGTTGCTCAGCACTATGTGAGTTATTTTGTTTGTGCGTACAGTTGACAAACGACAATCGTTTTATGTTCGCTGGATGTTGCGATGTCAACTCCGAAACAAACTACAAACAAAAAAAACACGGGAGAAAATAAATGAAGCGTGACAGGATATATCTTTAAATTAGCTCCCGCTCTTATCTTAATGGAATAAAAAATTTGTTTGATTTCTGGAATCTCTTATTTGTCATTTGAAGCTAATTTGAACATTCATTTTATTTTTTCTCACTTAGATCACTTCATTCTACAAAATGCACTAAACTAATTTGAAACTTGGCAAGTCTGTGTGTAAATTTTAACCGCCCATTAAAATAATAAAGCGGGACATAAATTTAAAATATTGTGCCGCAGGATATATCACAAATTTATTATTTTGAAATGGGGTTTCTTTGGTATATTTTTTATAGTTAAATTTGTAACGCACCAGATTTAATTACGGCAGACTATGTTTCCCATACAAGTGTTGCGGATGACTTTCCCAGTGAAATAAAAGTAGGGTTCCAATAAGACTTCAGCTTCTTGTCAATAATCCAATAAGTGATATCCAGATCCTTCCATTTCTTCAAACTGTAAATCCTTCCACAAAAATAGGAGTGTAGTGTTCCTATAGAACATCATAATCTTCTCAGTAATCTAATCATTCTTAACCATCAACAAGAAAAAGTAAACAAGTTCTTCCAAATTTCTTCCTTCATAAATTTATCAATTTTTAATTTGAAATGTTTCAAGTTATACAAATACATAATAGAGCACTAGAAAAAGTGTTTACTGGCCCTATTAGTACGTATTATCACATATTTCCACAATATTTTCACTTTAAAATTTACAGGTGTCATTTTTCTAAATTTCTGCACATTTTGAGTAATCAGCGCCACTTGAAAGTTGCGGCGAAGTCTCCAAGCTCTTAAATCTTCATTACCGAAGATTATATTTGTATCGTAAAGTTATCGAAATATTAATTATATTATAACCTGTAGAATATAATAAAATTAAAATAGAATTTTATAAATCATTATTCAATGAATTATTAAGAATCAAAATGATAAATGCAGATTAACAAACTTGGAGGATTAATCGCAACGTCAGGAGGACGCTATCGTCTCTAACCCAGGAAAGAAAACGTCACTTTTTGAAAATTGACAGCTAAATTAGGGGCCCAACATTGTAAAAACAGCAAAACAGAGACTCGATGGCCGAGAAATTGAATATGATTAATTGCAGAAACATTTCCGGAACAGTTTTATCAATACATAGTTTACAGGTGAATTTATAGTTTATAAAATAACTTGAAGTACGGTTGGTTGGTGCTAGAATTTTACGCAGGCAATTTGCCGAAAATTTCCAACACTTGGAGCTCGTGTCAACATACTACTACCGACGTATTATAAATTTCTTCTAATAAATAGTGTTGGCAAGTTATAAAGTTTGGCATAGATTAAATGCTGGACACGCCAAACATTAACCGACTTAAAAACCAAATCCGTCTTTATTCATTACTGCTATTAATTACAAATGTTTTATAAACACATCTGTTCAACGAGCATCAAATTCATAAATTTAAATACTCTGGATATCAGGCATACACATTTTACATGCGTTTTATGTTTTTACATATTATGTTAATAGAAGTTTGTTGTAGAGATACACCTATGTGAAATGTTCCCCGCATGTTTATTTATATTTGGCGAGTCTAAAAACATCATTGAGGTTGTAAGAGTCGCACGGCAAATTAGAGCCGAGTATTTTTAACAAATTTATGTCTGCAAGTTCTGTACAACATGTGAAGATGAAACAAGACTAATATGTAGTCCTGTAAGCTGTACTTCCATAGATTTATTATTGAATTCACTGAAAATTCTTAAAAAGCTACACGTTTTGAAAATGCGCAATGTTTTCTTACGCCTCGTTTAGGACAGCATTTTCATTGGGGTGAATCTATGCGAAAAATAACACAGCATTGTGTTTATTTCTTAAATTACGCGAACATTATAAACCAAGCGAATCTGCAGAACAAAATGGCAGACTGCAAGATAACTGAATTATCAAGCGCAATAAATAAAAGGAACCGTTAGTATTTGTGAAAGGTGCCGTTAGTATTAAGAATTGTTTATCTATACAGGTGATTCACAACTGGCAAATCGTACCTATTGATCATGCAACAAAATTCTTTTTTTAAATTCTATATAATGGATATCCAATTAATTATCAATAAATAAAATTAAATTTTAATGAATTGTGCAATGACAAGAATAGTAAATTGAAAACATTGTTTTAGTTCTGTGCCATTACGAAGTTGTATGGCAATGTCGAGTATGTTGGGGTCGGATGGAATGTCAGAAATGACAATTAGTGGGTTCAGAGGTTTAGCCCTCACGTGCCTTCCGTAACATCTTTAAATATACTTCCTGTCTGACCGACCGCACAAATATAGTGTTATGTCGCAGAAGAAAAATCACATTTAATAGTGTGAAATGTTTTGTAAATTTCAATAGCTTTTATACTCCCGGCCGACAATAGAGTAGGTGCTAAACAGTTAAACAGTTTGCGGGATCAAATGACATTCAATTAAATTTTCGTATCGTGCTGCCCTGTAATCGTTTGACGCATTCTTTCCGTATTTGATTTCATGATTTTATAGCAGACTTGTTCACTTGCAGTAGCCAAGTAGAACAGTTTTTATATTTTTATACATTCAGTGCATTCTTAGACGCAGTTGTCTTGTCTTTTACGCTAATAAAATAACTTAAAACAGATGAGCGCTTCATTATCTACTCTACTATTAATACAACTAGACGTTCGTTTAGAATTCAGCATCATATAGTCTGTTTCATTTACAACAAGCAATACCTACATCAAACACAGTTTCATTTTTATATTTTCATAAACTTTGTTATTAATACATGCCAGAAACATGGATTTTGCGTTTATTATAAAAGTACAATCTACAAAATGGTCGAAGCAGAATTTTAAAATTTAGCTTTAAGAGTTTCCAATTTATGCAAACTACACGGTTATATCTCCTGATAGAAATTTATTTTTAAAATTTAAAAAATGCACATCTGTAGATCCATTCTTTCTCTATTAAATGTTTATAAAAACATAATAAACTAACAGTTTACTCGTAACGAAAACACTTTTACAGTATTTTCCAACTTCGAAATGACATTGCATTCCATCGGTTATCGCAGAATTTGATGTGAAGTAAGTAAGAGTTTGATTAGAGGATCATGAATATGATGATAATAGAATAGAGTATATATATTAGATACGAGGTAGTTGGTACACATGTAGTTAATTATTGAATGGTGTGTCGCCTGGTGTATAATTGATTTCTGTCTGAGCTGAGAGTTAGTCTCGGACTCATACATCACAAGATCAAAGGACAAGACCGCGATGTAGCCCGCACGACAACCACAACGTATTAAGTTGTGTTGCACTGTCAACACATGTGTTCCACAACCAAAACTAAAGAGACAATCACAAGTGCGCATTTCTAAATTTCATTATATTTCACAGGAAACTGCAAATCTAGAATTAAATACCTGCATCAAAACATTCATTCGCACGAACAATTCAAATCTTTAGAATTTTAGATTCAGCAGATTTTATTTTTATTTTCTTCAATATTTTATTTGATCATCATCACTTTAAAAAATATTTTGAACCGCTTTTCTGGAAACCAGTTACCGGTTCAATTCATGAATAATAAAACCGAACTATTTAGTTGACAGTGAACCGCGAATCGAACTTGAACCTTTCATTCGTGCGGTTCGAGTTCCTGAAGCCCTGTTCGCACGGGGATCTTTGGAGATTCAGAATCCTGGAAAAGAAGAAGTTTTTCTTTCTAGTGAGAATTATCTGCTAAATTGCGGTGTCGCTAAATTGAATCTTCAATGAGTCTTGGAAAAGAAGAATTTATAAATTGAAAGTGATGGAAAAGAAGAATTTATAATTTATTGATTGTTCCAAACCACGTAATTATCACTAGAAAGAAAAAACTTCTTCTTTTCCAGGATTCTGAATCTCCGTAGAATCTCCAAAGATCTCCATGCGAACAGGGCTTGATGCTAACACAGGAAGATGAAAATCTAGAAAAGATTTAATTAAAACCGAGTATGTGCATTAGGTCGTTCACTTATACAGTTCGTTCTAATTTGTGCACATTCTCCTCTAAAAATTCTAGATTTAAATTTTCCAGTGAATGCGGCTATTTGATTTCGTGAATCTTCTTGTGTATGAATGATATTTTGTAAATATTTGGAATTGAGGGTGTGAGATATGAACATTGATGGATGCGTGTGGTGAAACAAAAGCGTGTAGATAATTTAATTCGTGGGTAAGCATGATTTCATGTGTGTCTGTTTTTCGTTGACCGGTGCCAACTCCATTATTCTCTTGATTCTAAATAAGAACAGAGCGCAGAGCGGCGGTACTTGTATAAAGACAATGATTTCGTTTCTGTGCCAAGTTAGAACAAAAGGAGGACCATTGCTCGATTTAAGAAGCAACTACTTGGAACTGTAGGAGTTTGTAAGTGAACAGCCATTAGTTTAATGAAATTTCTAATTACAGAGAACCAAGTACAGCAATACGGCGAGATTAACCAACTAGGAGGAGTATTTGTCAACGGGCGACCGCTGCCCAACTCTGTGCGACTTCGTATCGTCGAATTAGCCCAACTTGGGATCCGGCCGTGCGACATCAGTCGACAGCTTAGAGTTTCTCACGGCTGCGTGTCCAAAATATTAGCCAGGTAACATTCATACTTCACATACCGGGTGTAGAATACGAAATACAATGTTCAAATTTTAATTTCGCTCTAAGTTTTTGCTTTTACAGTCAGAATAAAAAAAAACTGCATTCAACGAGCCCTTATTTATTGATATAGGTAAAACGTTCCTGTCACGAGATAAACGTAAATTAAATTTGCCATATTTGAGCTGTTTACAGAGTGCCATGCGAAATAAATCGAATTTATTAGACAGATCAAAAAAATAAATACCTACTTCAATTAATTACGATTAAATGTACCATAGGGAAGAAAAGAAGGAAAAGAAAATAATTATTAATTTATTTTTTTAGTAGTGAATCCTTCTTACGAGTATGGTCCAATAAATCAATTAGAACAACAATTTCAAATCTGTCAAGTGTCCGAGTGACTGAAAAACTAGCCTATATTGTTAATTTTAATTTCATGTTTATTTCGTGAAAGAAACCGATTTGATTTAAGCTTATTTGGTGCAGTTTTTAATTTTGAGCAACTTTTGTATTTACACTTTCGCTCTAAAATCAATAGGTAAAAACTTAGAGCGAAATAAAAATTGGAACATTGTATTTCTTATAGGTCTACACCCGGTATACATTGCACTAATTACAGTTAGCGCAGGGATTTAAAAACTCAAAACCTGTACTTAGTAGTTCATGATGTTCTGTATATTATAAACAAACAATCAGAATCTAGAACGATAATTTATTTTTACGTTTGACGAAAGCAGTTTTTACCTTTATCAAAGTGACATTTACAATTTTGTACCATATTTTTAAAAGCTTCTTTACCCATTTATAGACAACAATTATTATGAAAGGCAATTTTAAGCTACATTCACACCTACCCAATTATAAGTTTAAGTGGGTAATTTAACCAATCAACGCTCAATGTTTGCACTTATACTTATAATTAGGTAGGTCTGAATCTAGCTTTAAGTAAACCAAACATGAAATGTTTGACACTAGTTTGTTTTACTAAACTAACTACAGCAAGTGTGAACGACAGTAGTGAAAACTAAGTAATCAACAAACTATAAGTACAAATTCCGTAATGTGAATGAGGTTTGAATGTTATGTTCAGATATCATGAGACAGGCAGCATATTACCAGGCGCCATAGGAGGTTCTAAACCTCGGGTGACAACTCCAAAAGTCGTCGCTTACATCAAAGAACTGAAACACAAAGATCCCGGGATATTCGCCTGGGAAATCCGCGACCGGCTGCTCAGCGACGGCGTCTGCGACAAATTCAATGTTCCCAGCGTTAGCAGCATCAGTCGGATACTCCGAAATAAAATAGGTACAAATATCATTCATTATATCAAATTCACTCAATTGTTCATTCAAGATTCTATTTAGCGTCAAACACTCTTCTTAAAGCACTGTTCGCATGAGGATCTACGGAGATTCAGAATCCTGGAAAAGAAGTTTTTTTCTTTCTAGTGAAAATTATATGTTAAATTGCGGTGTCGCTAAAGTGAATCTTCCATGAGTCTTAGAAAAGAAGAATTTATAATTTATTGATTGCTTCAAAACCACGTAATTATCACTAGAAAGAAAAAACTTCTTCTTTTCCAGGATTCTGAATCTCCGTAGAATCTCCAAAGATCCCCGTGCCCTATTCGCACGAGGATTCTTTCAATATTCTATTAAGATTCTAAATCCTGGAAAAGAACAAGTTTCAAGACTCTAAATCTTGAAAACAAATAAATCTTCTTTTCCGAGACTCATTGAAGATTCAATTTAGCGGTACCGCAATTTAACAAGTAATGCTCACTAGAAAGAAGATGACTTCTTCTTTTCCAGGATTCAGAATCTTGGAACAGGGCTTGTGCGTGAACAGGAAATGTCAATTTCCAAGTGTATAGTCAATCGGGGAAAATGCAAAGAACACTGGCTTCCTTGAGCATTGTACAATAAAGTTATCTTCAAAATAACAAAATTTATTATAATAAATGTTACTTCCCACGATTTTCATATATAAAATACTTTATGATCTTGAATAAAAACAAATTTCGCCTGCAGCTTATTTGACGACATATTTTGAAGAGATTTAGTTCTTCTTTTCGAGTAAAGAACGTGTTGCTAGGATTTGAATGTATTGCAGGTTCATTAGTGCACCCGTCCCCGCCGCACATGTACAACCCTCTGTACCCGTACCCGTACCCTGTGAAGCCTGCGCAGGGCTCATCCCCAGCGTGCCCCCGGTCCGGTGGCTCCCACCAGATGTCCATGTCGTGCTGGCCGAGCAGCCACTCCGTCACGGACATCCTGGCGGGCACAGCGCCCGTGCCCGCACCGGGAGCACAGGTCTCACAGGCCTCCACCCCACCGGCCAACTACAACTACTACATGTACCTGCAGGGCGCTGGCGCTATGCACGTCGGACACCACACGCTGTGAGGACGAATCATACTCTAGAATGTTCATACACCAGAACATGCTAATTCAAGGAAGATGCAAATCTACTTGTTCATTTAGTTCAGTTCAATCTAATTTTTGTATTCTCTATTAAGCGGCTCGTCTAGATTTTTTCCGAATTCCTAGAACACTCTCGATTTTACTTTTTTCTTTCTATTTCACTCTTTTCCCCAATACTACGACTGCGTAAAACCAGCCCGAAACTCGTACTTTGCCGCATCCTAGCTATGCAATGTCATTTTGAGGTTGAAAAATACTGTAAAAGTGTTTTCGTTGCGAGTAAACTGTCAGATTATTATTAACTTCAGGATAATGATTTTATAAACATTTAATAGAAAAGGAATGGATCTACAGATGTGATTGACTTTTAAAATTAATTTCTATCGTGAGATATAACCGTGTAAAGTTTGCATACATTGGATTTTTTTTTAATTTCTCGGAATTTTTATAATCATGTACAATTTTTTAATCAAAATTTTAAAAAGGCACATTCTTTCTCGATTAAATCCTTATTGAAATAAAATTTCATCATTCTTGTACTGACCACAAAACACTCGCTACGTTAGTACATTTTATGCTGGATTTTAGGAGGTAGACGGGCCTCTTAAATAGACAAACTATTTATCTAGATTTGCATCTTCCTGTGTTTGCATTTGTGATGCATAGGTATATTCAACGTATACATTTTCTAGATTTGAGTCTTCTTCGTGCATTTTCCTGTGTATGAATATTCTAGAATTTGATTTTCTGATGTAAACTTTGCCTGGAGCTAGCTTGAATAAATCAGCTTTTAAGTAGCTAATTAGAATTGTATTTATTTTAATTGTTAATTCATTGCGCGCACTATCATATTTTCATTACTGTTCGGTTATATCGTACTATTATAAATTTCACAATATTATAAACAAGAGCTTAATTAAATAAATTGTGATATGTAATTACCTAAGATGAACAAAATTCAGTTATGTACTTATTTTTTCAGCTATTAAAAGACAACTTGTAAATATATCTAAATAATGTTTAGGCAGCACTAGTATATTAGTAATAATTTATATATTATCATAAGAATATAGTAAAGTATTAAATTAATATGTACAATGCACAATTTTAAATATATTTCTTTACTTAATCTGTCGCATTTTTATTTATTCTTTTTCAGATAAAAAAATGTGTTTGGTGTTAAATGATACAAATTGCGTACAAATGTCAGAGTCAGATCAGTTGTCACTGATGTCAGTGACACACGTGTTTTTACTTTAACTGCATGAGCTGCGTTTCACTCAAAAGGGCGCAAATGTGGAAATGTGAATCCAATTTAAGACGTGTACAAGTTCTACGAGACGTGAATTGACAGCGCTGTGACTGTGAAGCAGCCACACCCGAGAGTTTTTATGCGCACGGAGCTTAAAGAAGCCGACGCGACGGGCAGTTACGGTATTCTGAAGATACTTTACAGTACTTCACTCTTTATTCTATTTCCTTTGATCTTTACTATACTCAGCTACACTATTTTATTTTATTGTCTTGTCCTCTTAGAATACTGGAGGTAGTTTTTACAGCGAACGACCATTGCAAAGTTATTTAATCAGGCAAGTATTTAAGAAGGTGATCCAGAAACCGCATGTCATGCCACAGCGTTTATTGTTTTGTTAAACATTATAATAACAAATAATTCATAGTAGAGCGGCATACATAATGTTTGTAAAAACAATGTAATATTTGCAAAAAATAATGTTTACGCCCGCCACTCTATAGCGAGTTTCCATTCAACACCAGAAAATACAAATCTAGACAAATTATATTATTCATTGACTGGGAAATTCAAATCTAAAATTCTAAATTCGGAAAAAATGTAAACATAGGAAGATTCAAATCTAGAAAACTAGTTTGTCTCTTCAACACACGTGGGATACCCATAGTACTATTTTAGAGTTAAGTTTGATTATAACATTAGAATGACATCTTCCTGTGTTTGCTTTTATGCCGATTAGCATCTTCTGGACTGCATTTTCCTGTGTATGAATATTCTAGATTATTATTTTGTGGTGTTTAACTTTAAATAACTATTTTGATGTTGTGACCAAAGTTTGGATCTGAGAAATGCAAAATTTGAAATCTCTGCTTCGACCATTATACTTGTAAATCCATGTTTTCTGGCATGGTAATGTTGAGTTTGTGGCAACACGATGTCTAGAGACATAGTTTGGCAGTGAGTCTGGCGCACGTGAAGTAACCGAGGCGTCTCTTGTGCGGCGAAGCAGAACGCGACGTGAACGTCGTCAGCAGCGGCCGCCTCTGATCTCCTGGGCGTGTGGCAGATATTAGACATCGCGGATGTCTCTCGACACACACCTGCTACACACTGCAGTGCAACACTTACAATCTTTGTTTACTCGCGTATGTTTTCTTCTCTCTTGTAGCCATAACAACGTGCTGCACTTGTTAATGAGTCCGGCGGCGAGGCTTTGTAAACCGAGATCTAGCAAGCGGCTAGTTTGAAACCAGAGAATGCAGACAAAGCTCCACCAGACTCATTCATTTATAAGCGCAAATAGTCAAACTGTGCAATGCATTTACCTTCAGCTTTCTGTACACCGATCTGCTCCTGGTCCATTCCTAGAACAATTCCGCATTATTATTACTACATTTTAATCATATTTAGAACATTCTCAATACCTTTTAGAAAGCTCTGTACGAAAGATCCTCATCTGATGCATCTGGGAACATTGAATCAGCATTCCACCAAGTTACCACTTGTTAATTAAACACATGTTAAATCATTTCAACTACAATATATCAAATATAGTTATATTATTGTTTATTAGTTGATTTGTATTATTTGTTGTTATTATTATCGTTTATTTAATAAAAAAAACTACGGAAAACACTGACCATTTTAACCTGTTGCACTATAAACAATTACATAACAAATCAACAAACAATTGCGCCACGATGCGGCGGGAAACTTCAGCAAGACAATTTAATTAATTTCTTCAATTATTTATATGGCGGGCAATTGGGACATGAACTTTAAATTCGAATAGTTTCTTAATTTAATTTCTAATTTGTGTGAAACTGTGAAAATGTTACAACCTATTGTTTTATATTTATTGGTCTCATAAAATCAAATTTCAATTAAGGTGTTGATTGAAACAAACAACAATGAAACACTTAAATGAACAAGACGCCCATTTCATTCCAAAAGAAATCAAAACGACTGCCAATCAAAACGGCAGAACGTGATTAAGGCACGCCTACTTTTAATTAAAAGATCATAATTATGAAATTGATATTTTTGTATAAAATACAACAGGGATGAACTCCACAAAGCGGATATATAAAGGAGATGTTTTCGTATTCAAAGACGCCGACTAAGGATTAGGATTAGTGGTATTTTTTAATTTTGTCACAGGGAACATAAGAAATGACAGCGAGTGATGTATGACTGACACGCCTCTTGATCTAATGACACAAAGAACCGACGACGTTCATAATATATGTAAAGCAAATAGAATATTGCATTCATAACACATAAATCAAAGTTTATAAATATTTGATAAATCATTTAATTGTGGCTCTTTATTTTTATTGTAGAAATTTGAATCTTGTTATACCGGCGCGGCTTTGAAATTAAAAACGAGCTTACTGCTGCCACCTATCAGCAACACGCTGAACTATTTTCGTTTAGAAACCATGGCGGGCAAGTTTTAAAATTCAAATATTTAAAAACAAAACAAATATTTAATGAAAAAGGCAATAAATATAATATAGTAATGCAATTTTCTCTTTATTTAAAACAGCAATATATAAAATATTGATATAAAAACATTAATAGTTATCTGTCTTAAGATCATTCAATCCTAATTCATCATTTTGCTCAAATGTTCTTTCATATTGGCTTATTTTCAAACTACTATCTAAATTATCTTCATCGCCCAGATTCTAAAACATAAATAAATGAGAATACAAACTTATAGAATGTTATAATAAGTTAATTTTTACCTGAACGTAACTGTTACCGGCAGGATCATCTAAAATAATTGTAACAGGTTTTTTACCTTCGATTGTATCTGTCAATTTGTCTAGAAACTCTTCCATACGTGTTTTGGACCCTTTATCTTGGCTGTCGACAAAGGCTTGTCCTTGGTCAGACAACTGATCTTTTATAGCTATCAATAATCCTTCAATAGTTGTAAATCTACCGCCTAAAGTAGTGGGACCCAAGTCTAAATCTAATTCAGGAATATGGAGACTACAAGTTTCACTTTTGAGGACATCTCTAGAGAAATCAACAACTCCAGAGACAGCGACTTCGATTTTAAGTCCTTTAGGTTCGATTCCTCCACCAGATTTGACTTCATTCGTTCTGTGGCCGCACACATCACAACTTGTAGCCATTATTACAACTTCTTTGAAGTGTGGAATGTCTGGAAATATTTATTAAATAAACAAACCTTAACTTTACATAACATTATATAAATCTTACTTGTAACTTTCATGTTTGTCTGGCACGGGCTTTGACAGTTTGAACAGTTTGTAGGAAATTGTAAAACTTCATCTTTTTCCATTTGTTCTAACGTGTAATCATCCTCGTTTATCGGATGTAAAATGCCATCATTTACTCCAACTTCTTGTCTGGTAAATATGCCTAAAGTATGATCTTGGTCAGAAGTGCGACTAAAATGTTCAACAGTACAATTTGTATCTTTATGAGGTGCATTCGGGTTTTCTATGTACGAATTGCCTGATATGTCTTCCAATATCTATAAAAATAAGCATTGAAACAATGTTACAACTGCTGCCACAATAAACTTACAAGTTTAAAAGGGGCCTTGCCGTCTTTTAAATCACATAATCTTAAAATAAAATCATCTATTTGCTGTGCCGCTTCGGGATGTTCTATTCTACGAACAGGCTGGTCCTGTTCTAAGCCTCTTATACTTCTATCTAAGACACCCTCAACTGTAGTTACCTCTAAATTAATATTCAATTTAATACCGACATTTACAAATATGTTTACGGTTACATACCACCCTTTTGACTTTCTGCAGGTATTTCAAAATCAAGTTCAATCATTTTGACACTAGTATAATCACTTTTAACCACTTTACGATTCAAATCACATTGTGTTTTAACATCAAGAACATACCTAATACCTTTATCTGCAAATGTTCCTCCGGCTTGTATTTCATTATTCTGAAAGCCACACTCTTCACAGGAGAAAGAAAACAATACCACTTCTTTGTAAAACGGTATTTTAGTCAGCAAAAGCCGTGTCATGCCCTAAATACAATAAAATCATTAAAACACGAAAGTTTTCTAGGCTAGAACAACTTACATTTGCATGGCAATTCATACAAAGTGATTCTACTACTGTAGCTTCTGGATCGGGATCGTCAGCATTTAAGGGCCTAAAGATTGGTTTCTTATCGGTTTCTTCACTCATTTTATATTAAAACACGTGTGTTACTTGTTAATTCAAATGACAGCTCTTGGCTCTTGACGTCTTGACAACTTCAAGGATAGTAACTTTTAAGAATGTTATGTTGGTTAAGTCAAACATAAATATAGTGAAAATAGAGCAAATAAAACAAATTTATGGCCATAAAACT
This sequence comes from Agonum fuliginosum, assembly GCA_947534325.1. Lineage (NCBI taxonomy): Eukaryota > Metazoa > Arthropoda > Insecta > Coleoptera > Carabidae > Agonum > Agonum fuliginosum. The sequence continues at coordinate 49,106 of OX384037.1, forward strand.
ATAATAAATCATATTTATGATATATCATGTCACACACTTATCTATATACGAAGTTTTTAAAATAACATAAAATGTTATTAGACTGTTTTTGTATTTTGTTATGCAACAGTTGTAAACACTGTTAAATGACAGATTAGTCAGTGTCAATGAAATGTCGAAGTCTAGCTATCAAAATAAATAATAGATAAGTTTTATTTATATAATTACGATAAAATGGCTTTAAGTAATATTGTTTTACTTTGCCAGATCGCTGGCTATGTAGTAGCATGTATATTATCACTTTGTATCGTTGTACCTATGAGTTTACACCAGGATGAATTCAGGTTGATTGTTTAGCATTTTTATTTTTCTAAGCATTTTACTAATGATTGTAATATTTACAGAGGACATTGCTTACTATTTTCCACTGGAATCTGGGAAGAAACCAATGGACAGTTCAATGTTAACTGGGCGTCTCAGGCCTATTGTAATTATACTATTTTTGTTGGTTTGATGTTGTTCATTGTATCTGCTATACAGATCTATAGGTCAGTTTATTCTACAACTAAAATATAAATATATTAAACCAGAATTATGATTTTAGATGCTCAGTTTTCATGTACAAAGGCAAAGACAGCACATTTTTATCTGCATTTATCGATGTAGTCTCCAGTATGATTCTTTGTGGGATGACAATAATTGCTGCTCTCATGATCACACTGGGTTTTGCAGTTTGGTGTCAGAATATGACGTTTCGGTTTCCTTCTTGTGAGACAGCAGCAGGTAAAGCCATCGACAAGGCAGATGGAATAAATACAAGTGGATTTCACGTACAGCTTGGTACAGCTCAAGTAAGTACACGTATCGAAGCAAACAAAACAAATTTCCAACGAATATTTTTGTATTAGTTTGGCGTTTGGGGCTCGTTCGCCTGTTGGGTGGGCCTGTGCGTCTTTGCTCTGTTAAAACTCTGTCGATATCATCAACTGGAGAATATTCGAGTTTCAATGTACCGAGAACGACAGAGATTAATCAACGAGGCCGCAGAATCTCCCGGTAGTTCGCTAGGAAGAGAATCTACCACTTCACAAACTACTGCTATTATCGACACGATGCAGCCAAATGCTACAGAAATACTAGAATAAATCATATATTTTTTACTATTGTTCAAATTAGATGTAGGTAAAGCACTCATACACATAATTATGTTATTGATATAATTTGTTTCATTATTGTTGTAATATTGTGATATTTTATTTTCTATCCAAAGAAAATACTAACTTGTAATTATTTAATATATTCCTAACACATTTTTATTGTAGTTTGCCATATTGGTTTGAAATAAATATTATTTTTATAGCGATTGGAAAATGTCTATGATAAAGTACTCTGTACATATAACAATATTTATTATTAAAGTATAAAATAACATTATTTCTCGCTTATTAGTATGATATAAAACTCACGTATTTAGAATTATTCTTTAGCATCTCCAATTCCATCGGCCATGATAGCAAACATTGCCTCACTTTCTGGTAGACAAGGCGAATCATAAATCTTACATATTCTGGTTTCTCCTCTGCCTTTTCTCAAGTATAATCTGGTGGTGGAGGCGTGAGCCATGATGTTTCCACCGATGGGTTTCTTAGGATCAGCAGCGAACATTGCCGCGCCGTCTACTTGAGCCACTACTTGGTTAGTAATGAGAACAGCGACACCAAATTCGTCTGCTAAACGAAGTAACATCCTTAAAAACCGAGCCATGTGCATTTGACGTGCGGAAAGTTCACCACGACCTGAGTAATCCGTTCTGTATAGAGAAGTCGCGCTAAAACACATTCATGTTTTATATTTTCATCAATATTTTATAGTATATTTGTACCTGTCAACAATTAGAAGTGCATATCTTGATTCTGCCATCATAGCTGACGCTTGTAATAATAACTGTGTTTGGTGGTCTGTGTTATACGCTCTTGCATATGCTACATTATCTAGAACTGTACTTGGATTCAGTTTATATCGATCTGCTACTGCTAAAAGACGTTCAGGTCTGAAATAAATTAATTGTGATGTAAAAATGAAAGCTGGTTTTGTATGTTTCGTACCTGAATGTGCCCTCAGTGTCTATGTACAAGCATTTGCCTTCGCCGCCGTTACTTTCGATTGCTAACTGACAAGTAACTGCTAAAGTATGACAGAGTTGTGTTTTACCAGTTCGAAATTCACCAAACACTTCTGTGATGCTGCCAGTTTCGATGCCACCACCGAGTAAACGATCTAGTTCTTTGGAACCTGTTGTTAGCTGAATTATTTCAGATCTTTTTTGATGAAATTCTGTGGCTGTTGTAAAACCCATAGGCACTAGTTTTGATGCTTCTAATAATATTTTATCTGCCTTTGCTTCTGATATGCCTTTTATTGTAATTAAATGTTTTTTTGGTGCGAATGCAACTGCTTCAACTGTGTGGTAACCTGCTTCTTCTAATTTTTTGATGTCTCCTGCTGTAATTCCATTTCCCTATAATAAATATGCACAGCTTTAAGTCCTGATTTTTAAGCAAATATTGAATTTCGTACCTCTAGTTTGTTGATTAACTGGGGCCCACAATCTTCATCTAATTCTTCGTCTACTGTTACTGTTGAGGAGGCTGTAGCTGAAGCAGACATTGTTATATGTCACAATAAATATTTTATTTTACAAATAAATAGTTGTTTCTTCATTAACCTTGATGTTTTTGGACAATACTTTTGACATTTAACGTTTAACAAATGGCGCGTAAATATTAGTGATTTTCATTCTACTATAGTTGGCAATACTGTACGAAGTGTCAAAGTAAATCTGAATCTGTCAAATTTCTGGTAAATTAAATGGCTGAAATAGCGTCCTTTTTATGAACATTTACATTTCCTTGTGTGGAATATATTAATTTTAAAGTTTTATCTATCAAATTGTATCAGGAAATAGGTATTGTAACATCAGGAGTACTTGTGGTAAATTTCTGTTTAATGAAATTATATATTTAGGTCGTGAATTTCTAAACCATCATGGCATTACCCAACAACTATAAGCAAATTGCTATAATGCCTGGACCACAGGCTACAAATCGTAAGTAAAGTATTGATGACCTTTCTTAGACAAAATATTATGTTACTTTTCAGATAATCAATGTTAGTAAGCATCTTTCGACAGATATTTCTTTGCTTATGCTAAATAATAAACATCTTATTGTTAAACCGTAGGATACTGTAGTTTTTCGACAGTTTTTATAATGAATTTAAAGAAAAAGCCCTGCATTGCATGAGGATTTAATATGTTGTACTGTATGCTATTAATACATAATGAAAATAGTAGTGTCGAAAGGCAATATCGTGATTTGGATAATGATTTCTTGATGATTTGTCGCGCATGGTTGATATTATAACGTTTCTGCCCTTTTGATAACGTTGCTCTCTCAGTTTTGCTCGTTAAGTTTTGACCTCTGATCCCCTGTAGTAAATAGTTTGTGAAGCTTTGTGTTTGTTGTTCAGAGTTCCTGTCTGCAGGTCCACCAATCACATTCAACATTCTCAAAGGTAAAGGCTTAGATCTAAGAAGCCACTTACATCACTGGTGTGCTTTGATCATGATATACCAAACTATTACACATTACACAGGTTTCATTCAATGATGAGCAAAACAGTAGTGAAATACAATGATCAAAAAGTACCAGTTGTTGTAGTACTTTATCTTTGCCAATATAATGAGTAGATTCAATGGATTACCTAACGAATACATTAGTTATTGTCAGTACAGTTGAACTCTGTTATAACGTGCTTTATTACTTCTAGAATTATACAGAGTTCTCTGTATTACATTTTGCTTAAAGCTTCAATTTTCTTTAATATAGCAGTATTAAATTGATAGATTTAAACATTTTTCTTATAAATACGCTTTACAAATATTTGGTAAGTAGTTTGAATAAAATTTTATTAGTGTTTCGCATGATTTGAAATTTAAATTAATGAGATATATTTTTAATTGTTTCTTAGTAACAATACATTTATTTATAGAACGTTTAAGAGCATCTGGAAGTTCTAGTAGCGGATCAAATAGTGTAAGTGTAATATATATACAATCCATAAAACATATAGAAGCCAATTTAAATTATATTTTAGAAAGAAACAAGCCCTTTTGCTAGTTCTCCATCAAATCCTACATTTGTACCGCAGAAACTTGGCAAAAATACTGTAAGTAATATAAATAAATATAGATTATACGATTTGTTATAACTCATTTTATGTTTAGAATGTATCTACACCGAAACCTCCTAAACCACCAGAGAAACCTTTGATGCCGTACATGAGGTACAGCAGAAAAGTCTGGGACACGGTCAAAGCGCAAAATCCAGAGTTAAAACTATGGGAAATCGGAAAGATCATCGGGCAGATGTGGAGAGACCTCCCTGAAGAAGAAAAACAAGAGTTCGTCGAAGAGTACGACTCAGAGAAAGTAAGAAACACAACAAGATCCACATCTCATTCTAATCATTTTATATTTAGGTTGAATATGAAAAAAGTTTGAAAACTTACCATAATTCTCCAGCTTATTTAGCTTTCATTGCCGCTAAAAATAGAGGAAAAGCAAGTGAGTTTGATTTAGTTAAGTGTGATTGTGATATTTAGTATGAATGCTGTTGTTATTATAAAACGTTTGATATTACAATCAGCTCAAGGTTCGGATGAACGAGATACTCATGAGCGCAGCTCTAGCTCCAGCAAACAACAAGCAGACCGAAGAATCGACATTCAACCTGCTGAAGATGAAGATGGTAAATGAACACAATAAACAACTAGTGTGTATTAGTAAAATATGAAATGATCTAGACCAAGATGACGGCTACTCCGTGAAACATATCTCGTACGCGAGATACTTGCGTAACCACCGACTAATCAATGAGATCTTCTCCGACACCGTGGTACCGGATGTCCGGTCTGTGGTGACCACTGGCCGCATGCAAGTCCTCAAGCGACAAGTCCAGAGTCTCACCATGCATCAGAAGAAACTCGAAGCCGAGCTGCAACAAATTGAAGAAAAGTTCGAAGCGAAGAAGAGGAAATTCATCGAGAGCAGTGAACAGTTCCAGGAAGAACTGAAAAAGGTGCTCAAACTCTCTGTGAATCAATCGGAATAGATAGATATCATTCAACTTCACTGCCGTATTGCAATGTTTCAAAGTAATGAAGTGAAAGCTGTGTTTCGATGTATATTTCAACCGAAACGTCAACAAATTTTAAATAGAAGATTTAAGACATTGAAACAGCTTTTACTTCGTTAAGCTAGATTCAGACCTACCCAGTATATTATAAGTGCTAATTTAATCTATCAGTGTTCAATTTTCGCATTTATAATTATTGAAATTTTGTCGAGCACTGATTGCTAAATTTAGCACTTATAATAATATAATTGGGTAGGTTTGAATCTAGCTTGACTTGAAAACATTGAAATGAACAAGTTAGCTGGATATCTGTCGTATTAATGAAGTTATTTTTCAGCCGTCAGTTCCCGGGTACTCCTTCCTACCAGTTAAAGGAGAGTACACCAAAGGGGTAAAAATAAAAATATCTATCTATACCACGTTACGCACAGGCACACTCTAAACACACCACATAAACATCAACTACAATGTGCTATTTATATTTCCAGCACTGTAAACAAGCCGTGGACGACGAAACTTTACAGAAGATGGTAGAGCGCCAGTACGAAATCCTCAAGCGCGAGCGAATGAAGAACATCGAGGACCAACAGAAACGTAGTGAAGAATCCACAACCGGAACAACCGGAGCGACGGCTACACCAGTAGAGAATACAAGCGATACACCAGAGAACGGCACAACAAGCAACGGTCAACCGGAGCCGATGGAAGCGGACGTGAAGCCAGAGCCTGAGGCCGCTGAGCCGGTGCAGTCGCCTCAGCCAGCAGCAGCAGCAGCGCAAGAAGTCAAGGTTCCAGCACCGCCTGGACCTGGAGGACCTGTGGCGTCCCCACAGCCTGTAGTACCCGCCCCAACACCGCCGCCACCACCCGCACCGGCAGCTGTGCCTGCGCCACAGCCGCAGCAGATGAGCAACGGTGACATGCACCACCAGGGCCCCGCTGCCGAGATGCACCAGGCCATGGTGCCTCCTCCACACGGGATGCCGCCCCCGCCGCCTGGACATCATCACCTGCATGCGCCGCCACCAGGTAACTCACAAGCGGTCATTTTACTTTCATTACATAATTCACTTCTCTATACAGAAGCGTGAACATGTTTCTTCCTTTAAGCTGGATTCAGAGATTGCGTAGTGAACACAGTATAGCATAGCACAGCGAAACATAGAAAATGAACATACGGGAATGCATGTATTGATTCATAGAATACAGACATAGCACAGCACAACATGGAAATTGGGCATATTTTATTTCGAAGCTGTATTTCTTACGTTTTACTATGCTCGGACATGCACGCTGTGTGTACTCTTTGTTAAACCACACCTACCGCGACTGCGCTGTGCTTGTGATTAACTACAGAAACGCAATAGATATTAAATTGAACTGTTTATTTAAAAAATACAAATGAATTCGTTCTCAAATCTGAATATTTGACAACTGTCATAATAATAAATTATCTATCTACGCTATCTCTGAATTGGTTCTATGTTTACTACGCAATCTCTGAATCCAGGTATAGTGAAAATGCGAAAGAAAATACTAATAATAGTACCAGTACTAGTACTAATATAACAAAGTTATATTGCATTTGTTCATAATAATATAAAAGAAAATGAGCGTAATGAGTGTGATTGAACAGGTCCGCCGCACATGGGCGGTCACTTGGCGCCGCCACCGCCACCACCAGCACAGGGAGCTATGCTGCCGCCCCCAGGCCAAGTGCCCTACCAGCAGTACCCGGCCGGGAGCCCCACACAGTCAGTGCCGCTACCACCCCGGCCTCCACACCCGCACCCGGTGCACCCGCACTACGGCTACCAGCAACAGGGCCACTACCCGCCACAGTACCCACAGTACCCGCCCTACCACTACCAGCCCTACCCGCCGCCGCAGTACGCCGGCGCTCCGCCCCCTCAGCGCCCGCCCCTGCAGCACCACTACGACCCGCCGCACGAGTACCCGCAACACCATCAGCCGCCGCCCCACAACGACGACAAGCAGGACAAGGATGAGGCCAGTGGGGACCAAACGAAAGATGGTAAGATCTATTTCTGAAATATCTATCTATAAAATACCGAGTAAATTTAAAACCATTGAAAATATTTAAGAACGAATTATTTAGTGAATAATGCATTTTTACTTTAATTCTAAGGGAATAACTAAACATACTTATCAGTATTTTAAAGCCTTAATTAATTCGGTGTTTTTTTTTAGATAAACATGACGGTGATGGAGCATCAGACAAAAAAGAAGAATAAATGGTTTACAATTTTATTAGATAAGAAAATAGAAAAGATAATAAGTATTAAGATTTACCTTTATTTCATTTTTCCATATTGGATGATAACTGGTTTAGTTTTAATGATTGTACCGTTAACTTTTTCTAACGCATCTGTAGCTTGTTGTCTAGCTAAAATATATACATAATCATTTCTAAACTGTGTTTAATTTATTTATTTATTTACAACTTACAATGGAAAGTAACGAACGCTTGCCCAGCCATTTTTCCTGTTAATAATCTATATGTGATTCTTTGCTTTTCAATGTCAAAAGGACTGAATAAACTCACGAACTCTTCTTGCTTTATTTGTTTAGGAAGATTTTTAATATACAAAACTTTTGATGGAGTACCCTGTTCGTAATTATTAAATTTTGGTAATTTTCTTATTTCTTCTTCGGATATTTTTTCATAATTTTGTTCTGTACTTTTTTCACCAAGTCTAGCAACAAATGTTTTCCCATTACTTACATTTTCCAACTCTGATTTCGTCTGGCTTTTTCCAGAAGTAATTTCAACAATTTCCTTATTAACTATTGTATATTTTCTTTGACTTACACATGTATACATTTTATTACTACTTGTAACTTCTTTACTATTATTTGGAATGTCTTTCAAATCCCATTTAGACAGTACATCATTCTTTGGTAAATTTATATTTGATATGACTTCATTATCAAAACTATCTAAATATTTCTTAGCCTTTTTTCGTCTCTTTTTCAATGGTGGAACAATCGGATTACTTAAATGCCCAAATAACTTTTTGTCTAATGCAGGTAAATTATTAATTGGATCTAATAAATCATCAGGCTCATTTTTTGTTGAACATGAAGTAGAGAACTTAAATATTTGTGTCTCTAGACTATTTGGTTTTGTATTTAACGCTATTTCTTTTACATGCCGCGATACTGTATTGTAATTTCTAAAATAAATTAAATATAATCAACAATTTAAGTGCTTCTTTTAGTACTACCTTTCTTTATTGATATTCTCCGTTTTTTGCTGTAATTTCTTGAAAATATTCTGTAGCTTATCTTCTAATATAGTTGAGCATATATTTCTATGTTTTAAAGTTTCATCTTGATACTCCAAATAAAGTTTGACCTCATCATCATCAAGTCCTGCTGACTTTAATTCTTGAAGATTTTGTAAATATTCAGTCTGTTTTTTAAATTCTACTAAATCATTATGTCCTGATAAGAATTCTGTCTCATTTACAAGTTCTGTTGGTTTTTCAAAATGCTGTACACGAGATAATTCACTGAAAAGTAAAAAACGAGTTGTACAGAAACAATTAAAAAGATAAATATAACCTGTCATACTCTTGTAAGTTTATATTTTTATTTAATTGCTTGTCTACAAGGCCTTTAATTAATTTATCACCTTCAGATATAATAGGCTCTTCAGGAACCCCATATTCATAATTATTGTTAATAAGATCTCTTTTTCTGACGGTAGACATTTTAAAACGTCAAATTACAATGAATTATGTTGGTACTTTTATCTCACTCTGTCGCAATGTTGTTAACTATATAAAAATTAAAAATTTCCAAATCCAATAAGTCTGTTTATTAAATTATAAAATTTAATAATCATTTTTATTATTATTTTTCAATCGTATACTCAGTAAATATTGACAAGTAAATAGATATTACAATTTATTTATTTCTAACTATCTGTAAAATTTTGTGAAATAACCATGAAATAACTAACGTCACTTTTAGAAAGTCACTAGCAAATCGGCTTTCGCCAACTCACCTCTGCGTAATTTACAAGTGCAATGCACAGTATTTATTTATTTTTCCAGTAATATTTTCCTATTTTGGAAAAAAATAATATTGTTAACATGAATTATAAGTGTGGCCTGTTGTTATTCTTTGGTCTTATAGGCCACATTCAATGTATTATGTGGAATCTGGAACCGAATACACAAAAGTGTTTGAAGGAAGAATTACAGAAGAATGTTCTTATAACCGGTGAATTTGAAGTTTCAGAAGCTCCTGGACAAAAAATTGACTATGTGGTACGTTAATAATGGTTTAATTAGTGAAATTTATACTTTAGAACACTTCATTGTAGGTAAGAGATTCAAAGGGCCACATTTTATCCCAAAGGGAAGATATTTCTAAAGGCAAATTCTCTTTCGTTACTGAAAACTATGACACGTTTGAAATTTGCTTCATGAGCAGAGTCCCGCCACGTATGTATTTTTTAAATATTTCCAATTGTTGACGTACAATAAAAAATAATCACATTCTAGACCAACGAGGAATCAGCCAAGAAGTGTCTCTAGTTACTAAACATGGCATTGAAGCTAAAAGCTACGAAGTTGTAAGTAAATTATCTATAAAAACACATCGATATATGTTACATATTACTTTTTATATGCAGATTGGTGAAGTGGCTAAACTAAAGCCAATCGAAGTTGAATTGAAACGATTAGAAGATCTCTCCGATGCTATTGTCAAAGATTTTTCAGTAATGAGAAAACGTGAAGAAGAAATGCGTGATACAAATGGTAAGAAAGATCTAATTTAATATTATATAAGTCTAAATGAAATGTATTTATTTTCAGAATCAACAAACAGTCGAGTTCTTTACTTTAGCGTATTTTCCATGTGTTGTTTATTAGGATTAGCAACATGGCAAGTTTTGTACCTTAGACGTTATTTCAAAGCCAAGAAATTAATAGAATAATTTTATAACTCATTTGTATACAATATCATTCAATAAACTTTCATTAAAACTTTGTATAATCTTATGTATCTTATTAGTATAATGTTCTGAGAACATATAACTGTACAAATCCATAATAAATTTATTGGTTTTTATTTGTAATTTTATAGTATTTTTCAATATCCGCGGAGTTTTTTTTTAGTGTTTTTAATTTTACTCAGGAAAGTTCTGGAAATATAAAATCCCTATACGAAGAATGTACAAAAATAACTAGGATATAAACTGTCAAATGTAAATAATAATTAGATCACTAGTAAATATGTTAAATAGTGACCAAAATATAAATAAATACAAATATAATTATTTGTAACAATTATATTTTATTTACTAGAAGATACAAACAGATATTTGTAAGTATGCTCTTAAATTTTATAAAAAGTTTGGTTAAACGTTTGATACTTTAGTCTAAAGGAATTTTCTAGCTAATTAAGTTAACGCATTCTGGTTTCCAGCAAATATGAATGATTTTAAACACTTCAGAGGCCGTGGAAGAGGACAATATCAACATAACAACTATCGAGGGCAGAATTATAATGTTAGAAGGGCAAATCCTAATGCTTTCGGTGCTCTGTTACCAGTACCACATTTCCGGTATGATTTATATCATTTTTATCTTAATATTAAGTAAACTTAAAGCTGATTACGTTATTAAACGCTTGGGAAAAGTGCATTTAAAATTTTGATTACAAACTATTTACAAATATTTACATGAATTTGGCGGGACATAAATTACAAATTCTACATAATAATATAGTATATTTGACGTAACAGGCTTTAAAGATTGTTTAACTTGAGTACAGGGTTTCATATTTCACTATAACAGACATTCCAGTCCATCGTGTAATTGATAAATAATTACAAGGTTTTTTGTATATACAAACCTTTTTACTCTTATCTTTTAAACGTTTATTAATTTTAAACAATTATTAATTTGTCTTTGTACACATTACTGATTTTCATTTTGATAAATAAGTAATTATACTCCATTATTGTTCCATTTAAATTAAACTAATAAAATATTCATGTATACATGAGTATTTATTTTTCTAACAGCCTTGTAATTGAATTTAAACTATAAATAATAAATATTGCATTCGCTTAAGTATTCATGAACTTGTTACAAAGAATCGATTAAATATGGTTCCAGTGACAATAAACACCAACACCGATGGCAACGGCCTCCCCAACAACATCAACACCAGCACCAGCCATGGCGCGGCCGCCATCAGCACCCGCCGCCCTACATGCGGGGCCCACCGCCGGGATATCCGCCGAACCCCCTCGGTGGCAGAGCCCCGAGGCCCCAGTCACCTCTACCAGGGAGTGAAGAAGCCCGGCAGAAAGCCATAGCAGAGGCCAGCGCCAGAATCAAACAACAGCTTAACCTAACTGAAAGTGAAACAGGACAAAATATTAAATCTGAACTAAATATGATCCCAACTGAACCAGATTTGATCCAAACTGAACTAAGTTTGATTCCAACTGAACAGATTGCTGGCTCCAATTTCACTTCGTTCAGTGATGACGTCGTCTCGAATGACTTTACAGAGGATATTGTGATAGAACCCCCGAAACAGGAGAAAAGCGTCAAGAAACGTGTGAAGAAACCCAGCGAATCTGCTGTTTCACATGCAAGTGTCGAAGAACTGAGAAATAAAATCTTAAATCAGTTCACGACCATGTCTAAGGGCAAAATCACGAGTTTGGTGAACAATCCCGGCTGTTCAAAGTACGACAATTATTTGCAACATTTGGTGCGAGACATGAGGCTGCATTTGTCGTCTGAGTTGCGGAATATGTACAATAATCGGGAAAATGACTCCAATAATTCTATTATTGATCATTTCAATTCAATCGTACCTGATCTAGGCGTGGAACTTGTGAATCTTCCAGACACAATGGTCGCGGAACTTAGTAAAATTTTACAGTTTGATGTCAACAACGAAATACAAGATCAAAACTGGTAAGTTTATACAATATTTGTATAGTTATTTTTGTTTATGTGTAATTATTTTTAGCCCACAAAATAATACAAATACTGCTGCTGAGAACACTCTTGTTCAACCGGAAGACATGTTCAAAGAAGCAGAACAACTGTTACTGAATACAGATTTTCTTGAAACTAATTATGAGCCGACCGATGTTCAGATTTTGCCAAACATGGGTGTAAATATATCTCCAGATTCTACAGGGAACTTTTTTCAATCTTCCATACAAAACGAAATGCAAAATGACCCGTTTATCAATAGTCCGTTTTGTAATGAACAAATCCACAACTTACAGATTGATCCGTTTATTAATAGAAGTCCGCTTTGTAATGAGCCACCGCCAAATTTCACTTACGATCATGAAGTTAATTTTCATCCTGAAAATGGTAGACAGCAAAATATTTTAAACCCCGAATTAATAAATAAACAAAGTTTTGCGTTTCCTCCTGTTCAGGAAGAGAATTTAAATGTAGAAGCCACTGGTGATGTTCTAGAAACAACCGATATGGATATAGACGACTTAATAGATGAGAATCTAGCGGCTATTGAGCAACTAAACGTAGAACCCGTCATTTTAGATCAAAACTCCGCGTCAATTCTTGATGAGATCCCCCTGCCAGACTCGAACGAGTTGAGTCAATTCCCTGAGACAGTCAAATCACCTGCAGTCAGCAGAGAAGCGTCGCCGTTTTCTAAGAAACTGTTAGAAGCGAATTTACCGGACAGTACAAACATTCCGGAAGCGAATAGACAATTGCAGTGTGCAAGCCTTCCTCTGTTTCAAACGCAGTCGGCTAGTAACAGCCCTCCAATTGCAGGGGGGAAGTTGGAGTTTCGCTCTGTGTCATTGCCGAGCAACTCCAGTACCAATGCGACGCAAAGCAACAGTCCGTTCAGCAGCATGACTAGTGACGTTCACACTAAAACCGTTGATAAACCTCCGGTAGGGAATGAAGGAAAGATTGCAGACAAATTTAATTTTGAAAGTATGTTTTCTTTTAAACCGAAAATTGATACTATAACAAATGTTACTAGCTTTTTAGACGATGTGGTTTCACAAAATATATGTGACTCAACTAAAAATGACACTCAAACACCTAAGAAACAGAGTGAAATTAGTAGAGACATGGAGAAAAAGAAGATTGAAATCTGTCAAAACGTTGAAAGAAAAAAGATTGAAATTAGTAGACCTGTAGAGAAAAATAAGATTAAAATTAATTTAGACACAAATAAGATTGTAGCAAGTAAAAATATTCAGAAATCATATCCGAAACAAAAATTTGTCAAAAAAGATTCATCACAACCAAAAAAGAAAGAACAGCCACATAATTCACCAAAAAACAATCGTCTTAGTCTTGACGACAGAATAAAAATGATGATTCAAATGCAGCATAGTGGAAACAATTCAAAGAAAACTGTAGAAGAACAAAAATCAGAAGAACAGGCACTGGAAAAGCTTAAACAACAACAAGCGTTAGAAAATCATAAACAACAAGAATTAGAAAAAGTTAGAAAACAAAAATCACAACAAGCATTAGAAAAGTTTAAACAACAAAAATTACAAAAACTTAAACAACAAGAATTAGAAAAACTTAAACAACAAGAATTAGAAAAACTTAGACAACAAGAATTAGAAAAACTTAAACAACAAGAATTAGAAAAAATTAAACAACAAGAATTAGAAAAAATTAAACAACAAAAATCACAAGCGTTAGAAAAGTTTAAACAACAACAAGCATTAGAGCATCTTAAAAAACAACAACAACTACAAGCATTCGAAATACTTAAACAACAAGCAATAGAGAGTCTTAAACAACAAAAAACACAACAAGTGTTAGAAAATCTTGTACAAGTCATAAACAAATCTCAGATGAAAAAAATACGCAATAAGAAACAAAAGCCGGAAGAAAAGAAAATCAAAGTTAAAGTGCAAGTTGATAGTAAAACCAAGAGCCATCCACATGGATACTTGAATAAATACCAAGAAATGATCAGCAACATGCCGCCAGACCCTAAACGAGGTTAGTATAGCTTTATATTTACAAAACTATTCTATATACAAACGTTGAAACTATTCTCCGGTATTCTTTGCCCCTGTATACTAAATTTCAATTCATTTCATTCATTGGTTTCTTTTTTATTCGTTAAATTGTGTTGCACAAGTGTGTTACGGTGTATAAGAAAATGACAAATACGTGAAAATCAGTATTAATATTTAATTGAATACTATATTTGAGTATAATATATTGATATTTATTGTAGATTCGAGTAAATCAGATCAACAACCTATCCAGCCGTTGAATATTGTAATCAAAGAAGAAAAACTGAGCGAAGACGAATTAACAGACAATTCCAACACTCAAAGTACTTCTCAAAATAGAAACATTATCACAAAGAAAGATATGATCAAAACAGAACAGAATACAAACATTAAAACAAGGACAACACCGACTAAAGCAGCCTTGAAAGACTTGCCACCATTAAATTTAACACCTTGGATCCCAGCTGAAGAAGATATAAACACAAATACACCTGAAAAGGATACAGAAAATAATCAAATTGTTGGATATACCGAGTTACCCGGCGTTAAAATTAAACGCAAAGAAACTCCAATCATAGAACAACCAGCTGTTGAAACAGTTGAAGAAACAACAAATGAGCCTCAAGTTACAGAAAAACAAAACTATATTCCACCTACAAGTGAACCAGCCAAAATAACTGAAGCTATCGAGAATATTTCAAATATTGCTGACGATGAACCAAATACAGTATCAATAAAAGAATTAATCGATGATTCAGAACAAATTTTGAAGAAAGTTGAAGGAGATATTGAACAGAAAGACGAAAAGCAATCTGACGACACTCAAGAAATAAAAATAACAGACAATGTAGCTGACACTATTGATACTGCACAAATTCCAGCCGTAGAAAATAAAATAGAAGAGATACAAAGAGTGGTCAATGAACCAGAACCAGACAATAAAACTCAAGATTTAAACGAATCTACTACACAACTAGAAGCAGCTGAACCACTAGAACCACAAACACACACAAATCAACCAGTAGAGCAAGTGATATCAGAAGCAAAATCAGTTGAACTGAGCCAAACTGAAGTAATATCAGTTGAACTGAACCAAGCTCCATTAATATCAGTTGAACTAAACCAGAGTCCAGGAGAACTTAGTCCTGTTCTAGAACAGCAAAGTAAAGACAAGGAAGTATCTGTAGCAAAATCAGTTGAACTGAACCAGACTCCAGGAGAAATAAGTCCTGTTCTAGAACAGCAAAGTAAAGACAAGGAGTCAACGAAGAAATCAAAAACTGATGACAAAAAATATGAAAAAGACAGAAAGTCAGAAAGATCGGATAGCAGAAATGAAAGAGACAGGCAAAGACACAAATCCAAAGAAAAAGACTCGAGGCACAAGTCACAAAGCGACTTGAAAAAGTCAGACGATAGAAGAGATAAAGAAACTAAGAAACCAGATAATAAATCAGTCAAAAAACTGGAATCAGAAGATTCGCAGACTCCCTCGACGTCGGAGGTCAGTTTAAGCTCAGTGTTGACGCCCGTAGTTGTGGATATTCCGTCAATCGCCTTGGAGACGTCAGCTCAACTGTCAAACAACTCAAACCAACAAAATATCCTACAACGGTTAGTAGACATCGACCTGCAAATACAAAAACTCATGTCGGAAAAGTTCAACCTGTACCAGCAACTAAATCTGTCCAGTTTTAATTTCAATACTTTGAATTTTTATTCGCCTGTATTACCGAATCAAATATTTGAAGACGATGAGGACAAGAAAACTGTAGAAAAGAACAAGAAAACAGAACATTCAGAGGTAAGCCACATACAAATCATTGATATCATTTATTTAATTGTTTATGTATTTTAGGCTCATGTGGACACACATGCACAGCATCATCATCATCATCACCATTCTTCGAGTCATCACAGAACGTCTCATAGTAGAAAAGTGTGTAAAAGATCTGAGACTCCAGTTGATGAACTTAAAAAATTACGCAAACGAAAGATTTCTGAATCTTCACCTGCAAAAACCAACGAAAATGATTCAGAACTTGATTCTGAAGCTTCTTTAAAAAAGAAAGGTAAGCTAGACAAGAAACCAGAACCAAAAACAGCTAAAAAATGTTCCAACAAAGCAGTAGATAATGTTGATACTAGTAAAAAAGTTGTTGAACAAGAAAAAGAACAGAAGCCGGAGGAGAAACGAAAAATTCCAGAAATTGTTGATGTTAAACCAGTTGAGCAACCAGTAGAGCCAGTAGAAATAGAAAGACTTGAAAAATCGCCAAAGAAACGCCGAAAGAAAACGAATATTTCACCTTCGGCATTATCTGAGGCATTCATTGAGGAACCAAACAAAAAATTCTTTGTAAGAATAAAGAAACCAGAAAGGAAACATGATAAACCAGAACCAGACACAAAAGTTGAAGCTCCAGTTGCAGAAATTGAAAAGAAAATACCAGAAGTAGTAGAACCAAAAGCAAGAAGATCCAGGAAGTGTAAACACGAAAATCTAGAATACACTGGGGAAAAAACCAACAATAATCGAGACACACCGACAAATGAAGAACCAACAGAAGATAAACAAGAAAGCAACAACAATGAAAATAAAAGCGAGTATAAAATAAAAGTAAAACATGAAACCAGCGAGAAACTCAAACTAAAAATAATTAAATCGGACGTTAAAGACACAGAAGAAAAGCCAAACAATCGCAAATCACGAAGATTAACAGAAGAAGAACCTCCCCCACCACCGCCAACTAAAACAACGAGGAGGAAGAGAGGCAAAGAGGAAGATGCAAAATCCGAGGACCGTTCCAGATCCAGCTCTGCTTCAAAAGACCCTGAACCAGAAGAAGAAACTTCAATCATACTTCCTACTTTATCAAAGACCAGTAGAACGAAGAAAGGTAAAGAGGAACGTTCTCGTTCCGCTTCAATTGATCCAGAACATGAACCTGAACCTGAACCTGAACCAGAAAACCAAGAAACTTCAATCACTCTTCCTAATGTGCTACTTACAAAGTTAAAACCCCTTAGAAACAAGAAAGGCAAAGAAGATGATACAAAATTCGATGAACGTTCCCGGTCCAGGTCTGCTTCAAAAGATCCTGAACCGCAACCTGAGCCAGAAGAAGAAACTTCAACTATTCTTCCTAATTTACCAGTCGCAAAGCCAAAAGCCACTAAAAAGAAGAAAGGTAAACAGGAAGATATAAAATCCGAACAAACTTCCCGCTCCAGGTCTGCTTCAAAAGATCCAGAACCTGAACCAGAAGAAGAAACATCAATTATTATTCCCAATTCGTCAGTCTCAAAGTCAAGGATTAGTAGAAAGAAAAAAGACAAAGAAGAAGAATGTTCTCGATCTACTACAATCGATCCTGAACTTGAACCTGAACCAGAAGAAGAAACATCAATTATTATTCCCAATTCGTCAGTCTCAAAGTTAAGGATTAGTAGAAAGAAAAAAGACAAAGAAGAAGAATGTTCTCGATCTACTACAATCGATCCTGAACTTGAACCTGAACTAGAAGAAGAAACTGCAATCTGTCTTCCTACTGTGCTAGTCACAAAGTTAAAAACCCATAAGACAGGCAAAGAGGAAGATATAAAATTCGAAGAACGTTCCAGATCCAGGTCTGCCTCAAAAGATCCAGAGCCTCTACGTGAACCAGAAGAAGAAACTTCAATAATTCTTCCTAGTTTGCCAATTGCAATGTCAAAAACTACTAAAAAGAAGAGAGGTAAACAAGAAGATATAAAATTTGAAGATCGTTCCAGGTCTAGATCTGCTTCAAAAGATCCAGAACCCGAACCAGAAGAAGAACCAATTATTATTCCTAATTTGTTAGTCCCAAAGCCAAAGACCACTAAAAAAAAGAAAAGCAAAGAGGAAGAAATAAAATTCGAAGAACGTTCCCGGTCTAGATCTGCTTCGAAAGATCCTGAACCTGAACCTGAACCAGAAGAAGAAACATCAATCATTCTTCCTAGTGTACAAGTCGCAAAATCAAAAACCACTAAAAAGAAGAGAGGTAAACAGGTAGAAAAGAAACCTGAAGAAACAGACACAGTAAAGAATAACAGTGATTCAGAAGACGAAGATCTCATCACCAGAAAGAGAAGAAAGCTACTCGAAAAAGAAGAAAATACATCATTGATTGAAGAAAAGAAGTCAGTAGCAAAACGAAAAAGAAAAGAAGAAACAGAACCCGAAGAAATAATAGAGCCTTCCAAATCAGTGCCTGAAAAATTAGTTAAGAATTGTTTTGTTAAATTAGAACGAATCGAAATAAACATTGAGAAACCTTCAAGTAATGAAGATGAAATTTCTGATATTGAATTCCACGAAATTATGGACAACATATTCGACAAATACGACTCTACAAACGATTCTTTACAAGCTTCAGACACCAAGGAAGCTACACCAGATACTGTACAACCAAATGAAGCAATCCCTGAAGCAAATGACAAAGAAAGAGGCGATGAGGAAGAAGAAAACACTTTAGAAATTGATAAACTAGAAGAAGGCGTATTTTGCACCGGCCATAATAAGTCCATTCTGGACATAAAGGTAAGTAATAATAAATCATCTAACAGCATGATCAAAATCAGGAACAAATTCAATGTAAAATAATAAAAGTTCAGTAAAGTCACAGATTTACTATAAATACGAGTAGCTCAAGAAAAGAATTAAGGTTTCTATATTTAGTTTAGTTTAAAAATTAGTTGAATAAACATGAAAATACGAAAGTATTTTTACAGTGCATTTTGATTGAACAGATTCTTGGTAACGATTTTCTTGCGGCAAGTGAAGATGGCATCATCTACAAGTACTCTTTGATCACCGGTGAACTCCATGACGCATTCACGGGTCACATGCGTGCCGTGACCTGCATAAACGTCGTGCACGGCTCTCGAGTGTTAGATCCAACATCAACAGCCACACTAATGTACTCAGGTTCTTTAGATTGTACATTAAAATGCTTCGACATCGACACAGCCGAAGTACTTGACAGTGTTAAAGTCGAACAAGCCATCCAGTGCATGGACGTAGCCTGGGGTAACATCTTCTTAGGCACTTATGAAGGATTGCTGTTTATTTATAACATTAAGAAGAAGCTTCTGAACGACACAAGTCTAACAATTGCTAACGCTACTGTGCTTATGATAAAAGCGACGACGGAAGGCAGTCGCCAAGTGTTGATTTTAGCGTCCAGAAAGCGGGAGATTATGGTACGAGATGCGTTTACCGGACTGTTACTGCGTACCATGTGCGAGGAACAAAAACCCACCATATATTCGCTCTTGTTGGATAAATCCCGCGTTTACTGCGGTACTAGTGATAAAGGCATATTAATTTTAGATTTTCATGTGAGTTTTTTATAACTTACATATAGTTGTATATTTGCTAATGGTTGTTTTACAGAATGGATCACAAACGAATGTGTTTAATTCCGGCAAAGGTGTTGTGTGTATGATCATGTACAAAAGTCTCTTGTTTGCCGGCTGTTACGATGGCTTGATTTATGTTTACAACACGAAGAATAATAAACATATAACTACAATATCAGGCCCCGGCGAAGGCATGTTGTTGTCTTTAGCCATCACCGATGGTTTGGTACGTACAATGATTATAACTGTTAAATCATTGAGTAAATAATGTATTCATCCTTTTTAGATAATCGCAGGAACGAAGAAAGATCACCTATTGAAGATATGGCGGATACCTCAGGACATAATTAATCAAATTGAATAATTTTTAACTATCGTTAGTTTGTATTAAATATTATACCAGGTTTTATCTTACAGTTCTATATTTTGTGATTATTGTACATAATTATTATTTTTATTTACTTTCGTTGTAACTTGTAAAATTAATTCATAATTAGGTGTATTTTTGTTTCGTACTTTAAATGTGTTGTTCTTTATAAGTTATTAAAGATAGAGTTGTGTACAGTTTACAGAAATGTTTTGCACAAAAATAAACTAGATTTGAACTCAAAAAACTATGTAGTATAATTATTGAAGATTAAATGAACTTGTAACCCTGTTAGTGAAGTTCAATCGAAATTATATATTATATGAAGACTCGTTGATGAATGAAACATTGGTGACACAAGTAGTAGTGGTCAGGTAAGTTTAATTTAATTTAAACGTTGTAGTATAACCGGAAATGCATCTCTATATAGTTGTAATTACTTTAAATGAGTTATTTATTTATGACAGGCCCCATAATAAGTAATTCTTGAGTTTTGACCAGACGTCTAAGGGCTTTAGAGAAAAATGTCTTATATAAAAGTTGTTCCTCTTGTTATTTTAAACAGGTTTGTAATTTAACTTTTTCGTCTAGGGCTCATAATTCACGAGTAATAAAGGGATTTTGATTTGCAAAACAGTGAGCGTTTTTTTTTTATGAAAATGGACTTTTCTTCCCGAATCGAGTGAAAATTTGCACAGACCTTCTATACATTAGTGCGCATCGAAATCCGGTTGCAGAAATTTTAAAAAAATATATCAAGGGAGAAATTAAATATTTAAGACCAAAAATGGGTAGTTCAGGTTATAAGTTATAACTCATGTTTGTATATTTAATGGAATTAGCACAAATTATATATCAAAAGATCGGAAAAAATATGTAGATTCTTAATTTGTGCCGTGTTTTAAGAAATTTGATACCGTATTTAAAAATATTGGTAAAATGTAAATTGCCCATGCCATGCTACTTGTGGCGCCATCCGTGAGATTTGTTCAAACTATGAATTATTTGCGAATATTAATTATCTTATTCCAGCGCTATGAGAATATGTCCATATAAAACACAAGAAATACTATTAAATATATATGGAATTTTTGTTGTGCTACTAAATTAAGTAAAAAAATAATTCTGCAAAAATAATTTTCGGGATTTCGGAATTCGGAATGTGTCCCTCAACTGTCAACATGGCTGACATGTAAATATTATTTAAAAGATTAATTTCTTAAAAATATGTAATAATATGGAAGAACAAGGTATGGCCAACGTTTTTTATTATTATTTATTATATTGCAGAAAATTATAAGCGAATTAAAAATTTCATTAGCGACTACATATTTTAGGTTATTTCCATTCTGTTGTCGTTGTCTTCTAGTACTTGTCAGATATGTATAGGATGGGGCAAAACAACCTCCCTAGTTTCAATAGAGAATTGTGAAGCGAGCAGAAGTCGTAAAAGGGTGGGAATAGCGTGTATGACGGCAGGTAGATATGCCGTTTGCTTTATAAAAGGTTTCAGTCGTAAACATAATGTGGACGAACGAGCAGCGCGCTTTTGCCGTGGAAGTATACATACGCGAAAACGGGTCTGTAATCGCCTCTCAGCGCGCGTTTCGTATTCGATTCCAAATTCCCCCTCATAAAGCAGTTCCGGACCGAAAATCGATTACGTTGTGGGTAAAAAACTTTCGGGAAATAGGATCTGTTGTCAGGAAGAGAAGTGGAGGACGACCTCGAACTGGAAAACAATCCGAGGGTGATCCACGAGAAGCCTCTGCATAGTCAATTCTGAGCGCTATGTGAACATGTTGAAGAACTTGGTCTGGTTTCAGCAGGACGGGGTCACAATGCTGGTTTTGAGGGTAATGTTGCCCTCGCCTTTGGTCTCCCTGAGAAGCGATATTCCGTGACCCGCGCGCTCGCCAAATTTCACCCTCTGTGGGGTTATCTCAAAGCAGAGGTTTATAAACATCGTCCGAGGAAAAAACAGTAAAAGCAAAGTAATTATATTCATTGTTTATTTAATCAAATATACCTTAACAATAATACTATTCTAAATTTAATAAAAAATCACAAGATAAATACATATAAAAACTTATTTCACGATTCGACAGTCTTATAATGCGGTGCATCTGAACCTGCAAAATAAAATACAAATCAAATACAATCACATAAAAATATAATAGCACAATACCTAAAAAGCTCAAAATTGTTGGCAAAAATATCAGTCCATGCAGAGCACCAATAATAACAATTCCTAAATACATCCTAAAATAAAATATCTGGAAAATTTGGGACTGTGCAAAAGCCAGCACAGTTATACCACAGAATTTTGTTAACGTAATCCCGGAAAGAACCTAAAACAATAATGCACACTGTATAACTGATGACTGACATTATGCGAAGATGTCACACTCAAGAACTATCTATACTTACAGAACTGCCCATATTTCCTAACGCATCTTTTGCCTTTTCTACGGATCCAACTTTGGCGGAAACAGAAAAAGCATGAACTATGTGGCTACAAAATTCTACAGAAATTCCTACAGTCTAAAAAAACTCAATAATTATAAATTCATGTGCGTATTGATATTTGACGTACCATAACTAAATTGACTAAAGAAACAGCGTTTAAAGTAATATTCCAGATGTACATAAGTCCAGCCAAGTTTACAACTATTAGAAATACTGTCACTAATATAATAATGGATGAAAATATATTGAAACCTGTCAGCAACAAAGTAACAACGAATACTGTCAATAAACAGAACCCTAATGATTGGAATGTATCCATCCAGATGTTTAAGTATTGCTCGAAAAATACATAAAACACACTGCAACATAAATAGATAAATACACATACAAATACTTTATTAGTAGCTTTACCTGTAAGGAAATATTTCTACATCATTATCAATAAGCTCAGTAAGATCATCAGCTACTTTTCTAGCATATCTTAGGGCTTCGTAATAATCTTTAGACGTTTTTAAAACAGTGTGATACGACATTGTATACGAATCCAATATATTCGCGTTGCCATATTCGTCTTGTTCATAATTGACAGCCTAAAATTATATTCAATCAGCAAAAATTCAACGTAAATACTTATTTAAAAAATACATACTGATCCGTAAGCAGCATGACCGCCTTTCGCACATCTGTCACTCGGATTATCTTGCAAAAAATACGGAATATACTTTCCAAAAGTCTCTGGATTTGGTAGTTCTCCTACTTGAGTTGAAGATTCATCAGTGAAACAACTAACACATTTTTCTGTTCCATCTGCAAGAATTATAATAAAACATTTGTATGAATTGTTACTGTATGAAATGTACCATAGTTGTGCGGACAAAAACTTTGATTTTTCGGGAACATTTTGCAGCAAGTGGTGCCACCAGACCAGTCAGTAAAATCATCGATCCATGAGTTAGCCGGACTTGCTAAATAAGTACTAAATACAAACATTAACTGATTCAATTATTATTTATGTGATAAAACTTACACATTACTGTATTTTGACGCACTGTACAATTGAATACTGACTGACTGAGGATCACAACCTTGTCCGCCGCATAATAATCTTTGTGTTTCGTCGTTTGTATAATTAAGTCCTGATTTTATCACCCAGTATACTGGCGGACCCATGCTTAGTATATCTTTCATAAACTGTTAACAAATATATGTTATTTACGCAGTATACAGTTTTATAAAACTTACTTCAAAATATTTTAAGACATGACTGTCTTGCGGCATAGATAATTCTTGGTCTAAGCCTAATTCGATGCTAGGTACTAGCGCGATACTAGTGCACAACCAAAATAGGAACAGGATTAGTATTACTATCCGTACATAATAGCTAAAAACATATTATTAGTGTGTGTCTGTTTAAATAATAATCAAATACTTACTTCATAATGAATGGTGTAATTTGATTAGCCCAAAATCTATGCAAGAATCCTTTGCCGTCATTGTTTAATTGTTCTGATTTAATATTTTTACTTTGGCAGCAAAATAATAAGTCCCAACGATTTTCCTATAATTATTTTAATATTAACTTATGTGGCAAACTATATAATATTTATTTACCATATATCTTTGGTCATCTAAAGATAATAACGCAACAAATGCAGTAATTTGTAAAAGTAAATTAATAAACACTGCAAAAGCAGCGTACATTGCAAAAGTGTTCACTGCTGGCATGTCTGATATTGTCCCTAAAAAATACATTCATTCAATTCAGGTTGACGGCTGGTAACCGCACACACGGTAAAAAAAATTATACCGTGAGGCTGTCACTTAGTCAAGTATGATAATTACAATACAATTGACGCAATCATAAATTTAAAGATTGCTATCTTTATATTTTAGTCGAGTGGCTAAATAAATAAACGACCATGAACTTATTTGCAAATAATTTAGGAACAATGCATAAAAATTGACCAGACAACAAGATAAACTCAAAACTATTATCTTTACTGTGATAACATAATTATTTAATAAGAAAGAAAAAATTTTGAATTCATTTTTATAAATGATTAAATAAATGCTTCTGAATGTTGAGAAATTGAATCTTCAATGAGTCTAGGAAAAGAATTCTAATTCATTGATGACTTCAAACAGTTAATTTCTTCTTATCCAGGATTCAGAATAATAATATATACAGAACTTTAAGTTCTGTATATATTTATATTATATACATGTTGAATGTAAAATAAAAATATACAGAACTTAAACAAAAATAAAACTATGTATTTTATAAAATATTAACTTACCTATAGCAAAACAGCAGCATTCAGAAATGCTGCTTAATAAAATAGACGGTCCAACTTTGGATAAAGTCACTCCTATTTGTTCTTGAGGACTCAGATCTTTATTCCTGTAACATTTAATCATTAGATCATTAAACTACAGTTCATTTAAACAAATTTACCGTACCTTGCTGATCTTTGATGAGTCTGTACAATAATAAATATATTATCCACTCCTACAGCCAATACCAAAAACGGAATAACTTCAATAGTCAATAAAGTGGTCGGTACTCCAATATATCCAAATAATCCTAAAGAACACAGTACTGAACAAAGTACAATAACGATACCACCGATGGCCAGTACGATTTTGCTGTCAATCTATTAAATAAATGAACGGTAAATATTTTAGCGTTCAATTATAAATGACAACTTACTAATATAGTTGTAAAAGATCTAAAATGTCCAAGTGCAATTGCAATATACGCGAACATCACGGCATAACTTATAATAACTGTTGACATTTCGGCTTCTGATATACGTTCTAGTTCGTCTTGTATAGAACGTTCGCTGCTGAACGCAATTTCCATAAAATCTGGACGTGTATTTGCATCCCAGTCTTTTAAAAGAGCTATAAATCTGCACAAACATTTATAAATATAAATAAATTCAGTTAAAATAATGTTGTACCTTTTCTCCCATTCTAATGCAGCCTCTAAATCTTCTTCCTCAACGTGGTTGTTGACTAAAAATGTTAAAACTAAAGCCTTCGCTTCGTAGAATTCTTCATCGAAGGCTCCGGTCGCTATAGCAGGCTCCACTGGGCCCCCGTATGGGGCCAGGCATTCCGGTTTGTAAGGATTCCTACAAACAAATCATTAAAACATGTTTATGATTCAAAACATGTAAATGCAATTACTCTAAGCAGTCGTATATTGTTCCTAATATTTTCTGGTAACTGTCATCATCAGTTTCATATATTTTTGAGCGATTGAAATATCCAAAAATACTTTGAATTGTGCATTGATCAATAGTGATTTCGCCAGTAAAAGCATTTGACATTGGAGCGAAACATATTTTATTTAAAGTGTTGCTGTCGTTTAAACCAATCTGAAATATAATAAACATACTTTAATACACACTTTTACATTGTTTAATGTGTATTTACCGCTTCTATTTGTTCTTGTAATTTTAGAACTGATTGTAAAAACGTTCTGTTAAAAGCTGGTCCCATCGTAATTTCATCTGTCTCATTATTAGGTTTCTGAAAATAAATCATAACTTAAATCTTATTCTATTGAATAACTACTAATATATTTACATAAATAACTGGGTTTAATTTTTTGGCGACTAAAAATATTTGTTCTGTCCGATAAAACGGTTGAAATCTCGAGTCAAAAAAGTCTTTTTCAATTCTGCTTCTGCTGGAAGGACTGGCCCATAAATCCACAGGATTAGTTGTGATTTGAAGAGAAAATGCCCCATAACCAAGGGCTAGAATTACCCATGAGGATAACATAATAACTAAATAGTTATTCTTAGCCATAACTGCAACAAAATTATTATAACATTTTATTTAAACTATTGATATATCGTACCAGTCCCCCAATATTTAAAAAAATCTTCTATTATTTCGTTGATCTTTTCACCGAACCGACGTTTTGATTTAATATTGTCGTAATCATCAAAAGAATCTGTAAAAATATTGTTATATTCAAATAATACATTGATATAATAAATACCTTTTGAACTATTTTGTAATCTTCGACGTTTTAACACAGCCATGCCTATAATGAAACCAGTTCCTAAAACGAATAGAACTATACCGCAAATAACAGCGATACCGGATAAATTAGCAATTAGAAATTGTTCTTCTTCGTTTAACGGTGGCGAACCAATTGGACAACTTGAAGAACAGTCCATGCAACTGCAAGCCGGGAGCGAAATCTGCAGAATCAAATAGTTTCAAACCATCTGCAACTATTAATCAAATAAACTTACGTTGTAAGATTCGTGGCATGGTAGCGTAGAAATATTTAAAGCTACAGTATCATTAGGTAATGTATCACCTTCTACAACTGGAATATAATTTATTTGAAACGGAACAAATCCATTATCTTTTCCTTCTTCTTCTGATTTGAATCCCATGTACGTAAACCATCTAAAATATAAATATGAGTAAATCGACGCACACACTAATATTTAGATTATTTACCTGGTATAATTGCACAAAGATGTTGGGGCCCCACAAGCTAAATCCATGGCTAAGCGCCCACTTTGAGGCATGACGACTTCCTTACAAGAATCGTAAGTTTCGCTCATGTATTGCGCTGTTAAATACACATTTACTTCTTCTGCATAGTATTGTCCTTCATCTATAAATAAATAACAATAGTTTACTAATTATAAAATTAACTAAAAGAAATATTATACCATTTAAAATTTTGTGTTCTTCATCGACAGTAACAAAAGTAGATTTGTAAGGACTGCAAGTGAAGTGACAAATATTTTGCACCAAATTTTCGAAACATGTTGAGCATCGTTTGAAAATACCTTCGGCTCGGACTAAATTTTCTTCCATTGAATGGAGCTGATTTTTGTCGCAACAAACTGACACATCGGTCACTAAAATATAAAATATAGATTTAGTAATATGTTTGAATCTATTGTATGAATTACTTACTGTTCGCTATTAGAGACGGACATCGTTTTCGTATAATCTTCAATGCATCTTCATCCTTTAATAATTGAGCTGGGTGTTCAACCATACAATTTTGTTTGTTTTCTGGTTTCTTTGGATCTTCATGACATTCTCCAAAAAGCAGACAAGAAGGACCCGTATCATCATCAACAGTTTCACCAAAACTTGCATTAATTGATAATAAAATCAATAAAAACAATAAATTATGCTTTAAGGCTGAAATGTATAAATTATTAAATCTTTTTTTTATTTACTAAGTAGTGTAGATAGTTTACCTTTCATTTTACACTTAATTTTGTTAAAATATTAAACGTTAATTCATGTTAGCACTACGTGTAGCCACTAAATGAATTGTTCATTTAAAATCTTTTGAATTAACAATAGATTTAATCTATTATAATTTATCAATTATCAATAATCTTATAGATAGACAAGATGTGCTGTTATTAATCTTAGATTTAATTGCAGTCTTTGGAAAACTTAAATTACATTTAATAAGTAAAATATTGTTTCTAGTTAATAGATCACTTAATAAATCCTCAAAATAGGAAGAATATATTAATAATTTCTGTTTGGCAAAAGCTTCTTTTACTAGTTTAATTAAATTATCCATTTAAAAACTCTATGAACTTTGATATTTGTGATAAAGGAACACCTGTGAACATTTTCAGCACCTGTTGAGTAAGATTTGTATGCAAAATTCAAGATAATAATATGTAGTAAATTATTTCTAATCTCTTTTATCACATTTATAAGATTTTTTTATCTGATTTTTCGAAATACCCAGTCGTGTTTTATCAATGGTAAATACAGGTGTTTGTATCAGTCACTGCAGAAAGAAATGATATACAGCTTATAAATAATTACATTGTTGTAGCTGTAGTTATTGATAAATTTTCGTATCATTGTCCTTTGAAGATACAGAAACGTATAATAACAATGTTCGAATATAAATTGCTATATTTCTTTTGAATATTTTTTCAGTGGATTTCTTACTTCATTTATCCATTTTCAATTGGTTCAAATCTTGTAATTTGTGAATAATTGGGTTCGGTGGGCCCCAATGCTTTAAAAATCATCATTTTTGTATAAAACGACAATAGAACCTAAAATATCATTATAAATTAGTTCCAGAGATGCTATTACATGTTTATGATATAGTTTTTAATATATGTATACCTTTATTTACATAAATATTCAAAGTTTAATATTATGTGTCATTATAACCTCAAGTTTTATAATAAATTGCCGCTAAAAATAATTTAAATTTAAGAATACAATATAATTTAGAATTGTTGTCAATATTCTTCAATTTTATCGATTATAATACATTTTATCAATTTATTTCAATAAAATGAATTTTAAATTTAAATATTAAAATTTATTTATTTTCCAACTATTGGGAACACTGTTTTCTTCAAACCGTTAACTGTCAAATGATTCAAATTTTGTTGACCGTTTGTGTCAGTGTTTAAGAACCTTTTGTTTTAATTTAATCAATGGTGAGCTAATTAAATCAGTGAAATGCATATAAAAGCAATAGTTTTAGAAGGATTTAAATCCTACGGACAGCGTACAGTCATAGAAGGTTTTGATATAGAGTTTAATGCCATCACAGGGTTAAACGGTACAGGAAAATCAAATATTTTAGATTCGATTTGTTTTGTACTTGGAATCTCACAACTCAGCAATGTAAGTCAATGCATAATAAAGTCATAATTGTTTATAACATATTGTAATTTAGGTTAGAGTTACATCTCTGCAAGATTTGGTATACAAAAGTGGACAAGCCGGCATAACAAAGGCAACAGTTTCAATTACATTTGATAATAGAGACAAGAACAACACTCCAGCAGGGTTCGAAGACTACAATGAAATTGTTATTACTCGTCAAGTCGTTATGGGTGGAAAAAATAAGTACTTAATCAACGGTGTTAATGTTCAGAATAAAAGAGTGCAAGATTTGTTCTGTTCCATACAACTTAATGTAAACAATCCACATTTTTTGATCATGCAAGGAAGAATTACTAAAGTTCTAAACATGAAACCACCTGAGGTAGAAATATTTCTCTTAATTTGATGCTTTACACCTAACTGTTTAAAATGTTATAGATTTTATCAATGGTAGAAGAAGCCGCCGGTACAAAAATGTACGAAAATAAAAAATTAAACGCTGAAAAAAGCATTGCAAAGAAAGATGCCAAACTGAAAGAAATTAACGATGTACGTATTCAATTTTTTATTTAAACTATACTATAACTAATCCACTCTGAAATTTAGCTTTGCAATGAAGAGCTTATTCCAAAATTAAATAAATTACGTGAAGAACGTAAGACGTACTTGGAATTCCAAAGAATCGAAAGAGAATTAGAAAACTTACAATCAATGTTCCTTGCCTGGCAGTTCATTCAAGCCAAAAAAATCATGAAAGACACATTCGAAAACTTGGAAATAAGACAGAATGAACTAAAAAGCATAGATGATACAATATCAAACAACAAACAACGCGCGAAAGATATCGACGCAGAAGTTACAGAACACCAACAAAGAGACTCAGTAAGTACAAATCAACAAAATATTTCCCAACTAATAAAAATAATTGTAGCAAAGCAGCGATGAGCTCCACGAATTCGAAAAATCAGTCAAAGAAAAAGAAAAAATCCTCGCAAAAGCCGACGCAGCCGAAAAGGCTGCAAAACAGAACATCACACTAGAAGAGAAGAAAAAGAAACAATTCTTATCAAGCTTAAAAGACGATGAAGCAGCTCTAACAGCTAAAGAAGCCGAAAGCGCCAACATGGACGCAACTTTCCAGAGCTTAAAAACAGCTGAATGTACAGACGCTGAAGCTTTTCAAGCAGCTCAGCGAAAATACGAAGCTTTGAACGCTGGCATGGAAATCGGCGACGATGGACAAGCGGCCACTCTGCAAGAACAACTTATCAGTAAGTTATCCTTTATACTCAAACTACATTTATTCATTAAATCTATTTTAGAGGCAAAACAAGATGCAGCTGAAGCTGCTACAGCTGTCAAACAGGCAACAATGCAGCTGCAACACAACGAAACGCAACTCAAAGATAAACAGAAAGATATCGGTGCTTCAGCTGTTGATTACAAAAAAGATAAAGCCAACATGGAAAATATGGAGAAAGACCTTAAGAATTTAACAGTATGTATTACATTTTATAATATTACACCTTTTACCCAACTTGAGAAAGTCGCAGTCTCATTTTATACCGGGTGTGCGGTTACCAGCTGTCAAATCACGCTTTTTACTCAACTTGGGTGAGTGGTGCCTCACATCTGAAAATTTTCTAGTCTTTATACCTTGAAATCTTACTAACTAACTTAATGAATACATGGAGTGGTTTTAAATAAACAATTACATTATCTATTTCAATAATTTACCCCCCAATAATTAGAAAGAAATTAATTAAGTGAACTTTACGCTTACAAATATACAGAGGGATTCACAAGTTCGTGCATATATTTTAATGGTATATGGTACTCAACTTACTGATCATGGAACAAAAATTTTTTTTTTAAATTCGTAAATTTAAGGGCAGTTTCCGCAAGAAGTACTGGATTGTTCATTGTATAATGGATATCTGATTAACCATGAATGGAGTAATATTAAATTTTAATTAACTGTGCATTTGCAAGAATAGTAAATTTATGAAATCCCATTTAAAAATAGTGACCCAAACTGTTTGATTAAAATTCCTGGCAACTAAAATTGCGGATATTAAAAAAATTCTTTCAGTGCCGTGATAAGTGAGTTGAGTACTATATGCCATTAATATATATGGACGTAGTTGTGAATCAGCCTGTATATTATATTGTACCGTGATTTTTGACTGCATTAGAACCTGATTTGTCTTATTAATCAATTTATTTTGTGTAGAAACAACTAAACAACCTGAACTTCGACGAAAACAAAGTGCAAATCCTTCAAGAGCAAAAACGCAGACTGGTACATGATTGCCGCAGCGTTCGGGATAAAATCGAACGTTTCGAGGCGCAGTACCCTCAGATAGATTTAAGATATTCTGATCCTGAACCCAATTTCAACAGAAGATCCGTCAAAGGTTTAGTTTGTAAATTGTTTACTTTAAAAGACGCGGCATTTGCGATTGCTCTAGAAACTGCTGTAGGCGGCAGCGTAAGTGCAATGCAATCATTTACCTAGTTACTTTAGTCTAATTCATTGGTTTTAGATATTTAATGTAATAACAGACACAGAAGTTACAAGCAAAAAGTTATTACAACGAGGTAATTTGCAACATAGAACTACTATTATACCTTTAAATAAAATTAAAGGTAATTCTATACCTACTACTACTGTCAAATATGCTCAATCACTTGTAAGTCTAATTCTTTTTACAATTCCTACAAAATATTAATTAATATTTCGTTAAAAGGTTGGTCAAAACAACGTCCATTCAGCGTTATCCTTAATAGAATACAGTAACGAATTAAAACCAGCAATGGATTACATATTCGGCAATGTTCTCATTTGTAAAGATTTAAATGTCGCCAAAACAGTCGCGTTTGACAATAAGATCCTTAAAAAATGTGTCACACTTGATGGAGACGTAGTGAACCCAGCAGGGACCCTTGCAGGGGGCGCCAGAAAACAAGGGGGCTCATTTTTACTCAAACTTGATGAATACAAAGAGTGCGTGGCTCAATTTTCCTCCAAAGAACAAGAAGTCATCAAAATCGATGTTCAAATACAAAACATGCAGAAAATCGGCGAAAAATACGTTGAAATCAAACATAAACGTGACATAACGGCTCATGAATTCAATGTTATACAAAGTCGAATGCAGCAAACGTCGCATTACCAACAACAAGAAGAAATTGATCATTTAAAACGTGCCATCACCGAATTGACTGAAAGTATTCAAGTTAATAAAGAAAAAGAGAAGACTTGTTTAGCGACAGCTAGAAAAATAGAAAATGATATTAAAAACTCGAAGAACAACAGGGAAGAGAAGATTAAACAAGCTGAAACCGAAATGAAGAAACTAAAAAAACAGTTTGACAACTCGAAGAATCTATGGAAAGAAAAAGAACAATATTATGAAACCCTCAAGTTAGAAATACAAGAACTAAAAAAAGCCATCGAGAACGGCAAAGGCCAAATTCGTCTCTGCGAAGAAAACATCCTCACTCTTCAAACAGATCTAGAAGAAGCTACCACTGCCGCCAAAGAAGCAAAAGTAACTATATTCCCTCATTTTTATTACCATTTCTTATTAAAATATTTTCAGGAAATTGTAACTAAGTTCCAAGCCGACTACAAAGAAAAGAAACATGTTGTCGCTACAAAAAATAAAGAAATACAAAAGAAACTTAAAGAAAAGAACGATCTACTTGCCCAAGTCGCTGAAATGGAGCTGGAAATCAAGAAAAAAAATCACGAAGTTGCTGAATTAGAACAAAAATGCAAAGACTTCAGAAATAAGGTAAATATAAATTAATCTATGATCTCTCTTGTACACATTACTAAAAAGGCGAATTTTATATAATTTTTTACAGTCAATGCGTTAACTGTTTTAAAAAAGCTATCTATAGCCGTCTTTCGAGTAATATATTATCGATTCCAAAAGAAAATTTTAATTATTGTGTATTAATAAAGGTATTAGATGCATTACTAATTGATGTTTTACAGTACATACTATCACGCCTTTCATTCACGTTACGCACTCAACTATTAAACAAATAATAATAATATAATAAATTACAGGAAAAAGAACTGAAAAAGAATATAAAAGATGATGACACCCGCCTAAAAGATGCCGAAAACATGTCTGACAGAGAAGGGCACGAGCTAGGCAAACGAATCGCTAAATCCCAAGAGCACAGAAACAAACTCAGCAGAAATATAAACACAAAGGCTCAGAGCATGTTCGAGCAAGAAGAAAAACAAGTAAGTCAACACATTTCATTCAGTTCACTCCACTAAATCATCCATTCATTGCAGTACGGCAACTTGATGAAAAAGAAAAAGATCATTGAAGTCGATCGCAATAAACTCTTGGTTTTAATCGAAGATATGGATCAAAAGAAAGTCTCGTTTTTAAAAACTGCCGTGGAGCAAATCAGCAAAGATTTCGGATCGATTTTCAGTACTTTACTCCCAGGTACTGACGCTAAATTAAACCCACCGCCTGGTAAAACTATTCTGGATGGACTTGAGGTAAAATCAATCTATTTTTTTCCCCATAGCTGATGTTAAAGTGCTATTTTATCGACTATTAAGAGTAGATAAAGTAAAACTAAAGTAGAAAAGTTAAACTTAACAGCAAGGGTATAAAAGTACTTTAACTTTTTTACATTTTATCTTCAAATTCGTTTTCACATATTTTTGCATCCACTTTGTGAAAAAGTAGGATGAAAACATTACAAACAAACTCCGGAATTGTGTTTTAATTATAATTTAAAATTGTTTAACATCATGAACAACATAAAATTACATTATCGACTCAATAAGAATAATACACTCGCTCGTTCGTCGCTTGTTAATTATCACTTTTCTTTCGTCGATAAAATATAATTAAATCGTCTTGTATAAAAATAATTAGTATTACTATTATTATAAACTAATATATTTTATTTAGTTTAAAGTTGGAATCGGTGGAATATGGAAAGACAATTTAGGCGAATTGTCCGGCGGACAAAAGTCTCTTATAGCTTTATCGCTAATTCTAGCCATGTTATTATTCAAACCAGCTCCTATTTACATCCTAGACGAAGTCGATGCCGCGTTAGATCTGTCGCATACTCAAAATATCGGCAAAATGTTGAAGAAACATTTCAAACAATCACAGGTACGTTTGTCATTCCCTTATACATCGTTACACATTATTTTTGCTGGTTACCGCACACACTGTATATTGATAACTCACAATATGTGAGACTGCCACATCCAAGTTGATAAAATATAGTTAATTAGAATGAAGTAAATTTACTGAATTCATAATGTTAATAAATTATTTATTTGATTTTAATTCTGCATATTTTTATTTATTTACGATATAAACTTAACCCAGATACATAATTTATGCTCCTTATGAGCTCAAATTTTATTTAAGTGATAATTTTTTATCATGTCTTTTACCAACGTGGATGTGACAGCCTCACATATTGTGAGTCATCAGTATAGATATATTATTCCGTGTGTGCGGTTACCAGCCGTCAAGTAACTCATGATTGTTTGGAAATGAGTACTTAATAGTTTGGTTTTTTTGCAGTTTATAATTGTATCTTTAAAGGATGGAATGTTCAATAATGCAAATGTTCTATTTAGAACTAAATTTGTTGATGGTATGTCTGCAGTAACGAGAACTATTAATGAAAATGCGTCCAGACATTAAATAACTTAATAAATAATAATATTTAAAACTGCTTCTGTATAGGTAAGTTGTTTATAATTTTTTACAAAGAATAAATATTTGAATTTAAATCAAATTCCTTGTCATTCTCCTGTTAATTTATTCCCATTCAAACTTGGAAATATTCCAATAATACCGGATTTGGCCAAATTTATTGTTTATCTTAAAACAAATGCTAATAACCTGGTATATGTGACATTCAACTGTCTCCAAGTAGCAGATGTTTTTCTCAATTACGTCAGTCGTTTGTTATATAACTTATCCGCAACAAATTTTAAAACGGAAACACGTAGGTGGTCACGTTCTATGTCATAATACATTGATTTAATTTTTGATTTTAAAAAATGTCAGGGGCATACACTATTAGTGTACCATTAGTAGTACAAGTAGCATAATCTGTAATAATAAATCAGTGTTTTATGCTTAAATATCCTTCAGAAATACACAAGGTTGCTATTTATAACGTTATAAATAAATAAATGTGTGACGACAAACTTTATTTGTTATTACATCCTTTTAAAAATCCCACAAAACAATACAAGAAATACAAATTATATAAATTCAAAAAAGTGTTGATCCAGTATAAAATAAATATGCCTTACACCGTACACCCCTAAAACGCCAAATAGTCAGGTCTAGATTTGTAAAACCGTCACAAAAATATTATTTAGTTAAAATCAAATAACATTGTATTCCAACAACAATGAATAGCGAAACTGCAAAGCAAGATTGAACGTGTGCATGTATTAGTGCAGTTTCTAAAAACGAAATTTCAACAAAAATCAGTTTCTGAGATTTCCAATACACATGCAACACACTAATACACATACAGAAATCAACGTATACGTATACAAACCTTTCAAAATTCCTAGCAACTACTCCAAACTGTTTTCAGTTATGAAAATATGCATTTTTACTAATTTAGACACGAGGGATACAATCCTGCAATCAGATTTATGATATTTGTATAATTTCAGAAATTATTTAACTATTTATATGGATAGAGTTCCAAAATCGCCGATAGGTAGCAGCAGCCATTGTACTTTGTAACTCAAAACGATCATAAAATATATTATTTGAAATTCGTCCACAACCGCGGCAAAAATTCTGCTGAAAATGTCGAATGTCATTATTTGATCTACTATTTAAGTCACTGTAAGGTCATATTCGGTTTATATAAACGAGTTTTTGGTACAAAAAAAAACATTTTACAAGAAAAGAAAGTAAACTTCACCTTGTCCGAGTCAACAGGTTGTTGGTATTGAAATCTTTAAATCAAGAAACAAAGAACAGGCCAATTATTACTACATAATTTAATTAGTATTCAAATTTCGTAAAATTTTAGATAAAAGATATTGAGATTGAGACATATAACAGATACGTATTACAATATTTTATTCTAGTTATTTAATTTATTCGGAGTTACGGAGTTAGTCATAAAAATATTTTACATATAAAGTGTTAATGAATTCTTTAAATAATTTCGGTATATTTTGACAGTACCGGCTTAAAAATGTTTATATAACGTGTGCCATTAATTAAATTAATACGAGTAATATATTAAAAAGGGTAATGTCCTGTAAATCCGGGTTCAAATTTTAACTAGCATAAAGTATTAATTTATTCTAACAGTTCAAATAGACAAAAGGGATGTCAAATATGTAGAAATAAAGTAAGTAACACATATGTCAAGAAGTGTACACATATTTATTATAATATTTTTGCAGAAATGCGGTCCTGTTAGGCTTCATTCAAACTCTCGAGACTTGCTAACCTTCAAAATCCTCTGGTACTTTACCATCTCAGTTTGTGCGTTGACCCTTCTTGGAATTTCCTAACTCTTGGTTATAAAAACTCGCACATCTCCCAAGATGACAGTTTGCACGACAATCTCGAAGGAGAAGAATCAAAATGAAGCAATTCTTGTGTTTGTTGTTCGTCTTTGCTGTGGCTGCTGCGGAGACGGCGCCCAAGCAAGAGCAGGTAGAGGTTCCAGCAGCCGTGGTGGCCACTCTGGAGGAACAAGCCGTTAAAGAAGCTGTACAAACTGTACAAGAAGCTCAAGATGTTAAAGTTGAACCAGTTACACCTGCAGCTGTCGATGGACAAGTCAGAGATAAGAGAGGGTTGTTGAAGTTGGCTCTTGCTAAGAAAGCCGCCATTGGATTCGGGCTGGGGTAAGATGCCTACATTTTATTACGTTTTTATCTAATTTGGGTGTGGCAGCCTCACATTCTGTAACATCTGTTCACACATGGATTATTTCGTATGAATCCTGGAAAAAAGATATTCTCTGTTTTGAAGCTATCAATGAATTAGGAATTCTTCTTTTCCAAAACTCATTGAAGATTCAACCGGCGCCGTTATTTGACAGGCAATGAATGTTAGAGTCACTGCAAGAATTTAAGTTGTTGAACCACAGTGGTTTTGGATGTGGCAGCCGCACATACAGAGTATACTGATGACACACCCAAGTTTGGTAACAGGCGTAGTAATATATAATTATGGGTTTGTGAAGTTATTTCAAAACATTTCTCGGTATGATTTTAATAAATTTCTCTATCCTT
Source organism: Agonum fuliginosum (assembly GCA_947534325.1). Lineage (NCBI taxonomy): Eukaryota > Metazoa > Arthropoda > Insecta > Coleoptera > Carabidae > Agonum > Agonum fuliginosum. The sequence goes on from OX384037.1 coordinate 86,488, forward strand.
GAACTTAATAATAAACTTAACACAAATAATTCTGGTTTACCTTCGTCAAGTACAAGACCTTTAAAATACTTAAACACTTTAAACATATTTAAAAAATAATGTAACGAAATTTGGATAAAGGTACGAAATATAATAAAATACTTCTTATATGACAGAAAACATGAATTTCGCGCGCCACTCTACAGCGTTTATTGTTTGTTAAACTTGATATGCTAAAGGTGGGTTTATGCTCAAAAATTTAAGAATAAGAATAGTATTTAAGTAAAAACCGTTATCACATATGAGTCGGTTTATGCTGGAGAAATAATTCTTACTTTTGCAGCATAAACTGACTCATATTTTAACTTTAAGACTATTCTTATTCTTAGTATTCTTAAAGATACAAGTACAATCTATAAAATGCGCGAAGCAGAATTATAAAATTTTGCTTTAAAATCGAAATACTTAGTTGATTTGAATGTTGCTAATATTTGCTATTTTTAAACAAATTATCATCTATTTTAAAACGAATTTGATAAATCCCATCGGTTATTTCGCAGATCCCAGCTTTGTAGACAAACATTCCAACCAAGTATAAATAAACTACCATTACGTATTATTTTACAGCAATTACGACTGATTATAAATGATTTATAACATAATAATTATAAATGTTTTGCAGAGCTGTAGCAGCTAAAGGTCTATACATCGGCGGCGGCTATGGCGGCTACGGAGGTGGCTATGGAGGCTACGGAGGTGGCTATGGAGGCGGCTACGGAGGCGGCTATAGCAGCTACCCAGTGCACTACCATCACTACCCCTCATACCATCACGACCACTACGACTACTACCCCAGCTACGGATACGGACATGGTGGTTACAGCAGCGGTTACGGCCATGGTTATGGCGGTTATGGCCATGGTGGATACAGCAGCGGTTATGGAGGTGGTTACGGCGGTGGTTACGGCGGCGGTTTCGGCGCTGGAATCAGCGTTGGCGTCGGCGGTGGATTTGGTGGCGGACACGGCGGGTGGTAATCACATAATGCAAGTAATAAGGTAAATTCACAATAAACTATTCAAGGTACATACTTGAAACATTGATATTTAGATTCAGCGATATTGAATACCCCTGTATACCAATTTTGAGCCAATTTAAATCGTTAGAACATTTTTTATTTTCAAATAAGTGTTATGCGAAGTGCGTACCATGAATGGTAAACACATAATGCAAGTAATAAGGTAAATTCACAACAAGCTATTCAATGTACAGACTTACAACATTGATATTTAGATTCAGCGATGTTGAATACCCCTGTATACCAATTTTGAGCCAATTTAAATCGTTAGAACATTTTTTATTTGCAAATAAGTATTTGCGAAGGATGTTACAATGTATAAGACAATGACATACAAAATTGTTACAAATGTTACATGAATATCTATCACGCATGTACCCAACTTGAGTAAATGATACTTATAGATATATTGGATCGTGTGTGCGGTTACCAGCCGTTTATTCACTCATTTTTCAAACCACAGTCTATCTCGTTATGCAATCAGCTATTATCTTTTTGGAAAAATGTGTTCCAAAGTAAATATTGCCAAATACGAAATGTATGCTAATTAAATTTGTCATGTACTTAGAATTCAACGCGCAAAAATTTGTTACATGTTTTTATTAATAGAATGTGTATCTTAAACTGTATATCTAATGGTATATTAAATTTGTGCACGTATTTTGAGTCACAAAATTTCCCCGAGTAAAAATGCAAATATACGACCTGTCTATACCTAAACTGAATACTAATTAGTAATTAATGTATTTAAAGAGTCACGTATTTTAAAAGAAATTTGCGGATTTAAATATTGCAAAGCTATAATGTTTGTATTTGATTACAGATCTGTTCACAAACACAACTTCAAGTACAATGCCTAACTATTCGTGTTCATATAGTCAGTAGCTAGTAGCTATATTTAAAGACTTGTATAAATGTAAAATAAATTAAATATTTTGTATAAAAAATATCCTGTCCAATATGATTTAATTAACAATATGCCAGATGCTTCCTTCATTTTAATTAATTAAATACCTATAGAGAATAGATAACAGTATATTAAATTACAGATAAATGCGACTACTTATTTAATATATAATCAATTGTTATTTATATAAAACAGACGGTGGTACTTCATTAGGATTTATCAGTGAAATAATTCAATATATTTTAGTATAAAAGCAGTAAAATATTATAAACCAGCATCAGTTAGAGTGAATTTTAGTTATATAACAAACCAAACAATACAGGTAAGCAATTTATTTATATTTATACCCGTGAGTCTGAGTCTGCTATGAGGCTGCCTCACCCAAATAAAATTTGTATTTATTAATTTATTCATTTGTTATTTATTGCTCAACCTTTTCCTATTTTCGCACTGTCCTATTTACATAAATTTTCCATTTTGATTCTAGTTTCATCAATCGATTAACATTGATTTGTTTACAGATAAAATGAACAAATACTTAATCGTTCTTTTGCTTGCGTCTGTTGTGTGCGCAAGGCCGCGATTGTTTCCCAATCAGCAAATAAACAATCACCATGGATATCAACAAAATCTCCCTAACGACTATGAAAACATTGTTAGGTATTTGTTAAGTAGCCACGCAAAAAGATGCGCCAACTTAGGTGGAGATGATTGCGCTAACGATTGGATGCCTGGCGCAGGTACAAAATCATCTTCAAATATAAACAACTATGTGCTAGTTTGAATTGATTTAGGTTCCGACAACGACTGGCTCGGCTCCGGCAACAATCCAGGCAAACGTTGCGCCAATTTAGGGGGCGACGACTGCGCAAATGGTTTTCTACCCGATGCTGGTTCCGACGGTGATTATTTAGGTTCCGGAAACAACCCAGGCAAACGTTGCGCAAATCTAGGAGGAGATGACTGCGCCAATGGTTTTCTTCCCGATGCTGGATCTGATGGAGACTATCTAGGATCTGGAAATAATCCTGGAAAACGGTGCGCTAATTTAGGCGGCGACGATTGTGCCAATGATTGGATGCCTGGTGCAGGATCTGATGGTGATTATCTGGGAGGAGGGAATAACCCTGGGAAAAGAAGCGCCCCACATCATTTCAGAGGCTGAACAATAGATTTATTATAAGCTACGTGTATTATTAAATGAATAAATCAAATAATTATTGTGTAATTTTAAAAATTTCCTAATGTGAAACTGGCTTTGTATGTTTGACAGTTGTTGTTGACACCTGAAAATTTTTGGTTAAAGTAGTTGTTATAAACAGTGCATAATAATGTCAAATAATAAAGGTGATCTATTCTAACAATTAAAACTAAGTGTCTTTAGTAATTATAAACAATTTTAGGTATGAAAAGAGGTCGTCATCGCAACGATAAACATAAACCGTCTGTTGGAGAAAAAGGTCGCGAAGTTCTAAAAGACATTGATGAAAACAACCCGGTTATTAAGGCATTTCGTTCTTATGCCGCTGAACTAGACAATAAACATGATAGATATGAACGCATTGTTAAATTAAGCAGAGATATTACCATTGAAAGTAAAAGAATCATATTCCTGTTACACAATGTTGATAAGTATGTACACAAAAATGTTATGCATACTCCAGTTGGTTTATTTATTCATTATTTTAGGGAAAATAAACGTGAATCTATTCTACAAGAGGCAGAAACTCGTCTAAATAATTTGATTAACATGAATTTCAAAAAGGTGGCAGAAGAATTAGAAAATCAAGATGTGTTTTTGTATCTTCGTGCTTATACAGCTGGCTTGCAAGAATTCATAGAAGCGTACACATTTTATCAGTATTTAAAGGTAAAATATTAATAACACTGTACATAAACCTACAAATATATTGTATTATAATTCTAGAACAATGATATTGAGCATTGGTCTCATTTAGAAAACAAAATGGTGTACAATATCTCGACTGATACTGATACAGAAGAAAACCAAGAAATGCTAGTTGATAAACAAATAAAAACACCACTTCCAGCTTTAGAATTTATCTTAGGAATTGCTGATTTAACCGGAGAACTCATGCGCAAATGTATAAATAACTTAGGATCAGGAAACATAGACGATTGTTTCCAAACCTGTAATTTTGTTAAGCAATTGTACAAAGGTTTTTTGGGTAAGTAAATACATAAATGACTGGTAAAAGTAAACCACAAAGAAATTTTTTAGTTATTGGTGGTTCTCAAGGGTACAAAGAAATAGGAAGAAAAACTTATACTCTTAAACAAAGTCTGTATAAGATGGAAATGGTCTGCTACAACATTGTAGTACGCGGTAGTGAGGTACCAAAACATATGTTAGCGGCAATTGTACCAACCAGTGCAGAAATGACCCATGATGACGATGATGAAGGCTTTTATTAGACGCTATTTCAACAGTTTTACAGTTTTACAGTACGTAGATGTATCAATAAATCTGCTTCGTTTATTTATTAGGTAAACATTTTTTATCCTCTCAAGGCTCGTACACTGATGCGTATCCAAAATTAGAATAAAAACAAATAATGGAATATTTTTTTATTATATAACAATTACGTGAGTACAATTAAAAACAATAATAAAAAAATTATAACAATTAAGAATGAAAACTTTACAGTGTAAAGTGACAGGGAGGTATAGTCAGCTTTTGAACTATGTACAGTAAAAACAAAAGTCTATGATAGTGATATTTCTTTGCTTGTGATTAGCTGAAACACCGCCAGTTTTACAAGCAACACTTATAAATGTCAGATTGTTGTGTTTTGTTTATGTTTACTGTCAAAGTGATATTTTTTAAAATTCATTCTACGAAGTAAACGTAATTTGAAATTCGTTCTATTTAATACCAGTATAATTAAATAATTTGTGTATTACAATTTAGGTGATTTAAGACTTTGAATTTTGAAATTAAACGTAAAAGAAAATTCTAGTGATATTTTGCAATTTTTAAGAGTGTAAATCTGACTTTTGTTTTTACTCTTCCTTTCCTAGTTTAAAACAGACTATAAAGGAGGTACACTGTTATGAAATGTTTCGAAAGTGTGTATCGTTTGCATCCGGCCTTGACTGTTCGACTCTGTACAGAAGGTAACCTATAAATTAGAAAAATAATCTTATCTCCCCAAAATATGTAATAATTACATTCACAATTGTCAATTAATCCTCATTCCGAATAATTATTCTCACTGGTAGGTATACCACGTGATCTGACATTTCAGTTGTCAACGTCAACATTTAGGTTAAGAAGATTTGAAATTGATTTTCTGAATGTAATGTTTCATTTTTAGGGTCCATACTGTAAATATAATGGCAGATAAAACAAATTTAGTTTTGAGGCTGCTTGCCTCCTCTGTGACGGCTGCAAACAGAGCTGGTAAAATCATCCGGGATATTATGAGCCGAGGGGAACTAGGAATCGTTGAAAAGGTAAGAATCATAACACACAACTGAATATGATTAGGTAATGGATTGAATTTCAGGGCAAAAACGATTTACAAACTGAAGCAGACAGATCAGCACAACGTTGTATTTTAGCATCATTATCTTTACAATTTCCTGATGTAACTATTATCGGTGAAGAAGGTGCCAGTAACACAGAAGTGCCAAGTGACTGGATTGTTACAGACTGTGATGAAGATGTACTTAAATTAAACTGTCCGACTGAGTATAGAAACGTTTTAGACGAAGATATCGTTGTTTGGGTCGATCCTTTGGATGGTACATCAGAATACACGCAGGTATGCATCAACAATTCACCATACATAATAGTTATTTATGTATTCACGGTGTAAAGAAGCTTTTATGTCATAAAAGCAAGTTACATACAAAACTTTATACATGGTTGAAGATTGTCTCAACAGTATATTATTTAACGAGCACAAAATGTTGGCTATAATTCAAGAGAATTAAAGTTTATGCACGAGCTGAAGGCGAGTGTATAATCATCCGAATTAATTATAACCATTATGTGCGAGTCAAATACAACGTTTTATCTGCGACTTTTTAAATAAAGTATTAAAATATTAACCTAACCTCACATTTCGGTGTGATGACAGATGAAAATGGACTCATAATACAACATAATACATGTATTATTCAATGGTCGAGGATAAATTAATTTATTAAATTTAATTGTTCAAAAAAATTAATAATCATAATTACAAGACAATTTATGTTAAATGTAAGTAAAAATAATGTTATTTATATAAAAAATTATACAACTAATTACAGAAAATGATTATTCTTAGGATTATTAGTTGTGTATATAAAATAGATTGGACTTATTTGACAAAATTATGTCGCACTGCGTTATAATGTGGTCCGAGGCATGTCCGAGGGCTAGGAAATGAACAATTCGTGTATAATTGTCAAATTATGATGCAACCATGTATAAACTGCTATTAGTTATAGTTAGACACAGTGTCCACAATTAATAAAATATTCGTGTAGGGTCTTCTCGAACATGTGACCGTCCTAATCGGCGTGTGCGTCGCTGGTAAACCCGTTGGCGGAGTGATCCACCAGCCGTACTACAACTTCAACTCTTCTAGCGGCGCCAGTGACGTGGGGCGAACGCTCTGGGGCCTTGTAAACGTTGGCATCGGAGGCTTCACTCCCAGTGTGCCGCCGATGAACAAACTCATCGTTACAACAACAAGATCACACAGTGATCAAATCGTCCAAGCTGCACTAGATGCCCTCAAACCTGACGAAATTATCAGAGTTGGAGGAGCTGGACATAAAGTAAGTTCACTCAGAGCTAGAACATTCAAATTCACGGAATTAGATTTATGTCGTCATTAACAAAAAATTTACACTAAAGTGATTGTGTACTCGACTGTGGAGATATGTAAGGTTGAAAAATTCTTCTTACATATCCGACGTTTCGGTTTACATTGAAACTTTCTTTAGGGTTAGTAAGATCTTACAAAAATTCATGTATCAGATACATTCGTTAACAAACATTCAGTTGGCAAACTTCGTACATACATAAGTATAAAACATACACATCCAATTACTCTCAAAATTAACTACGGAATGAAAACTGAATGTTTCCCGATATAATGCACACTTTAAAGCTTCTGGCAGACATGTTTCTGGCGTGGTGCTTAATAATTTCTTTCAATGACCATCAAGTACCAGAAGTAGTAAAATAAATCACTTAGTACATGTTAAAACACTTGTTTAAAATAGCGCCCTGTTTCAAATACCCCGGATGTAAATATTATTCTTCTGGTAAAGTGTAAGATCGTGCACGATTTTATATTACAGCTCTGTACCTATTGTAGATACAAAATCATCTTTGTTGAATTTTTTTTCTTAAATACCAAACTTGGTTGGTTTATAATTTCTTGTCATACCTATTTCATTATTACAATTTTTAATGAAACAATATGGCATTTTAAAATTCATCTAGTTCTTGGGCCAGTAAGCCCCCATTTTCTGTGTTCACTGGATTCTTGATATTTGTGTACGAGTTATTTTGTAGTTATAAATATTCTAGTGTTGAATTTATAGAATTGTTTATCTTGCAGGTAATGTTGCTTCTTGAAGGTCGGGCTCACGCGTACGTTTTTGCAAGTAAAGGATGTAAAAAGTGGGACACGTGTGGTCCAGAAGCTGTTTTAACGGCCGCGGGCGGAAATCTTACAACACTAACAGGGACGCATTATTCTTACCTCGCTGATGTACCTCAGCCCAACCTTGGAGGTGTTTTCGCGACCGCGCCGTCTGTCGATCACAAAACGCTCATCTCTAAAATACCGACAGAGATCCTGGAAGCTTTTAAATAAGGAAAAAAATGTGTCAAATTTATTTAGTGAAGGTAAGGAGATATTATTTTTTTATTTCTTGTGGTATTAAAGTTTTTATTTTCACAATCATTAGAGTTTTTAATTGAAAACGTATTACATTCCTTTAATGTTTTGAACATTTAAATAAGTATTTTGTGTGGAGATTATTTACAAAAGAATCTATGACTTGATGTATTTTAATGTATACAATTCTTGCCGTAAACGCACAACTCAAATGTCAGGCTGAATATATATTTAATAAATAATAATAAAACTATGTAGATACCAAAAATAAATATATGTAAGTAGATAGAGGATCAAATGAAATACTCCACATTTATTTATATTTTATTTAACTTATTATTTATCACAATTTAAACAAATTACAATTTACTGGCTGGAATGTTTAGTTGCTCTCGCAATATTCTCCTTAAAATTTTACCTGTCGGATTCTTAGGAATAGTATTTACAAATTTAACACCTCCGTGCAGACGTTTATGATATGATACGTTTTCTAAAAAAAACATTTCCTTATACATCGTAACACTATCATGTGTGTGAATATACTTACTGGCAACAAATTCAGTTATATCCTTTTCAGTGATTGTAGAAGTTGGTTTTTTGACGACAAAAGCTAAAGGAAGTTCTCCTGCTTTATCATCCGGCTTCCCAATGACAGCACAATCCAAAATATCCGTGTTGCTCAGTAGCAAACCTTCTATTTCTGCTGGCGGGACTTGGAATCCTTTATATTTAATCAGCTCCTTATACCGATCCACAATATAAAGAAATTGTTCTTGATCATAATATCCAACATCTCCTGTATGTAGCCAGCCATCTTTATCAATAGTAGCTGCTGTTTCTTCTGGATTCCCTGCGTAGCCTGTGCATCACAAGGTACTGTCAAAATGTCTTTAAACTGCTTTACCAGATCATGTAATATTAGGACGTTAACATAATATCAAGTCGCAATATGCGAAACACGAGGAAAGTTTTCACAAAAAAGTTTTTTTCAAAGTAAAACAAGTGCTACGAGCTGTCATAAATAAAAACTGTCAATACCGTTCATACGGGGAATGTAATAATTTATATTAATCATATTTAAGATCACTAGCTTTAATATATCTTAAAGAAATAATTAGTTTCTTCCACGGTTTCCCCGTATGTCCGGTATTTACAGATTTTTATATGACAGCTCCTAGCACTTGTTTTACTTTTAAGAAACTTTTTAGTAAAAACTTTCCTCGTGTGAACAGAGCATTATATATTGCAATATACAGGCTGATCATCGGTCTGTTCTTTTTTATTTTATTTTTTATAGTGTTATTTTAAATCATAGAATAAAACTATTGTCTATCTACGTATCTACCAGATTCATTTGTATGCAACTATTTCTTGATGGAACATTCTATAAATATGTATTGATTCTTATAGTAAACAACTTGTATACAAATGAATATGGTACGTGGATAGAAAATGACATCAAATAACTATAAAACATAAAATAAAAAAGAACAGACCGATGAATCATCCTGTATAATTCTTATAATATATAGGAGGTGATTTTCTGAACAAATATGAACATTTAAGTCATAAAATATAAATCATGCCCTAGTTTATAACGTATATTTTTAAAGAATGAAAAGAAAATGTTCTATTAAAAATATGAATACCACTTTCTGATGAGAAATAACAGTGTTAGCAATAGACAGTGTATTTTGATTGTTACTAAACGTTCATATTTCAAGGCATTCGTACGTCCCCTTAAACAAACCTTTCATGATTTGTGAGCCTCTGAAATATAGCTCTCCTTGTTTGTGCGGCCCCAGGGCTTCGCCCGTTTTTATATCAATCACTTTGCACTCCATTCCTGGTAGGATGATTCCCACTGAACCTGATCGAGGTAAATGGAATGGTGTTAAAGTAGCTGCCAAAGTTAATTCGGTTAAACCGTAGCCTTGCCGAATGTTTACGCCCAATCTAATCAAAACATATAGTTACATTGAATTGTAGCTAGTTGAGATTATACCTTTGTGTCACAGCATCTTGAACGTCTTTTCCAAGGGGCGCAGCCCCGCAAATTATTTCTTTCAAACTGGAAATATTGTATTTATCTACAATAGGATGTTTAGCTAAAAATAATAATAAAGGAGGCACAAGTGCTGCATAATTTATTCCGTATTCTTGAATCGACTTTAAAAATAAGTTTTCTTCAAATTTTGGTAGCACTACAATCTTCATATTTGTCGCTACCATACATAGATGGCTGAGAAAACCATACGCATGGTACATTGGCAATAAACACATGGCAGTTTTATGTGGAGAATAATTTCCAAAACCATGGTGCCTGCAAATAATTAATTAAACTTTGCAGATAAAATGATGATTGTTATCTCACTGTAAGTATTGTAAACTGGCGTTGAAGCATTGATGCGTCAACATGACGCCTTTGGCAAGACCGGTAGTTCCGGAAGAGCACAAAATTGCGCAGACATCATCAGTTTTCACTTCTGTTACTTCAAAATTACTTGGAATTGGTAAATAAAACAAGTCAGACATTCTTAAGACACCTCCGCCTAGAGTGATTTTGTCGCATTTGTTGATTATTACAATCTTTTCTACGCATTTTAGTTGAATAGAAACGTCGATGATGTTTTGTAAAGTGTTTGCCGTGCAAAATACGACTTTTGGTTTGGATATATTCATAGCATGGGCCAGTTCTCCTGGAATTATAAAAATGCAATTAACATAAATTTTATGTGAATGTTTGAATAAAGTTTTTATGAGTATTGAATAAACTGGTTTTGAAATATCAAATAGTCAAGATAACGCACGTGCTGTATAAATATGATTTAATGGGGCCACAGCAACTCCTAAATACAACGCAGATATTACTGGAATAGTAAAATAAAGCGTGTTTTCACTGCAGATAGAAATTGTATCGTTTTTCTTGATTCCCCATTTTTTCATATGTTGTGCTAGACTCACAGTTCGTTCTAACATTTCTTTGTACGTTGTTTCTTCGCCTGTGTCAGCATCAATCTATGAATTATTCAAATACAGAAATATATTTAAATAACAATAATGTAAACTTACCATTGCTTTTTCACTTTTCCCATTTTGCAAACTCTTGTATAATACCTTACCAAAAGATATTTTTTGCAATCTCTGTTCTGGTCCTCGCAATATTTTATCTGCCATCGTTTCAAATTACAAATGTTTTGTAGACACTTGAAACGTACGTTTTATACTTTAAGTAATCTAAATAATTTGGAGGTATTTACAATCATAAATCATAACATAAATATTATGTAAATTTATCAACTGTACTATGAACCTTGGCAGTTTAAAAAAGTCTAATCAAAATAATAACAATTTAGAATGACTACGAATTTTTAGTAATCTGTGAAAATAATAACGTTTTTTCACGTTAGTTTTTACTTATTTAATAAAATATGTATCACTGAATGTGTACTTACTGATTTACTGAGTACAACTATTGTTTATTTTGCAAAAAGATAAAAACTCCAAGAGAAAGTGTCGCACTAGCAGATCTGCTTCGTATGCATTGAGTTTAAATACTGAAGCAAAGACGGCAAAGAGAGACTGAAAGGTTATTATGTATTTAATTTAACTTGTTGTTTTCAGTTGATTAATTAATTCAATTTGTTAGAGATACTTTATATGCAAATGTTTGATATTAAGGATATAATATTTAACACAAAGGATGTAAAAAAACTTCTTTAATAACGAAATTAGTTATATAATATATTACTATTTCTACACTAATAAAAATTATATTTTAACATAATTATAGTTATTGACAAAAATAACATTATATAAAAAATCTTGTTACATGATCGTTGAAAATATTATGCAAACTAGAGAAAAAATATACGTTATAAACTATTTATTATTTAAATGTTCATTTTTATTCAGAAAAATTCCTCCTCTGTATTATAAGAATTACACAGGATGATTAATTTGGCATAAGTAAATGTCAGGTATTAAGGATAAAGATAAGGTCGTAATTCGTAAAATACAAATAACCGTGGTTCATGATCGTTGAAAATATGAAAACTTATTTGGCGTTAGAAAATAAATATGGCCATGTTATCCTTATGATAGATTTTTAATTTGAGAATTAATCGAAAACGGATAAAGATTTAAAACTTTGGCGTCATTGTTCCAATGTACCTTTCCCGAATTTTGTAGTGACATATGTGCACTAATTATATAATTGACAGTTAGTTAGTTAGTAGCACTTTGTCTTTCTTGTTCTCTGCAATTTTATATTTGTTGTGTTTAAAGATAATTAGGTAACAATATAACTTAAATTTGTATGAATCATTTATTTCTTTGCAGATATTTCAATACTTCTGCAGAGGTAAATATTTAAGAAGCTTTGAGTCAAATTTCTAGTACGAGAACTAAAGTAAACTTGTTTATTAGTTTTGCCTTCAAGAAAATGTTGCATTCGGGATATTACAAACAGGGCGCTATTTTAAACTAGTGTTTTAACATGTAGATGACTTATTTTCGTACTTTAGTACTTGATGTAGGTACATAATAAGAGGCATTTAAAGAATTATTAAGTACTACGCCAGAAAAAATTACCGGTTGTACATGGTTGTACGTCCCTAAATTTGCGCACTTTGAAGCATGTACGGCTGGTAAATATTTCTGGCGTGGTGCTTAATAATTTCTTCGAAAGTCCCTTCTTATGTACATCAAGTACCAGAAGTAGTAAAATAAGTCACTTAGTACATGTTAAAATATTTCTTTAAAATAGCGCCCTGTTTGAAATACCGCGGATGTAACATTTTCATGAAGGCAAAACTTGAATTAACACAAAATGTCATTTCTGGCAAGTGGTAAAATCAGGTACGGTTTTATATAGCTAATACTATATAATCTATCACGCTTTTTCCCCAACTTTAGTACGGCAGCAGCAGATAATGCGAATTGGGTATAAAAATTATGTTTCATCGTGTGTGCGGTTATCAGCCGTCAACGCAGTCATGGTTGTTAGTGGATAGTACGCTACAGGAATGAAATAAGATTTAGAAGTATTGATTAACTTGCGTTTTTTGGTACAAAATATTTTTTTAAAAAGTCTTACAATAATCTAAATAAAATAATAATATATTGCTAAATGAATTAATTTTTAAAAATATGCTTTGTAATTGGCGCCTCTATATTGAATCGGCGTGAACTTTAGTGCGCTTGCGCAGAATGCGCCAAGTGTAAACATTGTGAAGTTGTTTGTTTTACTTGCACGAATCTGTTCGTTTTGTAGGAATAAGTTTGTCGATTTATTCATAGTAGAAAAGACGCTATTTGAAGCAGTTCATTGTTAAAACTGTGATGTTTAGTGCTGTTTTTAAATAATATCCACCGATATGTACATGATTTTAATGTTTAATAAGTGTTTATTTACATTTATAAAGTACGTTGAGTTGTCTACCACATTTTTAAAGTTATAAAACTATTGTGTAATAACGTAAATATTTATTTTGTTACAGGTTTGCATCCCATTACCATTTCATCATCCTGGAAATTCAGTACGAGGTGCTCTGCCCCGGAACATGAAAGGTGAGATGTTTCAAATTTTATTATTTACATATTTAACTCGAAATTGCGTATTGAACATGATATATTTCATGTTATTGAATATTATGTAATTCTACAAACCAACTTGGAACTTAATTATTCTGTTTACGGTTTAAACTATACAAGATTGAATCAATATATAAAATAATTATTTTACATTCTCTCATAGTTGTTAGGGAAAAGTACACCACAGGTGTAATATTTGTGCAGATATTACTGTATAAAATAATATTTATTTAGTAATTATGAAATGTAAATAAATGATTTGTGGTTCCTAGGTATTCGAGCATATCATATACATGTGGACAATGACTTCAGCAGTCTTCGAAGGACGTAGAAGAATGTTCTGCACATGACATCAAAGACGAGAGACTTCACTGGACAACAACTTCAACATTCATCTGCAGCAGCCTTCGGGAGCATCAACTTCAACAGTCAACTTGGAATCAACATCTTCAGATCTTCAAGCAATCATGTAAGCATTTTTTAATCATCATTCCTCTGACATTTCTATATTAAGAACCACACTTTCAAACAGTCGTAGCTCAATGATTCCCAAGTCACGGGTACTATTGTTTTATATTGGGGATTATAGAGTAGATATTTTGACATGTATGGCTGCTACAATCTGTTCAGCCGCCATTAATATTTAAATATTTTATGAATTATCTGTTAATATTCGTAGAACAGCCGCGAAAATTTGTAGTCAGGGATAAGATTTCCTGGGGAAGCTGATTCTGAGCTCAAACATTACCCTCCTCCACTGTTGGGCCCCATACCCCATATTACGCTGCTGTCCCCATAGAGGTAGCACATATAAGGCATTTCGTTATGTTATTTATTTTATTATTTATCGTGGAAAATTCGTGAAAATTTTGTTACTGGGGTAAAATTGTCTCAGAGAGGCGATTTTATCCTTTAAAATATTATGCTGTCTCTACTGGTGCTCCTTTATTGCAATGGTAACACGAAGACATGTAATTGTCGTAGAAAATTTGTGAAAATGTGGTTCTTGGAGTAAAATTGCCTGAGGAAATTATACCGCCTTGAAAATTATCCATCTCTACTGTTAATGTGTTTTCTCAAGAATTGCATACATTGGTCATTATGTTATATTTTTCCTAACTCATTATTTAAATGTGCGGAGAGCACACCACAATGGACATTTTTCGTTATTTAGTGCAGTTTATATGAATCTAAATGTTTGTTATTGTTACAGATTAATTTGGACTTCATGTACAAAGTTTGAAGATTCTTTCAAAGTCACTAGTATTTCACCTATCATATTTCAAACTTAGGTTTAAGTAAGCAAAAAGTTGACAAGGAATAAACCGTCCACATTTAACTACTATTACTTTAATAGTACAGATTTACGAGTTATACAGAATTTTAATGAGATTAGTGACATTATTATCGATTAAAGTATTTTATAATTGGGGTGATAGCTTTGTTTTTAGTTGTTTGTTTTCCATGTTCTATTGGTTTACTAAACAACACCCGCAGGTTAGGGTTGCACTTAAAATTTGTAGTTTTTAGATGATTTGTTTTTTGTTCGTAGTCCTTTACAGTTAAGGACAAGGGGCTGTGTGCGCTCCGTTGTGCGCACAGACTCTCGGTGTACGCCCTCTATACGATTAGAGACGGTGGCGTCGGTTGTATGCTTCCGGAAACCCTAAGGTCTCCTCTCAGCGGCTTTCCAGTGATTGCATTTCGCATGAGGTTAGAGCAAGGCGTGGCGGGTTCTCTGCATCGGTTTCCTAGGCGGTAACAAGCCTCGCGAGGTCGGCAGGACACCTCACGATATTTGCATTTGTAGAGCAACATCGGTTGTTCTTGGGTATCAAGTTAAAATCACCCGCGGTCAATATTAAACTCAGATAGGAAATGTCACTAGTAAAATATGTGTGCGGTTTGTTCCTTGTTTAATGGTCCTCTTATGAATTATGTACAGGGCCATTTATGTGGAGAAGTGGAGAAAGGAATCATGTTGGTTGGTTGCGTGTTGGGTTCTTTTCTCCACTCCTTTAATTTTTTTAGACATTGCCATATGTAACTTAATCTTTGATACAATTGTATACAAAACATACGTACCTATTTCGCCTATCATCCAGCTTGGGTGTGGCAACCTCACATACTGTGAGTTATCAATATAAATGGACTTATTACAATATTGACTTGTAATAACATTTGGCAATAAAATTCAATTGTAATGTAACAAAATGTAACTAATCATTTATTGTATTTCAGGGCAAGTCATTTAATTATATTGTAACAAATAATATACTTGTGTTGTATTTAATGTATACAGGGTGAGTCATCGATATGCCCGTGGTCGATATCTCCCTTGTCGTTAAAAATACAGCACAAATTCATTAACAGAATTTTTCGTCTACTCAAGGAGCATAACTTAAAATTATTTTTACATATATAGGGTATATATGTATATATATATATATATATATATATATATATATATATATATATATATATATATATATATATATATATATATATATATATATATGTTTCAGAGTCACTGCTTTAGCCGTAATTTAATTATTAATGTAAACACATCACTTTTTTAATGTGATTTTTTGACTTCTAAGGGTTCTATTTCCTAAACGGTTATAGTTAGCGGTCTGAGTGTAACATTTTTGGATTCCTCGTACTTTTTTATGTTAGGAACCACATTTTCAACGTTTCAGAGTCACTGCTTTAGCCGTATTTTAATTATTAATGTAAACACATCACTTTTTAAATGTGATTTTTTGACTTCTAAGGACTCTATTTCCTAAACGGTTATAGTTAGCGGCCTGAGCGTGACATTTTCGGATTCCTCGTACTTTTTTATGTTAGGAACCACATTTTCAACGTTTCAGAGTCACTGCTTTAGTCGTAATTTAATTATTAATGTAAACACATCACTTTTTAAATGTGCTTTTTTGACTTCTAAGGGCTCTATTTCCTAAACGGTTATAGTTAGCGGTCTGAGCGTGACATTTTTGGAATCTTCGTACATTTTTATGTTAGGAACCACATTTTTAACGTTTCAGAGTCACTGCTTTAGACGTAATTTAATTATTAATGTAAACACATCACTTTTTAAATGTAATTTTTTGACTTCTAAGGGCTCTATTTCCTAAACGGTTATAGTTAGCGGTCTGAGCGTGACATTTTTGGATTCCTCGTAGTTTTTTATGATAGGAACCACATTTTCAACGTTGCAGAGTCACTGGTTTAACCATAATTTAATTATTTATGTAAACACATCACTTTTTAAATGTGATTTTTTGACTTCTAAGGGCTTTATTTCCTAAACGGTTATAGATAGCGGTCTGAGTGTAACATTTTTGGATTCCTCGTACTTTTTTATGATAGGAACCACATTTTCAACGTTTCAGAGTCACTGCTTTAGCCGTATTTTAATTGTTAATGCAAACACATCCTTTTTAAATGTGATTTTTTGACTTCTAAGGGCTCTATTTCCTAAACGGTTATAGTTAGCGGTCTGAGTGTAACATTTTTGGATTCCTCGTACTTTTTTATGTTAGGAACAACATTTTCAACGTTTCAGAGTCACTGCTTTAGCCGTATTTTAATTGTTAATGCAAACACATCCTTTTTAAATGTGATTTTTTGACTTCTAAGGGCTCTATTTCCTAAACGGTTATAGTTAGCGATCTGAGCGTGACATTTTTGGATTCTTCGTACTTTTTTATGTTAAGAACCACATTTTCAACGTTTCAGAGTCACTGCTTTAGTCGTAATTTAATTATTAATGTAAACACATCACTTTTTAAATGTGCTTTTTTGACTTCTAAGGGCTCTATTTCCTAAACGGTTATAGTTAGCGGTCTGAGTGTAACATTTTTGGATTCCTCGTACTTTTTTATGTTAGGAACAACATTTTCAACGTTTCAGAGTCACTGCTTTAGCCGTATTTTAATTGTTAATGCAAACACATCCTTTTTAAATGTGATTTTTTGACTTCTAAGGGCTCTATTTTCTAAACGGTTATAGTTAGCGGTCTGAGCGTGACATTTTTGGATTCCTCGTACTTTTTTATGTTAGAAACCACATTTTCAACGTTTCAGAGTCACTGGTTTAACCATAATTTACTTATTTATGTAAACACATCACTTTTTAAATGTGATTTTTTGACTTCTAAGGGCTTTATTTCCTAAACGGTTATAGTTAGCGGTCTGAGTGTAACATTTTCGGATTCCTCGTACTTTTTTATGTTAGGAACAACATTTTCAACGTTTCAGAGTCACTGCTTTAGCCGTATTTTAATTATTAATGTAAACACATCACTTTTTAAATGTGATTTTTTGAATTCCAAGGGCTCTATTTCCTAAACGGTTATAGTTAGCGGTCTGAGCGTGACATTTTTGGATTCCTCGTACTTTTTTATGTTAGGAACCACATTTTCAACGTTTAAGAGTCACTGCTTTAGCCGTAATCTAATTATTAATGTAAACACATCACTTTTTAAATGTGATTTTTTGACTTCTAAGAGCTCTATTTCCTAAACGGTTATAGTTAGCGTTCTGAGCGTGACATTTTTGGATTCCTCGTACTTTTTTATGTTAGGAACAACATTTTTTACGTTTCAGAGTCACTGCTTTAGACGTAATTTAATTATTAATGTAAACACATCACTTTTTAAATGTAATTTTTTGAATTCTAGAGGCTCTATTTCCTAAACGGTTATAGTTAGCGGTCTGAGCGTGACATTTTTGGATTCCTCGTAGTTTTTTATGATAGGAACCACATTTTCAACGTTGCAGAGTCACTGGTTTAACCATAATTTAATTATTTATGTAAACACATCACTTTTTAAATGTGATTTTTTGACTTCTAAGGGCTTTATTTCCTAAACGGTTATAGATAGCGGTCTGAGTGTAACATTTTTGGATTCCTCGTACTTTTTTATGTTAGGAACAACATTTTCAACGTTTCAGAGTCACTGCTTTAGCCGTATTTTAATTGTTAATGCAAACACATCCTTTTTAAATGTGATTTTTTGACTTCTAAGGGCTCTATTTCCTAAACGGTTATAGTTAGCGGTCTGAGCGTGACATTTTTGGATTCCTCGTACTTTTTTATGTTAGGAACCACATTTTCAACGTTTAAGAGTCACTGCTTTAGCCGTAATCTAATTATTAATGTAAACACATCACTTTTTAAATGTGATTTTTTGACTTCTAAGAGCTCTATTTCCTAAACGGTTATAGTTAGCGTTCTGAGTGTAACATTTTCGGATTCCTCGTACTTTTTTATGTTAGGAACAACATTTTCAACGTTTCAGAGTCACTGCTTTAGCCGTATTTTAATTATTAATGTAAACACATCACTTTTTAAATGTGATTTTTTGACTTCCAAGGGCTCTATTTCCTAAACGGTTATAGTTAGCGGTCTGAGCGTGACATTTTTGGATTCCTCGTACTTTTTTATGTTAGGAACCACATTTTCAACGTTTAAGAGTCACTGCTTTAGCCGTAATCTAATTATTAATGTAAACACATCACTTTTTAAATGTGATATATTGACTTCTAAGAGCTCTATTTCCTAAACGGTTATAGTTAGCGTTCTGAGCGTGACATTTTTGGATTCCTCGTACTTTTTTATGTTAGGAACAACATTTTTTACGTTTCAGAGTCACTGCTTTAGACGTAATTTAATTATTAATGTAAACACATCACTTTTTAAATGTAATTTTTTGAATTCTAGAGGCTCTATTTCCTAAACGGTTATAGTTAGCGGTCTGAGCGTGACATTTTTGGATTCCTCGTAGTTTTTTATGATAGGAACCACATTTTCAACGTTGCAGAGTCACTGGTTTAACCATAATTTAATTATTTATGTAAACACATCACTTTTTAAATGTGATTTTTTGACTTCTAAGGGCTTTATTTCCTAAACGGTTATAGATAGCGGTCTGAGTGTAACATTTTTGGATTCCTCGTACTTTTTTATGTTAGGAACAACATTTTCAACGTTTCAGAGTCACTGCTTTAGCCGTATTTTAATTGTTAATGCAAACACATCCTTTTTAAATGTGATTTTTTGACTTCTAAGGGCTCTATTTCCTAAACGGTTATAGTTAGCGGTCTGAGTGTAACATTTTTGGATTCCTCGTACTTTTTTATGTTAGGAACAACATTTTCAACGTTTCAGAGTCACTGCTTTAGCCTTATTTTAATAGTTAATGCAAACACATCCTTTTTAAATGTGATTTTTTGACTTCTAAGGGCTCTATTTCCTAAACGGTTATAGTTAGCGGTCTGAGCGTGACATTTTTGGATTCCTCGAACTTTTCTATGCTAGGAACCACATTTTCAAAGTTGCGGAGTCACTGGTATAGCTGTAATTTAATTATTTATGTAAACACATCACTTTATAAATGAGATTTTTTGACTTCTAAGGGCTCTATTTCCTAAACGGTTATAGTTAGCGGTCTGAGCGTGACATTTTTGGATTCCTCGTACTTTTTTATGTTAGGAACCACATTTTCAACGTTTCAGAGTCACTGCTTTAGCCGTAATTTAATTATTAATGTAAACACATCACTTTTTAAATGTGATTTTTTGACTTGTAAGGGCTCTATTTCCTAAACGGTAATTCCTCGTAATTTACGAGAGTGAAGACTAATATGTTTGTGTTTGTTTGTTACAGGAACCCAGGAACCGATCTTAATCTTCTTAGACACCTGGAGGTCTTCTTCGAAGAGAACCAAGTCCCAGAGACCCGCCGAGTCACTAGGATATCCAAATAATAAATATTTGTTATAAATTATGTTTTATTTTATAGTATACTTTAATTATTATGTATATTCTATTTAATAAATTGATTACATTATTGATTTATCATTAAAATATGTTTTATTTAACCCTTTTAATCATAAACCTCCAAACGAGCTTAGTGCTACCATCTCTTGGTAGTGACGTCACAAGTTTTGAGCAGAGGGCCCAAAAAATGAGCTGCTAATTAAAAATTACACTAAGAAATTAGAGTGAATTTATATTAATTTTTTGACCTCCAACAAGTTATGTTATCCTGGTACCAAATCGGCGATTTGAGATGAATTTTTCTCAGTTTTCAGTGACAAATTTTTAATGATTTTTTGATCTCCATCAAGTTATGTTATCCTGATACCAATTTTGTGATTTTGAGTTGAAAAATTTTCAAAACCGAAGCTGATATGGCTAACTCAGTATGAGGATAACATAACTTGTTGGAGATGAATTTTTTGATCTCCAACAAGTTATGTTATCCTGATACTAACTTGGCCAAATCAGTTGAACTCGAGCTTCGGTTTTGAAAATTTTTCAACTCAAAATCACAAATTTGGTATCAGGATAACATAACTTGTTGGAGATAAAAAAATTCATTGAAAATTTGTCACTGAAAACTGAGAAAAATTCATCTAAAATCGCCGATTTTGTATCAGGATAACATAACTTGTTGGAGATCAAAAAATTAATATAAATTCACTCTAATTTCCTAGTATAATTTTTAATTAGCAGCTCATTTTTTGGACCCACTGCTCAAAAACTTTTTGTGACGTCACCACCAAGAGATGGCAGCACTAAGCTCGTTTGGAGGTTTATGATTAAAAGGGTTAAATAAAACATATTTTAATGATAAAACAATAATGTGATTAATTTATTTATTATAATATACATAATAATTAAAGTATACTATAAAATAAAACATAATTTATAACAAATTATTTATTATTTGGATATTCTAGTGACTCGGCGGGTCTCTGGAACTTGGTTCTCTTCGAAGAAGACCTCCAGGTGTCTAAGAAGATTAAGATCGGTTCCTGGGTTCCTGTAACAAACAAACACAAACATATTAGTCTTCACTCTCGTAAATTACGAGGAATTACCGTTTAGGAAATAGAGCCCTTACAAGTCAAAAAATCACATTTAAAAAGTGATGTGTTTACATTAATAATTAAATTACGGCTAAAGCAGTGACTCTGAAACGTTGAAAATGTGGTTCCTAACATAAAAAAGTACGAGGAATCCAAAAATGTCACGCTCAGACCGCTAACTATAACCGTTTAGGAAATAGAGCCCTTAGAAGTCAAAAAATCTCATTTATAAAGTGATGTGTTTACATAAATAATTAAATTACAGCTATACCAGTGACTCCGCAACTTTGAAAATGTGGTTCCTAGCATAGAAAAGTTCGAGGAATCCAAAAATGTCACGCTCAGACCGCTAACTATAACCGTTTAGGAAATAGAGCCCTTAGAAGTCAAAAAATTACATTTATAAAGTGATGTGTTTACATAAATAATTAAATTACAGCTATACCAGTGACTCCGCAACTTTGAAAATGTGGTTCCTAGCATAGAAAAGTTCGAGAAATCCAAAAATGTCACGCTCAGACCGCTAGCTATAACCGTTTAGGAAATAGAGCCCTTACAAGTCAAAAAATTACATTAAAAAAGTGATGTGTTTACATTAATAATTAAATTACGGCTAAAGCAGTGACTCTGAAACGTTGAAAATGTGGTTCCTAACATAAAAAAGTACGAGGAATCCAAAAATGTCACGCTCAGACCGCTAACTATAACCGTTTAGGAAATAGAGCCCTTAGAAGTCAAAAAATCTCATTTATAAAGTGATGTTTACATAAATAATTAAATTACAGCTATACCAGTGACTCCGCAACTTTGAAAATGTGGTTCCTAGCATAGAAAAGTTCGAGAAATCCAAAAATGTCACGCTCAGACCGCTAGCTATAACCGTTTAGGAAATAGAGCCCTTAGAAGTCAAAAAATCTCATTTATAAAGTGATGTGTTTACATAAATAATTAAATTACAGCTATACCAGTGACTCCGCAACTTTGAAAATGTGGTTCCTAGCATAGAAAAGTTCGAGGAATCCAAAAATGTCACGCTCAGACCGCTAACTATAACCGTTTAGGAAATAGAGCCCTTAGAAGTCAAAAAATTACATTTATAAAGTGATGTGTTTACATAAATAATTAAATTACAGCTATACCAGTGACTCCGCAACTTTGAAAATGTGGTTCCTAGCATAGAAAAGTTCGAGAAATCCAAAAATGTCACGCTCAGACCGCTAGCTATAACCGTTTAGGAAATAGAGCCCTTACAAGTCAAAAAATTACATTAAAAAAGTGATGTGTTTACATTAATAATTAAATTACGGCTAAAGCAGTGACTCTGAAACGTTGAAAATGTGGTTCCTAACATAAAAAAGTACGAGGAATCCAAAAATGTCACGCTCAGACCGCTAACTATAACCGTTTAGGAAATAGAGCCCTTAGAAGTCAAAAAATCTCATTTATAAAGTGATGTGTTTACATAAATAATTAAATTACAGCTATACCAGTGACTCCGCAACTTTGAAAATGTGGTTCCTAGCACAGAAAAGTTCGAGGAATCCAAAAATGTCACGCTCAGACCGCTAACTATAACCGTTTAGGAAATAGAGCCCTTAGAAGTCAAAAAATTACATTTATAAAGTGATGTGTTTACATAAATAATTAAATTACAGCTATACCAGTGACTCCGCAACTTTGAAAATGTGGTTCCTAGCATAGAAAAGTTCGAGAAATCCAAAAATGTCACGCTCAGACCGCTAGCTATAACCGTTTAGGAAATAGAGCCCTTACAAGTCAAAAAATTACATTAAAAAAGTGATGTGTTTACATTAATAATTAAATTACGGCTAAAGCAGTGACTCTGAAACGTTGAAAATGTGGTTCCTAACATAAAAAAGTACGAGGAATCCAAAAATGTCACGCTCAGACCGCTAACTATAACCGTTTAGGAAATAGAGCCCTTAGAAGTCAAAAAATCTCATTTATAAAGTGATGTGTTTACATAAATAATTAAATTACAGCTATACCAGTGACTCCGCAACTTTGAAAATGTGGTTCCTAGCATAGAAAAGTTCGAGAAATCCAAAAATGTCACGCTCAGACCGCTAGCTATAACCGTTTAGGAAATAGAGCCCTTAGAAGTCAAAAAATCTCATTTATAAAGTGATGTGTTTACATAAATAATTAAATTACAGCTATACCAGTGACTCCGCAACTTTGAAAATGTGGTTCCTAGCATAGAAAAGTTCGAAGAATCCAAAAATGTCACGCTCAGACCGCTAACTATAACCGTTTAGAAAATAGAGCCCTTAGAAGTCAAAAAATCACATTTATAAAGTGATGTGTTTACATAAATAATTAAATTACAGCTATACCAGTGACTCCGCAACTTTGAAAATGTGGTTCCTAGCATAGAAAAGTTCGAGGAATCCAAAAATGTCACGCTCAGACCGCTAACTATAACCGTTTAGGAAATAGAGCCCTTAGAAGTCAAAAAATTACATTTATAAAGTGATGTGTTTACATAAATAATTAAATTACAGCTATACCAGTGACTCCGCAACTTTGAAAATGTGGTTCCTAGCATAGAAAAGTTCGAGGAATCCAAAAATGTCACGCTCAGACCGCTAACTATAACCGTTTAGGAAATAGAGCCCTTAGAAGTCAAAAAATTACATTTATAAAGTGATGTGTTTACATAAATAATTAAATTACAGCTATACCAGTGACTCCGCAACTTTGAAAATGTGGTTCCTAGCATAGAAAAGTTCGAGAAATCCAAAAATGTCACGCTCAGACCGCTAGCTATAACCGTTTAGGAAATAGAGCCCTTACAAGTCAAAAAATTACATTAAAAAAGTGATGTGTTTACATTAATAATTAAATTACGGCTAAAGCAGTGACTCTGAAACGTTGAAAATGTGGTTCCTAACATAAAAAAGTACGAGGAATCCAAAAATGTCACGCTCAGACCGCTAACTATAACCGTTTAGGAAATAGAGCCCTTAGAAGTCAAAAAATCTCATTTATAAAGTGATGTGTTTACATAAATAATTAAATTACAGCTATACCAGTGACTCCGCAACTTTGAAAATGTGGTTCCTAGCATAGAAAAGTTCGAGGAATCCAAAAATGTCACGCTCAGACCGCTAACTATAACCGTTTAGGAAATAGAGCCCTTAGAAGTCAAAAAATTACATTTATAAAGTGATGTGTTTACATAAATAATTAAATTACAGCTATACCAGTGACTCCGCAACTTTGAAAATGTGGTTCCTAGCATAGAAAAGTTCGAGAAATCCAAAAATGTCACGCTCAGACCGCTAGCTATAACCGTTTAGGAAATAGAGCCCTTACAAGTCAAAAAATTACATTAAAAAAGTGATGTGTTTACATTAATAATTAAATTACGGCTAAAGCAGTGACTCTGAAACGTTGAAAATGTGGTTCCTAACATAAAAAAGTACGAGGAATCCAAAAATGTCACGCTCAGACCGCTAACTATAACCGTTTAGGAAATAGAGCCCTTAGAAGTCAAAAAATCTCATTTATAAAGTGATGTGTTTACATAAATAATTAAATTACAGCTATACCAGTGACTCCGCAACTTTGAAAATGTGGTTCCTAGCATAGAAAAGTTCGAGAAATCCAAAAAGTCACGCTCAGACCGCTAGCTACAACCGTTTAGGAAATAGAGCCCTTAGAAGTCAAAAAATCTCATTTATAAAGTGATGTGTTTACATAAATAATTAAATTACAGCTATACCAGTGACTCCGCAACTTTGAAAATGTGGTTCCTAGCATAGAAAAGTTCGAAGAATCCAAAAATGTCACGCTCAGACCGCTAACTATAACCGTTTAGAAAATAGAGCCCTTAGAAGTCAAAAAATCACATTTATAAAGTGATGTGTTTACATAAATAATTAAATTACAGCTATACCAGTGACTCCGCAACTTTGAAAATGTGGTTCCTAGCATAGAAAAGTTCGAGGAATCCAAAAATGTCACGCTCAGACCGCTAACTATAACCGTTTAGGAAATAGAGCCCTTAGAAGTCAAAAAATCTCATTTATAAAGTGATGTGTTTACATAAATAATTAAATTACAGCTATACCAGTGACTCCGCAACTTTGAAAATGTGGTTCCTAGCATAGAAAAGTTCGAGGAATCCAAAAATGTCACGCTCAGACCGCTAACTATAACCGTTTAGGAAATAGAGCCCTTAGAAGTCAAAAAATTACATTTATAAAGTGATGTGTTTACATAAATAATTAAATTACAGCTATACCAGTGACTCCGCAACTTTGAAAATGTGGTTCCTAGCATAGAAAAGTTCGAGAAATCCAAAAATGTCACGCTCAGACCGCTAGCTATAACCGTTTAGGAAATAGAGCCCTTACAAGTCAAAAAATTACATTAAAAAAGTGATGTGTTTACATTAATAATTAAATTACGGCTAAAGCAGTGACTCTGAAACGTTGAAAATGTGGTTCCTAACATAAAAAAGTACGAGGAATCCAAAAATGTCACGCTCAGACCGCTAACTATAACCGTTTAGGAAATAGAGCCCTTAGAAGTCAAAAAATCTCATTTATAAAGTGATGTGTTTACATAAATAATTAAATTACAGCTATACCAGTGACTCCGCAACTTTGAAAATGTGGTTCCTAGCATAGAAAAGTTCGAGAAATCCAAAAAGTCACGCTCAGACCGCTAGCTACAACCGTTTAGGAAATAGAGCCCTTAGAAGTCAAAAAATCTCATTTATAAAGTGATGTGTTTACATAAATAATTAAATTACAGCTATACCAGTGACTCCGCAACTTTGAAAATGTGGTTCCTAGCATAGAAAAGTTCGAAGAATCCAAAAATGTCACGCTCAGACCGCTAACTATAACCGTTTAGAAAATAGAGCCCTTAGAAGTCAAAAAATCACATTTATAAAGTGATGTGTTTACATAAATAATTAAATTACAGCTATACCAGTGACTCCGCAACTTTGAAAATGTGGTTCCTAGCATAGAAAAGTTCGAGGAATCCAAAAATGTCACGCTCAGACCGCTAACTATAACCGTTTAGGAAATAGAGCCCTTAGAAGTCAAAAAATTACATTTATAAAGTGATGTGTTTACATAAATAATTAAATTACAGCTATACCAGTGACTCCGCAACTTTGAAAATGTGGTTCCTAGCATAGAAAAGTTCGAGGAATCCAAAAATGTCACGCTCAGACCGCTAACTATAACCGTTTAGGAAATAGAGCCCTTAGAAGTCAAAAAATTACATTTATAAAGTGATGTGTTTACATAAATAATTAAATTACAGCTATACCAGTGACTCCGCAACTTTGAAAATGTGGTTCCTAGCATAGAAAAGTTCGAGAAATCCAAAAATGTCACGCTCAGACCGCTAGCTATAACCGTTTAGGAAATAGAGTCCTTACAAGTCAAAAAATCACATTAAAAAGTGATGTGTTTACATAAATAATTAAATTACAGCTATACCAGTGACTCCGCAACTTTGAAAATGTGGTTCCTAACATAAAAAAGTACGAGGAATCCAAAAATGTCACGCTCAGACCGCTAACTATAACCGTTTAGGAAATAGAGCCCTTGGAATTCAAAAAATCACATTTAAAAAGTGATGTGTTTACATTAATAATTAAAATACGGCTAAAGCAGTGACTCTGAAACGTTGAAAATGTTGTTCCTAACATAAAAAAGTACGAGGAATCCGAAAATGTCACGCTCAGACCGCTAACTATAACCGTTTAGGAAATAGAGCCCTTGGAATTCAAAAAATCACATTTAAAAAGTGATGTGTTTACATTAATAATTAAAATACGGCTAAAGCAGTGACTCTGAAACGTTGAAAATGTTGTTCCTAACATAAAAAAGTACGAGGAATCCGAAAATGTTACACTCAGACCGCTAACTATAACCGTTTAGGAAATAAAGCCCTTAGAAGTCAAAAAATCACATTTAAAAAGTGATGTGTTTACATAAATAAGTAAATTATGGTTAAACCAGTGACTCTGAAACGTTGAAAATGTGGTTTCTAACATAAAAAAGTACGAGGAATCCAAAAATGTCACGCTCAGACCGCTAACTATAACCGTTTAGAAAATAGAGCCCTTAGAAGTCAAAAAATCACATTTAAAAAGGATGTGTTTGCATTAACAATTAAAATACGGCTAAAGCAGTGACTCTGAAACGTTGAAAATGTTGTTCCTAACATAAAAAAGTACGAGGAATCCAAAAATGTTACACTCAGACCGCTAACTATAACCGTTTAGGAAATAGAGCCCTTAGAAGTCAAAAAAGCACATTTAAAAAGTGATGTGTTTACATTAATAATTAAATTACGACTAAAGCAGTGACTCTGAAACGTTGAAAATGTGGTTCCTAACATAAAAAAGTACGAAGAATCCAAAAATGTCACGCTCAGACCGCTAACTATAACCGTTTAGGAAATAGAGCCCTTAGAAGTCAAAAAATCACATTTAAAAAGGATGTGTTTGCATTAACAATTAAAATACGGCTAAAGCAGTGACTCTGAAACGTTGAAAATGTTGTTCCTAACATAAAAAAGTACGAGGAATCCAAAAATGTTACACTCAGACCGCTAACTATAACCGTTTAGGAAATAGAGCCCTTAGAAGTCAAAAAATCACATTTAAAAAGGATGTGTTTGCATTAACAATTAAAATACGGCTAAAGCAGTGACTCTGAAACGTTGAAAATGTGGTTCCTAACATAAAAAAGTACGAAGAATCCAAAAATGTCACGCTCAGACCGCTAACTATAACCGTTTAGGAAATAGAGCCCTTAGAAGTCAAAAAATCACATTTAAAAAGGATGTGTTTGCATTAACAATTAAAATACGGCTAAAGCAGTGACTCTGAAACGTTGAAAATGTTGTTCCTAACATAAAAAAGTACGAGGAATCCAAAAATGTTACACTCAGACCGCTATCTATAACCGTTTAGGAAATAAAGCCCTTAGAAGTCAAAAAATCACATTTAAAAAGTGATGTGTTTACATTAATAATTAAATTACGGCCAAAGCAGTGAATTTATAGAATTTAGATTGCGTTGTTAGCAGTAAACATTTATTGATATAGATTGCTTTTGCTTGTATAGTAATTTTTGTTGACTTACATTATAATCTATTGAATTTCTGGTGGTAGATTTGCAGTGGGCACCAAATTATTCTCTTCAGAAGGTTTTCTCCACAATTCTGTGCTGGCATCTGAAACTATAATCCAAATATAATAAACAATTCAAAAACTACGTTAACTTTATTTATTAATTTAACCTTGTAAAATTCTGAACAGAATAACCAAAATTCATAAATTTTCTTAAAACTCAATCAGGTGAAGCCGGTAACTGCGACCACCAAAATGATAAATTCATCTTAAACTACGTCAAACTTATAAATATTTTCAAACTATACACAGATCAAACTTAGACGATAATTTGGTATTTTACTTGTACACATGAATTTGTTATAATTATATTTTTTTTTTTTTTGTGGTCGCACTCGTCGCACTTGCCCCAATATCATTGTTTTACATGTAAGTCTTAAAATGGCGTATATTTTATAAGTAACATATTCCTACAAAATCTTATTATTACAGAACTTAATTAAACCAGAAATAGCCAGCTAAAAACCGACACTGCTGCATTGGTGACCGGTTTTTCATGCAGAACAAAAGGCCATTTTGAATTAATTATAATTTGACAAATAAGTACGATTTTGACAGTTCATGCCTATTTGTTTATTTAT
The DNA here is from genome assembly GCA_947534325.1 of Agonum fuliginosum. Lineage (NCBI taxonomy): Eukaryota > Metazoa > Arthropoda > Insecta > Coleoptera > Carabidae > Agonum > Agonum fuliginosum. Next base: position 115,562 of record OX384037.1, read on the forward strand.
TGATATCCACGAAAAACTACAAACCACACGACCGTGTTTAAATTTAGATGATACATAAATTTTGCGGCATCAGAATTTAGTAAAAATACATTTTTAAGTTGACCAGCTCAATAGTAGCTTTAATCTATAACTTTTAAAATGTTTATTTAATTTATAAAAAAAGGTAGTGTTGAAAATAATAGTTTGAAACATCAATACTGTATAAATTATTATAAAATACAAGTTTTTAGTAGCTCACGGAGTAAAAATATGTAATATGGTCAACAATCCTGTGTTATCTCCTATCTTATACTTCGTGGATAAAATATTGTAATTCATTACATCTGTCGGTACAGATTAAAGATAAGATAATTAAAGATAGCATCTGCTTCTGCTTTAATCAATTGACACATGTTTAGCACGTGATTACAAAGTTTAAAAATAAATAAAACGTCATTGAAATTAAATCATTTAAACGCAAACTGATAGAGTAAACAACGTGAACAAATATAAAAATTAAATAGTGCAGTCTAAAGACTTACTAATTAAATACAAACGTTAGCAAAATATAAAAATGCAATGAATATGTATAAAACAGACAGAGTTTAGTTTTTGTAAGTATTTTTAGTAAGCATTTTTATTTATATTATACTTTAATAAATATTAATTCATTTCAGAAAAATATAAATATAAGCAATCTAGAAATAAAATATCAGCAAAAATGAAACTACAAAATCTGCCATGGCATAAAATAAACCAAATATTATCTCTTATTCTACTAGCCCTTCTATTATGGGCTATTTCTTACTCTCTTTTTGGGAACCAAGTAGGACCGAGTAGCCAAATGTTTAGTTTAGCTGTATGTAAATAAAATATGACTCGATTATAATGTTTTAACTCAAGATCTTGTTTATAGTTGGTAAAATCGCAGGCGTATTCACTGGTTTCATTAAAATTCCACCTATGCTTGGAATGTTGGCCGTTGGAGTTTTACTTAAAAATGTTGGATTCTTAAACTTATCCGATGAGTACAAGAACTTTGCCGCCATTTTAAGGTAAAAGTAAAATGTGAATGATTGTGAAGTAATGTAATGTTTGTTGATTTTTGACAGACAAATGGCTCTAGTGAACATTCTACTACCAGCCGGGCTGGGTTTAGACCCGGGCGCTCTCAAAAAAATGAGTGGAATGGTTTTATCTTTAGCACTGATTCCACCAGCGGCAGAAGTAGCCATTATGGGGGTTGTTTCACATTTTTTGATGGATCTACCTTGGTTATGGGCAGTTCTACTTGGGTAAACACTCATTAAAAATAATTTTACCTAAAATTACTTTACAGGCGTTCGCAGTTTCAGAATAACTAAAGCCCTGTTCGCACGGCGATCTTTGGAGATTCTACGGAGAGTCAAACTCCCGGCAAAGTCACGGCAAAAAAGAAGTTTTTTTCTTTCTAGTGATAATTACGTGGTTTTGAAGCAATCAATAAATTATAAATTCGTCTTTTCCAAGACTCATTGATAATTTAACAAATAATTCTCACTAGAAAGAAAAAATCTTCTTTTTTGCCGTGACTTTGCCGGGAGTTTGACTCTCCGTAGAATCTCCAAAGATCGCCGTGCGAACAGGGCTTAATTCATTTTTGAATAGATAAAGATTGTCTTCTAATTCGTCTTATGTCCCTTTTTTTAGTTATTGTTCTCTATTTGTTATATACATGGCTAAAAATTGCCTATTTTAGCTATTATGTTAGCCATTTTATCCACGACCATTGAATATACATTTTTTATGTAGATAACTTCTCTCCACAAGACACACTATGATATTATGAATTCATAATTCAATACTATTATTATGAGTACATTATTCAACGATACTGTCATTATCATCACATCAAAATGAATAAAAATTTCGTGTGTACTCGTTAAATAATATACTATACGTATATTGTTACATATTTATAACAAATATTTTAAAAACTGGCATTAGACCCATTTCGAGACAACCTTAAGCTATTTAAAAATATCTTATGTTTAAAATCTGTTAAGATTGAAACCAGTTTTACGTAAAAACTGAATATCGTTTTGACGATTTGTATTATGAAATAATGGTTTCAGTTTGCTGATGGGGGCAGTTTCACCAGCTGTAATAATTCCATGTTTATTTGAACTTCAAGATCTCGGCTACGGAGTAAATAAAGGAATACACACTTTAGTTATAGCCGCATCAGCTTTAGACGACATAGCATGTATTGCTGTATTTGGAATTATAATCGGAATCATATTTTCTACAGGTATAACTTGATAAATAAATCAATTGGTATTTTATTGAAGTATTTTAGGTTCATTACTGATGCAGTTACTCGAAGGGCCAATTGTAATAGCGTTAGGTTTAACTTACGGAATTATTTTTGGTATTGTAGCACAACATTTACCGCATTCAAAAGATGTAAGTCTAGTTTATGCTGCCGCATATAAATTTGTAGGTAAATATATTTTAGGAGTACTTAGTGACTCTACGCACCTTGTTAATTGGGGCCATAAGTGTCCTAGCGGCTGTAGGAAGCCAGGCGGTGGGGTTCGGGGGCGCAGGCACCCTCGGCTGCATCATCTCGGCGTTCGTTGCGTGCCTGGGGTGGCGCCGTCAAGGCTGGGACAACTTTGTAAGTTCTTCTCATTGATTATTCCACGTTTCACTAATTTACAATTGTAGAATCCGGTGAAAGCGAACTTCAGTCTTCTGTGGAAGTTCTTCGAGCCCATTTCGTTCACTCTTATTGGAATGGAGGTTGATTTTTCTGTCCTGGAATCAGATGTTGTACTTTGGGGCTCAATTTGCATGATAGTTGCACTTATTGTAAGTTATACTAAGTATTTTATTATTTTATTTGATAGAGTATATTATTTCAGGCAAGGATGTTGACCTCTGTTGCTATTACTATTAAAAGTAATTTGAATTTAAAGGAAACCATTTTTGTTGCTCTTACGTCAATACCAAAAGCTACAGTTCAGGTATTATATTCAAATTTTGAATGAATTTCACATAATTTTGGATTGATTTTAGGCGGCATTAGGTCCAGTGGCACTTGACTACGCAAGAAATATAGATTCAGTAGAAATCAAAAGTTATGCAAATACAATGTTAATAGTTTCTGTTTTATCTATTATAATAACATCACCAATAGGTGCTCTACTGATAATGCAAGGTGGTCCAAGACTTTTACATCAAACTGCACCAGAAAGAGAAGATATCCCTAACCCTGTCTTAAGTACCAAAAGACGACATAGCAATTATAATACAGTATAATTTATAAGTAAATTATTTTTAATAGATACCAATAAACTACCGATGAAACTTGAAACCATGGAAAATATGAAAGAACGAATTATTAAGTAAATACAAAATTAAGTTTCAAATAGTTTAAAAAATGAGACCTGCTCATAACAATATTTTATGCTTAATGTGAATGTATATTTATATAATGAAACTATACAGGTTGGTGGAGGTGAAATGCGAACATTGGGAACATACATGACAATCGAACTTTCATGCCAGGTATCTTGATATACCTATTTTGTAATAGTGTCACAAAACAAAGTAATGTGAATTTGTCTGACAAAAAGAGTAATGAATAACAGAAAAAAAAATCTGATGTGGCCAGCACACGACCTCTCGCCTTAACACTGTAATTTATGTGAATTTGATTTTAGTTAGGCTTTCTTATTATAATTTTGCAATAAATTTACAAACTTTTTGAAAATGATTTTATAGTTCTTAGTTCTTTAATTAGCTCTTTATAGATAAAAATTTAACTTTATTATTACCTTATTACATTATGTTTAGTTGTTAATAATATTTACATTTCTTTTAAAATGGTGCCACAAACATTTCAGAAATTGTGTATACGTCTGTTCATCTGTCACATTGACATATTCATTTTTGTTTTTAATTTTTTTCCTATATTATGATTTACAAATCGTGGTAGGTAAAATTACAAATTTTTGAAAATTAATTTTCCTTTATTGGTAAGAGATATAGAAACGATGTTAAATAAATATTGTAAAAGATAATTTGTTCTTTCAAATATCGAATGACAAATTGTAACTATCGCAGTATTTCCTATATTTTTTGCAAAAAATGTTAAAATTCTTCAAGAAAATACCATTTCCGGTTGACAGATTTTTACCAAAATCTTATCAGCTCTTCATTAACATATATAAATGTATAGTGCAAAATATTAGAATTTTATGTGCAGTAGAATTTGAGATAATGAATCAGAACGAAAGACTATAGTAGGCGCACATACAGACACACACACACACACACAGACATCATCGTGAAAATAGTCAAAATAGGTTCTAAAGGTGCTAAAACGTGCTTATTGACAAAAATCTCGACATCGAATTTTTTCACGATCCCTATACCTCTTCTAGGCGAGAGGTAATAATAAAATCTAAAAGTAATTATTATGAAAATAAAGCAGGAAGATTTATTTATTTTAATTGTTAAATAAATTATAAAGCTAGAATTTACAATAAATATTCAAACAAATTTCTTCCCTCTGCCAAACAGTAGCCTAAACGATTGTAAACATTATTTATCTAAAATTTTAATTTGCAGTTCATCCAGATCTGTCACTCTTTCTTCTTGACAACTATAAATTTTAGATTGAATATAACACCACAAGTAAAAATATTGGGGAGCTAAGTCCGCAGAGCTATCTGGCCAAGGAATTATTCCACGAGTAAAATAAAAATTTCAATAATATGACAGCTACTTTGACATTGACAGTATGCCCCGTATATCAAGATGTCTAGATGTCAATTGTCATAATATATGATCGCATTTCACCTCCACCAACCTTTATAGGTATAGATAGAAAATTTGTAAACTTTTCAATAAATACAAGAATACAAATACAACATTAAGATTGTTAGATTTATTTATTATTTAATTAAATTATAATTACTATTTTTATGTAAACAGTAATTATATCAACATAACATAATCATGGATAACTATTTAAATTGATTATTTAACAGTATCATGTATGTATGATGTATAATTTTGTTTATTTTGTTTTAAATATCTGACAGATGTTACCGAAATTTTGATAAAAATATTTGAATGCCTCCGCTTCGTTTAGACAGTGATGATGACGAAGACCGCGAAAACCCAACGTGCAGACAAAAGTTCGTGAAGTGGTGGCACGAGACTTTTGAGCTGATGGAAGTATTACAAGACATATCTGTCCTATTCCTCATTGTAGTAGTGTGGGCTATCGCGTATTCAATTTGGCATGAACAAGTTGAAGTGTTCAGAAATCCATTTTGTCTTCTTGTAAGAAATCATATCATTCAGTGAATACCATATCATAATCAATTTAGGTGTTGTTTACCTCAGCTAAGGCACTCGGAATGTTTTTCAAAATATTTAAAATTCCTTCAATTATTGGAATGATTGTTATGGGTGTCATTTTCAAAAAATTTCGTCTTCTTAAGTTGTCTAAAGAATATTTAAAAGTAACTGCTTATTTACGGTAAATAGAAACTGCCAATTCAATATTTTTTTCCGTTGTTCATTTTTTATTAATGAGTATCATTAATTTTTATCTATTTTATTAATCAACGATTTTTTAAATGCGCGTTCAGTTCTAGGTATTAACTAGTGCTAAGTTGTAGAAAAATAATAAACAGAATTAAACGAAATGATTTTGACAGTTGTAGCTAAATAATATTCAGACAACATTGGGCTCAGCAGTTTCAAATGATACTAAACTAACATTTTTGTTATGGACAATAATTAGATAATGATCAACGGAAAAATATTGTAACTAACTCATGTGTTAATAGACGATTAATAATCTCGACAATGAACGCGTGAGAGAAGCGAAATGTCTCAATTATTAATCGCCCTCATTAACACACTAGTTAGTTAAATAACTATAACACAATTATACAATGAGTAAGCGCTATTGAAGCTGCAACAATAATAGTCAGTTCAATAGGCTTTTTCTTGATGTATAATATGTTAATAGAAATGGATCGTTTTTTCTGTCCACTGTGTATGATTTGCATTTGCAGAAATATCACACTGTTATGCCTAGTGCACACGAAGAAACATTTTGACATGTTTCCTGAAAAAAGTTTCCGGGAACTTCAGTTTTAACGGCGCCTATAAAAATGAGGCGTTTTCAGGAAACGTTGTGAAGTGCAACTAATTTCTTATTTGTCAAATCGTCAAATGTGACATGTGATCATAAACATATTTATTGTTTTTTAAAAAAAATCTCAATTTTCTGGAAACTTTTTTCAGGAAACTTGTCAAAATGTTTCTCCGTGTGCACTGGACATTAAGTATATTACTACCAGCAGCGTTTTCAATGGACGCGACATTAATGCGTCAAATGTGTGCGTTAATAGTCGCATTAGCAACTATTCCAACAATCGCAGAAATAGGTACAGTGTTTCTACTTTCCCATTTTGTGTTACATTTACCGTGGATATGGAGTTTACTCAACGGGTAGATATATCTACTTCAAATCTGTTAAGAAAAACAATGTTATTTTTTAAAGTTGTAAATGTTTAAAATTAAAAACTACGCTCGATCATATTGCTTTATTAATTCTCGAGAAAAACGCAACAGAAAATAGCCATTTATAGCGTTATTTCTTATTATTTTTTATACTTTCTGTGTTTAGTTACACTTTATTATTTAATAAAAATAAAATGGTAATATTTGTTTTAGTTTTGTAAAATATAATCGAACGTGGTTTCATACTGTATCGTCGTTATAAATAATATAATTTTTGCGACTTGTATAATGAAAATATGCACCTTGTTATGCGTTAGTATCATAATGGGGGGGACGGCTCCAGCAATAGTAATCCCATGTTTGTTTGCTCTGGAAGCAAAAGGCTACGGCAATGTGAATGGGGTCCATTCACTCGCTACATCCTCAATGTGATCATCACCATCACTCTTTTTGGGCTGGTGTACGGCTACTTGACAATCGAAAGCGGTAGCAATCATTCTTGACTGATGATTCTAATCCTGAAAGTACATTGTAGATACTAATTGGGACAGCATTTGGAATAGTATATGGAATAATAGCAGCATTTCTACCGCATGAATTAGAAGTAATATTACAGTGAAAGTTGTAACATTTAATGAATATTTGGTTTTCAGTATTACGTGATAATTATTTCAATGAATATAAAGTAATTAATTTCGGTGTTGCAGCGATAACTTTAAAACAGTTCAAAATGTTTAGTTGTGGACAGAATATATAATTCTTACCTTTAAAACGTGATTTCTTTTATATTTTACTATAATGTTTACAAACATTGACAACTTTTGCTTCTTCACATGTCGGTTTTGCAATGCTGCCAATTATGAAAGTCACTAAATTGTAAATTGTTGTATAAACGTAGTTATAGTTAGACCAAGCCCAAGCGTCCCTATAAATTCAATATTTTGATTTAGGAAAAAAGGAATGGATAATAGTAATTTATTATACAAGACGATAAAGAGATCATTTATCGAAAAGTGAAAGATGTTAGTTCACGAGTGACGAAGGAACGAGTGGGCTATCTTTCACGTGTCGATAAAGACTCTTTATCGTCGTGTACAATATATTATTTTATTTTGTACTTAATGTTAATTTGTGTAAAAATATTCTTATTTTACTTAAATTTTATTTTATCTACTCAAATTTTACTTTATCTACTCAAATTTTACTTTATCTACTCAAATTTTACTTTATCTACTCAAATTTTACTTTATCTACTCAAATTTTATTTTATCTACCCTCGATGTTAAAGTAATACTTTATCTACAAAAAATGAACGCATATAGCCTACTTTTAACATTAAGTACAAAATAAATGAAATAAATTATCATTTTGTCTTGATCCCACTGTGCTGTTTAATATGTATAAAATTACCGACCGGTTTCGATGATTAATTATCATTATCAAATGAAAACCGGGGAGAACATAAAAACTACAGGAGATCGTTGATAAAGATTTATATCTTAATAATGATCGAAACCTGTCGGTAATTTCATAATTAATAGACAGAACAGTGTGATTAAAACAAAGGATATTTTATTTTATACATCCATTCCCTTTTTCCTAAATTAATACTGTCACACTTAGATTTACCTACACTTGATAAATAATATTTGGATTTTTTAGGCTGCGTTATCCCCTATGGCGCTGGACTTTGCTCGAGAAACTGGGGCAGCGAAACATATAGTAGAATATGCGCAATCAATTCTATCAGTTTCTGTTGTAGCAATAGTCATAACATCGTCTCTATGTACAATTTTACTTCTCAACTGTGGTTCAAAGTGAATTCCAAAAGGAGGTACAGATCCCGACAGTGCGTTTACAGACTCTAGATTGGCTCTACTCACAGAAATTTGTTAGAAGAAGAAAAACAAAGAGAACGGCCTCGACAACGGCTTAAATGAATACAAACAAATATACACCACATTCATAAAACTATGTACAGTTTCTTGTAAAATAAAATATGTAACACTTTATCTTCTGTATCGGTATCGTTTGAAATGAAACCATAACTGGAAAATGTTATTATGGAATTGGCATCTGAAGCCTCGTTTATAAGAATATTCCCATTCTCGGTTGACTATTTTAAATGCGATATCTTCATACGGTGGTCCAGCATGGAATCGTAAATTCGCAAATTCTCTATTGTCCGGACACGGTGTCTGCAAAGGAAATAAAATTCATCAAATTAGGTATTGAGTTGACAGCTGGTATAATCATTATTGTTCTACTTACCAAGAAATATTCTGGTGTGCTGTTTTTATCGATCAAATCTGGATAAAATATGTTAAACTTATATCCCTGGACGATTTTGGGCGGTGGGTTGTCCATATCATAATGAGTTTGATTGTATTTATTCCATTCAAACCCAGTGTGAACTCTGTTGAAATATCGAGGCTTCCTTGGACGGTACTTGTCGCTCCAGAGGTAAACTTGGCTGTCTAGCGGAGTTTCTACGGAAAACTGAGCTTCATCGTCGCCCATACCCTTGCGGGCTTCACGCTGAAGAAGGAGTTCTTCTTTTGTGACCACATTCTGTAAAAACAACAGACATTCACTTAAGCATATTTGTTTCATTTATTTTTAATTGTTGCATAATATGAAGCATATTTTCTGCATATTGCATACATATTTTTACTATTTTTTCTTGCATATAATTCGGTATTTAATAACTGGTGCGACACAGTGATTCTGTCAACCCAGATTTTATGAGTACCCGTGAATTGACGGCTCATAGACACACACACACGTTTAAATATAAATAGAAATGTTTTTATGATTACCTCAACTTTGCTTCCGGTGCCCAAGACTTGCATTCTAGCAAAGTCTAATCGTTTTAAATCGTCTTCTTCCGTGACTACAATTGTCCCGGGCTCCAACTGAGATGAAGTTAAAAACACAGGGCTGTAACCACCAGATTCATAATCTTTAAAGCATTCGGATAACATTTCATTAGCTTCTTTCTCGTTATCAGAGTTGTGCTCTTCATCATCATTGTCACTGATTTGTGTGCTTGTACCCGGCTCCTGTTTAACTGCTTCTTCGCCTGGTTCAATTTTAATAACTCGATCGTCAACATGAACATTTTGTTCAGCTTTTAAAACTTGTAGTTTCTTTCTAAGGTTCTCTTGATGTCGATCTCGAAGCCTGGCGCGTGCCATGTGAGCTTTAAGTTGAGAAAGAAGCGACTCCCAGTAGCCGATGTCGATTCCGTCAGCTTTTCCGCTGATTTTGCCCTCGATTTGAGTTTGTAGAGCAGCTAACTGGCCGGAAGTTTTGCCTTTGAAGACGGAAGTGACATCATGAGCCACGGATTGATGGATGCCTTCCCGGCGGCCAACTGCAGCTTCGTACGCGGACTGTTTTTCAAGTTTGCGGAGCTTTTGTAACTCATCTTCCACTATGACTGTGATGTCGTTCCAGTAGTCTAGGTTCTTACCGCGTTCCAGCTCTTTGTATACTTTGATATCCTCTACTAGGTCTTCTAGATCTTTGATTTGAAGGCCGTTGAGGTAAGTGTAAGGCTCGTGCATCTCTACGGCATCGACTTCTTCTTCTGCGCTGATGTATTTTGCTAGTAAGTCGATTGGTTTTGCTCGACCGTCTTGTATTCGTATTTTGGAACGAAGTCGGGCTTGTTCTAAATGAAATTGGTCTTCCTGTCGCTCCCATTCTTCGAACTGAGCGGCTTCTTTGTTACGTTGAAGCAATGCCATTTCGTCTTCTCTTTGCTGGCGTTCTAACTCGCGTTCTTGTCGTCGTTTTTTAACTTTTTCTAATTCTCGTTTGTTCTCTTCTTGTTTGTAACGGTTTCTGGATTCTAGTTCTTCGTGGCTAGCGCCTATGAGACCCTCTTTGGCCATCTTTTTGGTCCAGACAAAAGTTGAGAGTAAGTTTCCATCCCCAAATGGGTTGTCAGTGTTTGTATAATGGAGGTAGTCGTTGTCCCACCCCATTCTTTCTTTGCGTTTGCGTTCTTTCGCTTCTTTTTTCATCAAGCGACGTAGACGTTTCTCTTCTGGTGTTTCGTTAGCTTTCTGCATCTCTTTTTGCTTCTTTTTCTCTTCGGCTAACCGTAATCTTTCCTTTTTTAGCTTCTCTAACAGTTTGACACTCTTATCTGAATCACTGCTGCTGTCAGAAGAGTCTGATGAGCTACTGCTGCTACTACTACTGCTACTGCTACTGTCCCTTTTCTTACTTTTTCTGGATGTATCTCTAGATTTGTCTTTCTTTTTACTAGACTTGTGACGACTTTCTGAACGATGTGTAGAGCGATGTTTACGGTTTGGTTTATCTGAATCAGAACTATCATTACTAGATGATCTGGACTTGTGCCGACTTTTGCATTTTGTTTTGTGGTGTCTTATGTCGGTAGATCGACGATCTCTGGCTCTATCTGACATTGTAGATGAATATTATATGCACGTATACACTATGAATAAAGTATTACACTTTTTTTATAATAAATTAATTGAAATCTGAATATTTACGCATCTGTTAAAACGTCATATTTACGTTCACGATTCTAGATTCTAGTGGTTTTTGTTAAAAGTGTATTGGTAACACTGGCACAGCAACAAAAATTTGAAATACTGAAAATATGTTATAAAATTTTATTTCAACAACAATGTTACTTATTAATAATAAGTACATTGAATAATGAATTTAAATATATTTATAATAATTTACATAATAATTTATAATGTAACAAGAAAAAGAGAAACGTGCACATGCGCATAGAGTGCAGAGTGGTGTAAATTTAATATTTGAGCAACAAGTGTGAATCGTAGCGACCGTTGTTTTTTGATTTATTCAGAATATTATTTATATTTCAATCGTCCTTTTACGTGCCTTTTAAATATACAAAATGAGCCAAAAGAACATTTACTACTCTGATAAATACTACGACGATAAATACGAATACAGGTGAGTTTCAAATGAATCATGTTTTGCTTTGTTACCGATTTTTTCAAAAGACCGGTTAGGATTCTTGAATGCATGTGTAGAATTTTTAACGTTTTTAAGGTATACTTTATAAATGGAATACTGTTTGTTATAGACATGTTGTTCTACCAAAAGAACTTGTAAAATTAGTTCCGAAAACCCATTTGATGTCTGAGAGCGAGTGGCGTGGTATTGGGGTACAACAAAGTCAAGGATGGGTCCACTACATGACCCACCAACCAGGTAACTAAAACTTTCTTTGTTATTTTACAAAATATAAATTTTTATTGATTTTTTCAGAGCCACATATTCTGCTATTTAAACGACCTATCACTACACCACCTCCTAACTAACCGTCGATATAACAATCATTATGGCTAATTTAAAATTTGGTAATTCTAGTTATGTTAGCAGAACCTAATTTGAATCATGATTTCATATTAGCCTTTGTGAATATCAAGTAAGATCTGTATATATGTTTATAACAGTAGCATATAATTACTCTGAATCCAAATTCTTACAGTATTTCGTGATTGTGTTTTAATATCATGTTTTGGATTGTAATATTATCTTCAGAGAACTTCAAGAGCACGTTTATTCAGAGTTAGTCAATAGGCTTAGTGATTTTATATTAACATTAAGTTAGTGCACACACTATTAATTAAGTGCTTTATTTTTAATATGTCGAATTAAGTGTTTTTTATTATTGAAATAAAATATGATTATTAAATATGTAGTTTTATTTATTACGTAAATACATTAAACATTCACAATACTATAAAGAAAATATCTCATGCACTAAAAATCTTCGTCGAATTCTGCTTTATAAAACAGTTTCTGTATTTCTATTTTTAATTTAGCTTGTTTCAGTTTAGATAAACGTTTAAAGGTAGTTGATAGAGACATACAATAATGTTCAATATCATCCATTTTATAATTACAAGTTAAATTACTAATTTCTTCATTATCTGTATTAGTTGAGGAATTTTTTACGCGTTTAGGGTCAGTTTCTTGTTCAACAGGCAGAGGACGTTTCTTTTCATTTATTACTAAAGGATTCTTATTATTTTCTGAGCTAGGTTTTTCGAATTTGCTTTCAAATGAATCATCTCCCTCAAATTGATCTTCAGATTCATCGAATTGGTCATCATTTTGATCAGAGATTAAAGAGATATCAACTTGACCATTTTTCTGTACAATATCGCATATTTCATCATAAAAAGGACATAATTCTTCTTTACCTTCGACCATATTTCTTATGCAAGAGTAAAGTTGGTTCCGTAAATTCTTCCATTTGATCATACACATTTGGGCAGATCTTTTATACCCAGCTTTGGTCATTTCTTCAGCAATTTCTTCAAATGTTTGTCTCCGGCAATATCTCTTTACATTTTTAGCTTTTAGTACGCTTAATAAATACTGTGTTTCGGTTTGAGACCAGATAACTCGTCCTTTTCGATTGTGCTTTGGGTATTTTGCTCTTTGCTCCTTTAAAAATATTTTCTCAAATGTTTCTGGTTCTTCTTCTAAGTTTTCATCTAGATATTCTATTTCATACTGCTCGGAATCTTGTGTGAAGTCACTATTTTCATTATCAGTGTCTGTATTGGTGTCTGATTGCATTATATCTTTCATTCTATCGAAATGATAGAAATATCTTTCAGGATTTTCGTTGCCTGTTATCATTTTTTTTAAAGCAGCAAAGTATTTAACTTTTAAGTGTTTAAATTTGACTCTACACTGTTCTGAAGACCGTTTGAAACCTTGTAATCGAAGCTGCATCGAAGATTCATCAAATACTGCAGCAATATCATCTCGTTTTAGTTGTTTTAAATGATATTTTTGTACTACATCTAATAATATTTCTGTTTCTTTGTGGATCCAGTTCAAAGCTCGTTTATTTGAAGGAGTGTTCTTGATTTCATAATCATCAGGGTTCTGATAGTTTTCGTCGCCGTATTCATGCCCGTCTTTAAATTGATCTTCCTCAAATGCTATAGAATTCGGTTCCCAGTCTAAAAGTGTGTCCATTAATTCGAAATATTTAAAATGTAGTAAATCTCCTTTGATATACTTGATGTAGGATTGTTTTAAGTTTTTCCATCGTTGTTGTATGTCTTCTTTAGACCGGGTAATTGGACCAACTTTCTGCATGTACTGAGAAATTTGTTCGTACACACTTAAAGGTTCTTCTGCTTTTAATTTATTAAGAAAATTGCCGACTTTCATAACTTTTATTAAACAGCTGGTCTCGTATTGACTCCAGGGAGTTCCATAAGGATTGGATCCTTCCATAGAGCCATCAGTTTCTGATTCTGATAATATTTCATCCAGAACTGAATAAAATGGAGGTTCATCTCCACTTTGAGACTTTTTGTACTCGCTGTAGGATTCTATTAGCTCTTTCCACTTATTTTTACATTGAATATAAGTCCGGGAAATACCATACTCAAATAATTTATTAGCTACTTGTATATACAGTTCATTATTATTTATTTTGTCACTATCACTAGACTTGAATTCGTTTATAAGTTTAATTAAATGTAGAGTATCAGATTTTTGCCATGGATCTTTTGAAGATTCAGACTGCATTATAAGGAGTAAAATTATATTGTAAAACTAATAATTAGTCGGTATTTAACTCATTATTTAAAATTGTTAATGTCAATGTCTACATTACATGTCAACTTGCTGAAATGTCATTTACCGAAATAACCTCTGAAATACTTAAATTGATAATATTTACACGTATATATTAAAATATGACTTTTAAGCAATATATTTCATAGATATCATTAATAAAATGATATATGTTTTAAATAAATTTTAATATTTTTACAAGACCAAAATGTCAAAAAATCAATGTTGTCAACTGTATGATAATAAAATTAAAAATAATAACTCATAACCAAACTTTTTGTTACTGTCATTAAACATTTTAAAATGAGTTTTTTAAAATTTCTATGGCTCCGAAGGCTTATAAGAAAGAATACAAGGCCTATCCCAGTGGATAGAGCATCTTCTATGAAACAGAGATTGTCTTTTCTATACATGATATTAGGTTGGAACGCATTTGGATTTGTTTGCTACATGGTTTACACGGGGCGAAGCGACTGGGCGAAATATCACGGACTCAAATCAGATACTGAACTTGCTATGACGCCAGGTTTTTACATAAATAATTCATAAAAGAGCTGCCATGAATTATAATTATGTTTTAGCCCAACAATGGATAAAAACTCTAGGAATTGAGAAGGCAAAAGTATACAAGTTTTCCGGTTTGAAAAAGACACAAGAATACGATGTTGAAGATGGAAATATCGCAAAAGAAAACAGGGAACAGGAGGAGTTGTCATAATTGTTTAATAATTAGGGCTTATTGTACATAATTAAATACATAGTCAATATTTATAAACATAGATATCTATAACAACTGTATATAAAAATAGCGATTTTTAAAATTAAAGCACTTTGGCAGGAACTCGTTTTTATTTTTAATGGTGACCTAATAAAAGTTTCCTTGAGTCCGGATTTTCCCGTAACCGATTTTCCATTTCTATTAATAGTGCCGATCTAACCCAACCCGTCATTGAACATTAGACAAATAGAATGATAATAAAGTAACAATCACTTACCTATATCGTTCATATTTCATTACAATGCCTTCGAGTTCTTGTTTGTAAAGCCGCGTCAACATCGCGTCGTAGCAGTCGAGTTCTGGGGCGCGGAACATCTCCCACTTAAGATTGTGGTCCAGTTCTGTGCTTGCTGCACACAAAACATACAACATTTATAGTTTACAGTGATTTTCAAGCATTTCATATTTACTTTTCATGTAAACAGCTAACCAGGAAGGTATTTCTTCGTGCAGATATGGGTTAGCGGGCACTAGCACACTATGTGGTTGATATTGAGTATTTCTTGGGGGCGGTGGGTTTAAATATCTGACTTCTGGTTGGTAATTGTAGCATGGATGCTCGTATTGAGCTTGTCTGGTGATATTATTAAAATAGTAGATACCATACTGAGGCGAGTCTATGCATTGCCAGCCGGTTGGAAGGCATTCTCGTTCTAAAGGATGTGACCAATGTGTCGTCTTTGTGTTGTGATCCATGTAATACTTTCTGCCTCTTAATGTGTAGTCCACAGACCAACCAGGAGGTAAAGGTAGCTCTTCTGTGTCTGGATTACTAGCTTGTCGGCCTATAAATGCGAAGCCAGACTCTGAACTACTATAAATGGGTGAATTTTCATTTCTATTTGCGTTTACACTTTCAGCGTTTTGATATATTGGTGATTCGTTTAAATAACTATTTTCTTTGTACGAAGATACTGGAGTCTCAACTAAACCTCTAAGTTGATAAATTTGTTCGATGTCTCTATAGTTTACATTTGTCTACAAAAATCAATCATAAATATATGTATGGCAAGATTATAAGAAAATAAAAACATACCTCTGATTTGTCTATATTATAATGTGATCCTATATGAGAGGAATTTAAATATGTATGCGATGACTGAATGTTATTCACTGAATTTGTTGGATGCTCATTGTTGTTTCTTATGCCCAAATTTGTAAATCTAAAACAAAGTTGTATGAAAAGTGTGTCAGGATGGGGTGTTTCGTGTTAACCTTGTGGCAAGGTTGGAAACGGAAGAACTCGGTGTGTATTTTCCCTCGTGGGACCCCAAACCGACTTCATTGATCATAGTCTTCAAGTTACCGAATTTTTGTATTGTACTACTAGATTGTGGCAAAGTGGAACTTTGAGAGTTGACAGATATGTTGGACATGGAGCTCCGTTGATTGAATAATTTCCTTTTTGGTTCGGTCGTCCATACATTAATAACTATTAAATATAATTAAATGAAACAAAAGATTTTGTTTTGAAAATTCTGACAGTAAATTACTCACTTGGCATTTCGGGGGGTGTATCCTTTTTGACATATTTGCCTACCACACCCTCCTTGAAAGTTTTAAGTTCTTTATTCTTTCTGGACAACATACTTCTTCTAAATTATAGTTTTCTTCGACAGATCATAACACAAAGGACTTGACTCTATTTAAAACTTGGTTAGGTATAAAATGTCAAAACAAGAAAGGTTGAACGAATAGGGAACAACGTATTTTAGCGGGATATTCAAACTATGACCCAATGGATTTATGCCCAATACGTGAAAAATGATGCAAATAAAGCTTTGCCTGATATCGATGAGCCCGGAAGTATATTAAGTTTATATGAATTTATGGGCGGATGGATAGGAGGTATTCTAGACAATTAAAAACGTTGTAAAATAATAAATCAGAGCTTCATTGTAGGTATTAGCGGGATAGCAGTAAGCCATCCAATGGACACAATCAAAGTTGTTCATCAACAGGGTTCCGTATCATTTATAAACTCAATATTAGGAATTTATAAATCTTCAGGCTTTCGCGGTTACTACAGAGGCATCTCAGTCCCCGCGGCGATGGCAGGGATTCAAAACGCATTATTTTTTGGTATCTATGCAAATACTTTAAGAGAAGTAAAACGTTGGATCAGAGATCCAAATAAAGAATCAACACGAATATACATAGCTGGAAATATGGCCGGATTAGGTCAAGTTTTATTCACAGCTCCTGTAGAAGTTTTTAAAGTTCAATTGCAGACTACGCAAATCAGTCACCACAGGAGTAGTAATCATCAGATAATTGAAACCTACAAAACCATTATCAAATACCGGGGATATCGCGGTTTTTATCATGGATTCATTCCAACTATATTTAGGTAAAGCTTTTATTTTCGATTTTTCGTAAATATAAAACTTGTATATTTTGATTTAGAGATGTACCGTCTGGTGGTTCACAGCTATTAATTTACACATATTTGGATAATTTTCTCCAACAATATATTAATAGTTATTGGTCTCATTGTATTTCTGGAGGTTTATCAGGTATACTTTTCAAATTTTAAACAAAGCTATTTAAAACATAAACCATGAAAGAACATGACATGCAATAATGTTTACCTGGCAGGTACTCTTGCTTTCGCACCTATGACTCCGTTTGATTTTATCAAGACGCGTCTACAGGCCGACGATATCAAACATCCGGTGTATTCAAGTCTAACAGATTGTGTGAGAAAAAGTTACAAGCAAGTTGGAATGGCTGGATTCTGGAGAGGATTTACGATGTCTGCTATTCGAGCCTTTGTTTCCAATTCTGCTTTGTTTGTAGTTTATGAGATTTGTGTGGGAGAATCCACTGAAATTTATTAAGTATACTTTCATTAAAATCATAAATTCCTTTGTACATTTATATTTTTGTTATATGACACTGATTTACCTCCCGTATATATATATATATATATATATATATATATATATATATATATATATATATATATATATATATATATTTTTCTCTATTATGAAATTATATTTCCATGTACCAATCTTTCTTTGATTCTTCCATTAATAAGTATTCTGAAAATAAAAGATTACACAATTATGAAATAGTAACAGGGTTGAAATGTTTAGTACACGAGTAATGTACATCATCATATTCTCTATTTCATGTCTCATTCACAGTTCAAGAAACAATAGAAATTTAACAATATATTTCTTATGTATATATATCTACAAGTTCATAGTGATTTATCAGATATATATAGTATATTACATATTTTATATTAGCCTAAGTAGGTAAGGGACTTACAAAATGACTCAAAAATAACAACAATTTGTCATCGGTCGTCGTGAACGGCTGACTAGCACAAATTGCTTGGCTTTGGGTCACCCTGTATATGATGCTACGAATCTTACGATACAATTTATATCTAAAGATATTGGTTACGTTGAAAGTAACACGTGAATGATGAAATGAAAAAGCACGAAGATTAGAAATGATTTAATTTCGTTTCTAATCTGTCTGCTGGTTTCATCGTTGCAACTAGAAATCAATTGAGCCCAGTTCGTGCTCAATATTAAGAAAACTTAAAATATGTGAAATCACACACAAGTTCTGTAGGCTGTACGACTGTACCAAATAAAAAATCATCAATCTTATCATGCACCGTTTATTCACAAATCAAAATACGTCCAAACAATCATTAACAAATTTGAGCACAGTATCGAGTTTCGAAGCAGCGACGAATTACCTTTCAGCATAAAAACATTGAGGATATATTCATAATTCATTATGAAATGAATCATGAATATTATGACTCATTTATACTGGCAGTTTCAATGAATTACAGTTATAATTCAAAACAACAATAAGCAACAGTTTTGACTGGATAAACATACTCGCATTATAGATTATGATTTGTTGATACAAAAGTGGAACTTATAAATTATAATACACAGTATTTAATAAATGCTGGATTTGTAACTGATTTTAAACAATATTCTTCCACTTTGGTTTCAACAAACTCTAGCATTCTCACTCTAAGAATTCAAACGAAAGTGGTACATCTCCATACAGCCTTACTTAAGGGCTGAAGCTACATCGCTCGTAATATACACTTCAAAATGTTCTCTTTCATTCACACGAGAGTTTTATCAATATTTCTTATTTCTTAACCGATCGCCTTTATGTGGCTATTGGCACCTTCCAAGAATTATTTTATATTGATACATACATTGCAGAGCGTATTTACAGGGGTTCCACAATTATTACTGATAAAAATACTCAACATAATAATAAACATAAACAGTATATAAGTTGTGTAATGCCCTGTAAATTTACTCTAACATCAAAATACGTACAAATATTGAAACTGTTAGTTGTATGTACATATTTTGTTTGTATTGTCAATTCACAATAATTATAAGTCGATTGTGAACGAACAATGTGGCTTTCTCTTTGACCGCACACATAAAGAACGAGCCTTCTTCAACAGCTGATTTGGTCCATGTCCGATGTATTTATTTATAATTCGCATATCGCACACATAACACAACGAAATGTCCGGTGCCCGTGATAGTACAAAAGCTATGACTTGTGGAGAAACTGCAACGATTTACAGATGCAGGAAACACTCAATCAGATGATGTGAACATTCACGAATATATCACAAACATATTATACACGTAAACTAAGCCAATGCCAGAGAGATGAACTACCATGCCATTGGTTATTGTATTAGTACAAACGTAAAAAATACCTGACAGTTTGTTGCAATCGCTAAAATCAAGTGTAAAAATTAAATTTTCACTAATTGCACTTATAAACGTCAAAACTCAACTGTCACTTATTCAAATTGCTAGAGACGCCACGCGCGTTAATATCATTAACTAACATTTTGACTTTTGACAGTTATAGCTTGACCAAGCCATGTTGGCCGTATTTCATTAAATAAATTATTTGAAAGCAAAAATCAATTATAATACTAAATGTAAATGAAATGTATAATGAATATAAGTAAATATAAAATGTTTAGTACGTTTCTTAATAAGTTGTATATGAAATATCGTTGATCTTATTGTTTTATTTAGCAACAAATTGTAAGAAATATTTTACGCCTGTAAACCGCGAGACCCAAAAAATATTAAGTTGTAAAGATAAAAAAGGTATGAATAACAGCAAAGTTTTTTTCAAACAATGTTTATTTTCACTTAATTCAATGACATTATGAATATACAATCATTATTTTAAGTGTGGTAATTTTGTAACATTTCAGCTTCTTGTAAAGACAATTTCCATCTATTTTTATTTTAATCTACTGGTAATGTCTATATTTGTATTTTTTTAAAAAGATACTTTTGCTACCTTTGAGTAAATTTCTTGCCTTGATTGAAATGATTTTATGAACTACTTTAAGTTTGAATTTGAAGGTTTGGGCCCGCGGTGTATACAGCAGTGGCATTCATGATTCATATTTACGTCTGGCATTTGCTGCTATTTATTTATTATTTTGTTGTATTTGACATTAGCACTGTGTGTTAATAATATTGGCATTTTCAGAATAGTGATAAAAAATAAACGTTAAATAAATTATGTTCAGTTAACCTAAAATCTAACACCTAACCTTCAAATATATTCTATATTTTAGTAGTATATATATATTTATATCTTTTATATATATTTATATTTATAATTGTAGATATTTTGTCGCACACAAGCAGAGCAGGATATTTGTTTGTTTTGGTAGATTTGTAGGTTGGTAGAAGTGTCTTGTCTTACCGCACGCTAACTTGACGTTGTTGATGCTTGCTTGTTTTGTGGGTATAAAAACGATTTGTAGCCATGGCCGTGTGTTGGTTGTTGGTTGGGTAGGAGTTGAGTTGAGTTGAGTGTTGTTATTGATGTTATCACTTCTTAACGATGTTCTGACTGTGATTTGATGGTGTGCTCTTCTTACCGTGATTTAATTCCAGTTCTGCGAGTCGTTTCCAAAGTTCATCTCGTTCCTTTTCTCTTTTCTTTTCCCTATAATAATATACATTATACAACATGATATGATATTACAAGTAGTGTAAGTGTATAACCTACTTTTGTCTCTCTGCTTTATAACTAGCTGTGAGTTCATCAAACAGTTTAGAGTTCATTTCCATGAAGGTTTTGAGTACATTGTAGACTAGAGCAACAATGGTTTGGTTCCAGTGCTCCTTGCTGATTCGATACAAGGCAGGGAACATGATAGGCATAATGACGTGGTTGTTCTCCTCCATGAGTGACATGATGTACTCGTTGTTCCAGAAGTAGAGCGCGCGCTCCGCTACCTGGAAGTGGGGCGACGACACACAGCGAGCGATTTGCCGGAACAGAGGCTCTTGGATCTTGACGAACTGGGTGGGTTCGATGACATCCAGGACCTCCTCGATCTCTCCAAGGAACATGACCTCCTTCTGACTGCAGGTCTTGGGCCAGTACTTGAGGAGGCCGCGCACGACGGGCTCCGTGAGGGTGGGGTCCTTCTCGAGGAACTGCACGACGCAGTAGGCGAGCTGCGCGTGGTACAGGCTCAAGCACTTGACCTTGTGCAGCGGGATCAGCACCTTCACCAGGAACTGCTTGTGTTCCGTCTTCAGTGGCAGCGCGAACCCGTTTATTATGCTGCCCAGGATCTCCAGCAGTTCGCCCACGCCGTTGAAGTGTTCAGTCTCGTACACAAACCTAACACAAATCATTTCACTTTCACAAATACAGTGAGTCAAATGATTCAGTGAACACAGTATACATTTACAAAAAACATATCTATACCTATGCTTTTCACCTAACATTAGGTACATAGTGATACAAATATCATGCAAGTAGCTTATTGAAATGATTCAGGGAGTAAATGAGTTTGTATATTTCAGTAGTGTGAAGAAATAATTATTGACTTGATGATTTAAAGTCCTGTACACACATGGATTCTTTTATACTTCTGATCAATTTGAACCCTGAGAAAAATAAGCCTGGTGAAAATCGTATGTCAAAAAACGGAGCCGCTAAATTAAATCTTCAATTAGTCTTGGAAAATAATAGCTTCAAAACAATCCACGAATCATAAGTATGAAAGAATCCTAAATGAATCCATGTATGAACAGGATTCAAAGCTGTGAGACTGGAATGTATGTTATAATTGGATTTAAAATGACGAATGAATGAATGCGTACGTACCTAAGGAAAATATTATTAATCTGTTTCCGAATAAACGCCCTCAACCCCAAAAACTTTCCGTAAATTCTATGCAGCACCGTCTTGAGGAAATCTCTTTCTCTGGGATCCTCGCTGTCGAAGAGCTCGAGCAGCTGCAGAACGAACTTCTGATCGATGACCTTCTTGCCGATGCCGGGCTGGAAGTCGGAGGACTCGAGGAACCGCAAGAAGAACTCGTAGACGAGCTGCAGGTGCGGCCACGAGGCTTCCAGCGTGGGGTCGTCTTCCTCTGGGTCGAAGTCCGGGTTCTCACTCGGTGGCAGCGTGCGGAACAGGTTCGCCGAGATCATCTTGATGATCTCCGGGTACACGGGCTCGGTCAGCACGCCTCGACCGCCTAAGAAACACACACTGTCAAATCACTTCCTTACATACGTACGTGTCAATCATTCATTCCGATAGTAGAATTCATATGGAATAGTATTAACTTGTTAAAGGTGAATTGTATGTGTACAAAATATAAATAAAAAGTCTGTAGCTAGATCCAATTTTAAGTATAGTGGCTAATTTAAGCAACCAGTATTCAACGTTTAAATTGTAATTTTGTGGAAGCACTGATTGGTTAATTTAACACTTATAACTTAAAAATTCGTTTACAGCTATGAAAATAAGATATATAAAACAAATTATAGATAAGGCTTGACTCGTGTTCACAGCTTCGAAAATAAAACACGCATTGCACGCAATTATGCCAGCAATATCCACATTTATATCCGTCTTATTTGACATTCTAATAATTTCATAAAGAGACAGATGTAACTTATGTTTATACTATGCTTATTTAAAATATTTAACATTTGCATTATCTCTGTGTTTATGTATTATGTTTATTTTTATTTTAGGCTGTTATGAATACTTGCATAACAATCTTATTTGTATGTGTACTTTTATTTTTATTTTCATAGCTGTGAATGAACCTGAATTTATCAAATATTTATTACCGTAAATTACAGATAAATAATATTTGTTTGTTTTAATTAGAATTATATTATTTTGCTGATTTACTCCCAATTACAGAATGGTAGAAGTAATTACAGTAGAATCTTGGTGCAGTCAGAATCTACATTGAAGAGATTGAACCACGGAAGATATTTTTGAGTGATGTATACCTGTGATGTAGTCGACGAGTTCGTTGAGCGTGGCTCGCTTGACTTCTTTGCCTTTCAGATCGGCCACTGGGTCCATGAAGTCGAAGGGCATGCAACATTGTCGTAGCTTGCGGATAAAGAGTTCCTCTTGCTCGCCAGATGATACATCTACAACAAGTCAAGTACAGATTACCCTGTGACGTCATCACTTAAGAATTAGTGGAAGTCATCGCCAATGGGCTGTGAGCCAAGCTACGCCAACTCACTTGAGTCTGCTGAATGAAACATTCCAAGATCAGATCTCACACCCCTGCATTTGTTTATCTAATCAGTACGTAGATGTATTTGTTAAAAATTGCAAATGTAAATAGAAACATCTGGTGCATATTTATCTATTTAATCTGTAAGTAATTAATTTCAAACAAAATATACAATATTAATAATAATTTCAAGTGCAGTTTCATTATGTGGAGCATGGGTTTAGTATCCTAGCAACGAATACGAACAACAAACTGATGTTTTCGTTTTATATCTCTGTAGGTAATTCTATCAAGAGTACCTACATCAAAAAATCAATATTTTTACCATAATATTACAAGTACAAATTTATAGCCCAATTATTTTTGGCATTTTCTTCCTCGATCTATTTTAAAAGGAAAATCAAGTGCAAAATTAGCTATATTAAATATTTAAAATTTCTATGACGTCAGCTGTGTCTTTTCAGTGGCTATCAAACTGCTTATCTGTTTGATTTTTTTGTACGGAAATTGATTTCCTATATAGTCATGTAAAAATTGATTACAAATTATATTTTATGATGTGTGCATGCGCTTTTGTAATTAGTAATATAAAAGGTAGTTGTAAACAATTTGTCTAAGTTAGGATACATGTTTTACTTTATCTTATTCATGTTTAACTTGACTGATAAAATTTTATTTTGATTCTAATGCAAATAGTAGTATAAAAAGACACGAAATGAATCTGTTCTGTTATTGATCTTAATTAACTTTGATCTGTTTCGTAATTTTATCATTAATAATCCCACTTTTTATTATGTTTTTTCTTGATTTTAAGTTGTTATTAAGTTGTTTTATTTACTAATGGAATGTTTATAATTGGTATTAGATGTAGAGGAGCCTCAAAAATGTGTACCTAGACAGTGTCCAAATATTTGAAAGTGTAATTTATGAAAAAATATGCAAACTATGCATGAATGTAAGGCGTCTTCTGTAGAAAATCGTTGTTTACAACAGTCGAAACAATGCGTTTTACGAACCCACGTACAATAAAAGCCAGAGCAAAATCAATATGACACTCAGATGCGAACGGCACTTCCTTTTAGTACCACTAGGTGCCTCCTGTCTACAAGCACACGCGTGTTTCAAACATAACAAATCATTCCATACAAAACGCCCTCATTTCATTACATTCTACCCTGTGAATCAGTCTTTACCATATTACACGCGCAACTCACACGCGTGCCTTATGTAATACCACGCACTGCAATTCTATATTTATACTTTCATTAACAAACTCAACTAAACTATTGCATATCATTTGCAGAAGTTTGTTACACTCACGAATGGGAATAGTTTCTATTTATTTACTTTGTACGACGACGACGTAATACTTATTATTATTATTTACGTTTTAAATCATCCATTAAATTAGCCACCTATGTTTACAGAAAGATCTAAATTAGATTAGCACATTTTTATTATAATTTATGGAGGTGTATATTATACGTACTTCTTTATAAAGCTGGAACAATGATTCTATTATAAAGTAGGTGGTACGTGCAGCACTGTTACTATAATTCCTATTATGAAAACATCAATAATGAATGATGAATGATTTTCAGTAAATTCCTCTGTTTGGTTTGTAAACATAAGCAGTTTGTAATGATCAAGTTTCAATGAACCAAGGTCATTTAGTCATTTTACTAAGCGAATTAGATTGTAAGCAGTGTAAAACTGTAAAGATTTAAGGTTAGGTTGCTTGAAATGATTCAGTACCTTTGAGTAATGGTAAAGCCTGCAACTCAACATCTTGTGAATTCCGATACCGCGAACTGCCCTGCGACTTCTTGGTCTTCTTCTTGAGCGAACGTTTGGCAAAAGGATCAATGCGATCCACAAATGCACTCGACATTGTGGATTCCACCGGCTCCACCAAATATACAAGAGTATATTTACACTAGGAGTAGCAATGAGTTGCAATGCAAAGTTGCATTTCTCAACAGAGAGAACACAGTCTTAGTGCTCGGTGGCCACGGTGCATGTACACCATGTAACCAGACCAGTCGACGACACCAACACTCGACACTTGAGAAATCCTAAGATGCTCCTTAGCTCCTTGTCGTGCACGCCCAACCGACACCAACCACTCTCCGGAAAAATCCGGCTTATTTGATTCTTTTCCAGGACCATACACAACACATCAATACACTAGAGCTTGCGGGAGACGTCGTTCATCAATTTAAACGATGCCAATTCACAAACTACTCACTGAAACAAGCACTAAACTGGCAAATGATTATGCTGGCCTGTATTTTCGCCCGCCATCAGCTGCTTACAACGCAACAAATACCTCATTTTCGCGATAACCGTCCACACAAACACTTAAACTACACATCACTGCTAGCACAAATAATTTCACCGTTACATTCAAGACTATTTTACTTGATATTTTACTAATTATTACGTCTTTTCCACTATAATATTACAGTAGATTTAGATGCTGTGTCCGACTACCTAGAGCTGAAAATAGACGGGGGTTAGTCAAATCAGCAACCCGGATTTTCACGAAAACAATTTTACACCACGCGAGCCCCTTTACCCGATCTATAAATTTCAACGAAAAATTTACACAATATTTTTAAACCCCACAAATACGTTTAAATACTTAAATTAATATTAACATTATAAGAATTCACGACAGAAAATGACTTTCGTGTTTCCCGAGTACCAACCAATCATACTTCATCTTATTACTCCGTCAGCCAATGAAGAAAGTGTTTTAAATAAATGCTAATACGTTTTAACACAGTGGTGCCAAATGCACTTTTCAAAAAAAAAGAAAAATTTTATATTATTTATTCCGAATCTAACTATTTACATTAAATTATATCAATAAATTTCATCTTTAATATTCTACACATTGAAGAAAAAAATATTAGAAATATCGTATTATGAGATTGGCTACAGTACATTAAAATTTATGTTGACATTGACGTATAACCTAAAATATAAATAAACAAGCAAAAATGTTACCTAAATGTCCTGGTTTATATTGTGGCCGGCGTCTTCAAGAAAACAATACATGGAGCGACTGTGGATCGTGTCCACGAGGTTTTAGAGTAAACACAAGCACTGATTTTTCAGGATGTTTTCCTTGCAATGACAGCCCAGCATTTTATGACTGGCTCTACTTAGGTTTCATGATGTTATTAGCGTTAGTTTTACACTGGTTTTTCATTGACATGGTAGCGATGCGTAGAAGGTGCAACAGCAATACATTCTGCAAAGTTTGATAAATAAATACACCTTTGTTTCAGTTTTACAAAAAGTGTACTGATTCTGCATTTCACAGCTTTTGTTGAGATATGTCTAGCTTCTGTATTTACTCTGTTAGTAGCAGATCCAATGGGCAGCTTTCATATCAGAAGCTGTGCAACTGAAAAATTATCAGATTGGTATACTTTATTCCATAATCCAAACCCTAACTATGAAACTACATTACATTGCACGCAAGAAGCTGTCTATCCATTGTATATATTATCAAATTGTTTATTTTATCGTTTATTTATACTGATTTGTTTTAGATATACTGTAGTATTTATATTTTATGCGTTTGCTCTCTTATTGATGCTTTTAATTCGTCCATGGATTTGTAGAAAATGTTTGCCTAGGCAAAGCAAGATGTCTATTTACGCTGCGATGTATTTTTTGCCTATTTTGGCGCTTTTACAAGCCGTCGTCGGAGGTTTAATATGTACGTACAAATCTGATAACTCTTGTACATAAAAAATAATAAATGATATTTTTCAGATTATTCTTTTCCGTATATAGTCGTCATTCTGTCTGTAGTTTCAAGTGCAGCGCATTTCGCAATTCAATTAGATCAATCTGTATTTAATTTACTCGTTTCTACATTAGTGGACGAACGGAATATTGTAATATTATTAGGACATTGGGCACTACACGCCTATGGGATTATTTCTATTACACAATTAACTAGACCTGCGTTACATGCGAGTTTAATTTTATTAGTTCCTTTGCCTGCTTTATTTTATGTCTTTACCGCAAGGTTTACGGATCCCAGCAAATTACATATTGATTAAGTTGTGATATTATTGTATATTAGATGTATGTTTCTGTAAATAAAACCTTTTTCTATACAAAAAAGTATTTTAATGCATGCAGCATGCAATTCTTATCCATATTATTTAACAAATCTACTGTAAATTTAATTTAGTGACGATTACAACTCTTATAGTTTGATCAAAAGAAGAACAAACTGCCAGTCCAAGTTTATCAGTATTCCAATCAAACGAATTTATCGGTTGCGTCGACATTGTGAAATTCTGTAATAAATTCAAAGTTCCTGGAATTCCGAAAGGTACACCTTCGGTGTCCTTTTCGCTTCTTTTATCAGGATAAAGACTAAAAATGAACATAGAACATAACAAATTCTTATATTGTACCTAGAACTTACTATTTCCAAAGACATAACGAGCCGGCGCCACCAGCAGTCATAAATATTTCTCTGTTTTGTGGAAGATGTCTGGTGAACCAAACAGTAGACTCGTGCGCCTTTTCAGTCACACGGGCGAAGCCCTTTTTAGGGTGTTGAGTTCGTAAATCGTACACATGAATGTTGGATTCTAATGTTGCTGCTACTAATTTATTCATTGGTATATCTTTTCTGTCGAACTCAATCCCACAGACCTACAAATGTTTTTATTTAAATTGACTAACATATTTATATTTATTAATTTACCCCGTTCTTGACGTTGGCTTCCCATTTAACACTGTTCGTCCGCAAATCATACATCTTAATATCCCCATTATCATATCCAGCAGCAACAACTCTTTGCTCCGAATTGTAACTATTTCCAAACGCAACCGTCCAGCAATCTCGTCTTGGTTCTCCAGGTTCAGGTGCCATTTTAGCTACAGGATCATCTTTTTGTCTGACGTCCCAGACAAATACTGAGCCATCACGAGATCCAGTTGCAAGTTCTGGAGCCCCACAACCAATAGAAGAGCCTGCTACACCGTCCATACCGTTTATGATTTCGGTATGCGTGGTGTATGAATGGAGAGGACGCAGCGTCTTTTCTATGTCCCTAAAAATTCAATTCAATTTACGGCTTGAATGAAATAAGATTAAAAAGATCGTACCAAATTTGCAGGCGACCTTTGAAGTCGCCAGTGGCCAAATGTCTTGTCCGTAGACTTGAAGCACCGAATGTACCGCATTTAAAAGGATTTCCCTTTTGGAATTCATTTATCTTTTCCAGTTTTCCTTTATTTAATGCGTAGGTCTGCACTACACCGGCACCATTTGATAGGGAACCTATGGAAACAAATCTAGCTGAAGATGGTATCCATTTTACATCGTAAATTGAGTAGTTTAAGTTATTTTCTATATGGCAAATTATCTGAGGTTTGTCAAGAGAAATCATTTTGTTAAAGTTCTGGAAAGTAAATAGGATTTGTTGCTATGGAAATTAGTAGTTTTGAAAATTTTATTTTCCTGAAAAATTTAATTTATAAAGCGCAGTACTGAAATTTTGTATACATACATAAAATAGTATGCTGAATCCAATTGTATAAATAAGTATCAAATATATTGTAGCAATTACACCATATTCATGAAATTTAATAATATTATTTAAATTTGACATCCGATTTCTCAAAATGAGCTATATGCTGCCATCTTTTACAAACCTGTTGAATTATTTGTCGATAATACAGTTAACCCTGTTTTACCAACCAAAATTTAGTTATAACAAATGCCATTTTGGCGGCAGTGGCGCTTTAATCGTTTTTTAAAATGCATTTTTCTACTTAAATTAAGCAATTAATGCTTGTTTTAAGTACACCATTAGATTCAGCGTAATTTTTTCATATATAAATCATATTTTATCTTAGTTTTTGTAGCTTAAAATTATTTAAATTATTATAATGCGTTTGCTGATACTGTCACTTGTAATGTCAAAATGTCAATCACATGATTAAAATAATTACTTAAAATGACCTTAAAGTTTCGAAATATATAAAAAATGATGTAATTTTACTTCCAGTTCATCGTCTATAATGAGTATTGAAGTTAAAATATTATTTTTTGCTAAAGCTCGAGAAATTGTAGGTAAACAAACAGATTTTGTAGAGGTTCCAGTAAAGTTATCATACAACGATTTGATAAACATTATATCAGAGAAATATTCATTGGAAAAGATTAAGCACAACTTAATACTAGCTTTAAACGAAGAATACTGCAACGCCGAAGACGATATCACTTTTAAAAGTGGTGACCAACTTGCTGTTATACCGCCTTTAAGTGGAGGTTAACATGGATTTCTTAAAATTAACACATGAAAAGTTATCTGTAGATGAGGTGTCAGGAAAAGTAACAGCAGCTAGTTGCGGTGCTATTTCTTTATTTATCGGAACAACTAGAGATAATTTTGAAGATAAAAAAGTCGTAAAACTAGAATATGAAGCTTACGAACCAATGGCAGAAAAGGCTATGAAAAACATCTGTATAGAAATAAGAGAAAAGTGGAAAGATATTGAAAATATCGCTATTTATCACAGGTAATCTACCGTAGTTATCTTTAAGATTAAATTATTGATAATATTTGTATAGGTTGGGGAATGTACCGGTCTTAGAATCAAGTGTTATTATTGCAATATCGTCTCCACATCGAAAAGACGCTTTAGAAGCTACCCAATATTGTATAGAAACTTTAAAAAAGTCTGTTCCTATCTGGAAAAAAGAAGTATACGACAATGACAACTCCAAATGGAAAGAAAATACCGAATGCCCGTGGTCAAGTAAGACAGCTACAATAAAGCAAAATGGAATCTAATTTTCTATTGTTACTGTTTATATTTGTTGTAGAAAATACAAATAAAGAAGTTTTTAAACCAAGAGTTGAAATTACAAATGTATCGCCTCATTTAATACAACTGAATTGTTCCAACGAAGAAATTAATAGAAGAATTGAAACCTTTATGCAAAGAAAACGAGAACAAGCTAATTTAACTAACATTCGAGATTTTTGTGGTGTTAAAAATACTGAAGAAAGTTGTGCTAGAGTTGATGCTGTTTTAAATCGACAAAAGAATTCAAAAAGTCATTTAAGAAGTATGAAATTCAATTCAGCTTTGCTGTACACAAGTTTATTTCTATTATATTGTAGTGCAACGGGTGTATAACACTTATGGTCCTTATAATGTCAGAAAAAATCAATCTTATATCTCTAAAGTTGTTGAAGATAGAGTGGAAAGTTTAGAGAAATGTTTAACTGTTGACAAACCTGTCGCACCAGATATTTACGAACGGTTAAAAAAGATAGAAGATAGAATATTATTACTTGAATCTATTTCTCCGGAATACTCTCATTTCTGGGTATTATATTAAAGACCATTTGATAAATTCATGTTAATAATTTGTTAATATGTTTTAGAATAAAGAGTTTATGGATTTTGATGTAAAAGAAACGAAAGATAAAGAACATAAAGTGAAGAAACGAAAATTCGAAATGAACGATGTCGACAGCATTTTGTATGAATTAGAAAAAGAAGCTTCCTCGAAGAAAAATGCTGCATAATTATTCTGTATTTTAGATAATTGTAACAAATAAATAATTACTTTTAAATTATTTTAAAAACTCATTGTCCTTGTGACGTCATGCACCATTCATCAGATGCTATCACTTGCCATACTTTTTGACAACTATATCAAAGGTCGAGTCAAATGTTCAAAACCGTGAATTAATCTGTTCCAGGTGATTATTAATTGCGTGATACGTCGTAACATTGTTCCAAAATGGGCAACAGATCATCTTTGTTGTTGAGAGCCGAAGAAATCGCCACAATTCAGCAAGAAACTCAATGTAAGTTAGGGTTAAGTTATGAAAACATATGTAACAACAAAATTTGCATACAAAGTCTAATAAATATTTTATTTTCAGTTACTCCAAATCAAATTGAGCGTCTCTATTCAAGGTTTACGTCTCTAGACCGTAGCGACTGTGGTACTTTAAGTAGGGAAGATTTTTTACGCATTCCAGAATTAGCAATCAACCCATTAGGAGAAAGAATCGTTAATGCGTTTTTCCAAGAGGGATGTTCTGATAATGTTAATTTCAGACAATTCATGCGCGTTTTAGCGCATTTCAGGCCCATCAAAAAGAACAGGGATAATAAACTAAACTCACGAGAAGAAAAACTGAAATGTAAGCAAGATTTGTTAACCCCAAACAAACGGTTTATTTTCTATTTTATTTTCAGTTGCGTTTAAAATGTACGATTTGGACAACGACGATTTGATATCTCGCGAAGAATTGTTGGCAATTTTGCACATGATGGTTGGCGCAAACATAAGCGAAGAGCAACTGAACAGCATTGCAGAAAGAACTATTTCAGAAGCTGATGAAAACGGCGATCAAATGATTTCGTTCGAGGAATTTTGCAAGGCCTTACAACGTACTGATGTTGAACAAAAAATGAGCATTCGATTCCTTAATTAAGTTGAAGTTTAGATGAATTTTAGGCCATTATATGCAGTCAATTTTTTATAAAATTTTTATTCTGTTAAGCTTCATTTTGTTTTTAAAGTATTTTTGATTGCATAAAGTGGCTAGTTATAATAATAATAATACAATTTATTAAAGATTGTAGTGTGATAAATCATGTATTTTATTAATACTTAATATATTTAAAATTGTAACACATACCAAATATTGTAATAGATAAATAAACTAGAACAATACATTTCTTTGCTTTTCATTTATTGAGTAAATATTCAAATAAAAACTACCTTAAGATCTACGCAGTTGAAGACACGGCCAATTTCTTTAGATGATCCATAAATACTTGTAGTGATACATCATCTGTCAATACAGGAGCACCTCCATCCTAAAAATAATACAAATAAGACACGTTGTTCAAGAAATTAAACTAAAAAGCATGCAAAAGCTCCCAATCCGACACCGCAAGCTCTGCACCTTTAAATTGTTTACATGAGAAGTTAGTAAAAAAAAATAAATAAAAATAAACTGTACCGCACTTGGGACCGCCATCTGCTCATCGACAAATAAAAAAATAAATTAGTTAACACACAAACTAATATCCATTACCAATATTCAATACTACTTACCCCTCCGTAGGAATACATGTTGTTATGCGTCTGAGATGGATTGACTTTTGACAATAAGAATCTAGCCTGACTCCCGCCTTGCTCTGTATCGATGTACCGAGGCATTGGGAACCTAGTTTGAAGGATGTCTTGGGCGTCGTCTACAGGAGCTTGCAATAATTGCTTGAAATTCTCGTACTGAGGCATGTCTTGGTATTTCAGTGCACGCCACTGAGCAATTGTCTACAAAAATATACAAATCAAATCATTCAACTATTATTTCATTGTGTATCTGAAGTTGAAATAAAATATGTGCAGCTGTATGTACCTCGCCATGGAAAATAAGAATCTGGAAGAAAGTGTCCATAAGTAGAATTCTATCCGGTTGAATAGAACTAGTATCTAATAGAACAGGTTCTGGAGGACCATTAAAACTATAGCTGTACAAAATGGGCTGAATCATAATCAAAGACTGTGTTAAATCTTCTCTCATTAACATGTGCCTAAAAACAAACCATCAATACACGCATAACTCATAAATTAGTCTAACAAACCTATAAAATGACGTTTCATCTGGCGAATTATTAAAAACTTGTAAGAATTGACTTCTTCTCAAGTGGTACATGAACTGCGGGTACAAACTAAAGTTCTCTGCCATGCGGAAGCTGTTCGGATCGTCTTTATTGTATTCGCCGAATTTCTGACAAAGTCTTATTAACATTCTGTCAACCCAGCGGAGCACGTCAGGCCCGTCGTCGGATTCCGCGCGGTACACCACCATTCGAGACATCAGCACTGCGGCTGCTTCTTGGTCGAAACCAGCGGAGATGTGGTGAAGATTGGCTGTTGCGTCTGCCCAGCTATAAACAAGAAAATTAATTCATTATGTAATCAAAGTTCGCTACACAATTCAGTTTAAATCTCTACTGATAACCATGAATAAGGTGGCGCCAGATAACAACTTCGTGCATATATAATGACATGAGTACATGGAACATTTTTTTAAAAATTCGTTAATTTAAGAGCAGTTTTCGCAAGAAGCACATTTTTGAAACCAGTGGATTGTTGATTGTCTTACTATAACAGATTTCTGACTAACAATAAATGAAATAAAATTATATTTATTTATTATATTTCCAAAACTGTTTGATTAAAAATCCTGGAAACTAAATTTCGAATTATGAAAAAATTCTTAGAGTTCCGTTGAGCACTATATGCCATAACAATATATACGTATCTATTTTACTGTGTGATAAAAATGCGTGATAAATTATGTATAATTACTTTCTGGCGATGGTGGTGACCCTGATCCGTCTCTGGCCGCTGCTGTGTTGATACTGCGTGATCAGCTGTATACATCCTCTGCCTCCTTGTGGTATAGGAGCTGAATGTTGATTAACAACTTCGAAGAACAACGCAACTGTTGCTGACGGCGTCAAAGTGCACATTTTCCACTGCACCGTGCCGCCCATTCCGATTTCCGTGTCAGAAACCGCGGCTGATTTCGTGTTCAGAGAGACGCAAGAACCGATTGCTCCACAAACTAAAAACATAGAGTTGTAGAAGTTGTTGATTTTTAAGTGAGAGTGTACCTTTAAGTTCTCTGGAACATTTGACTTCTAAAGTTCCGTTGAAAGCCATTTTTAAGTCGGATTTTTGATCGCTTTCGCGAGCGAACACACGTTGGAATGTTTGTTTGAATAAGGAAGAGTTGAAAGAGTCGCCCATAACCATGTGGCCGCTAAAAATACAAATAAACTAATTGGATAAATGCGTGATTATATTAAATAAATAAATACCCAGTAGAATTGCAGCATTGTTTCATTTCCATCAACCCAGTTTGATCCAAAGCACAAGAATAAATATCAACACAATGGCCATTAGTAGCAGCTCGCATGGCCAATCCTTCATAATGTTTAATACCTTTCTTCATATATTTAGCATTATCTTTATGAATATCGTGATGGCTTCGAATTGGCTGTTTGAGATCATCGTTCAAGACCTAAAATAATCATTTGTACATTTGTACAACAGTTTTTCAAGTATATTTGATTATTTTACTTGACCGGGTCCTTGAGAGCATGGACCACCTAGGAACATCATGATGCGGGCCCCAGTGTTGGGGTAGGTACACTCGAGGAGCCCTACGGCTATAGCGAGCGCAGCCCCGGTAGAACGTAATGAACGTTTTCCTTGGGGCACAGGCCACGGATCACGCTGTAGTTCACCGAGTAGATCTGTCACACTCATGTCGCAATTGTGAATCGGTTGTAAGAAACGACTTGCTGGTGGCAGAGCTGTAAAAAAATTGAATTAGTACTAAATAAAAATTTGTTGATAATATTTACATCTTTGTTGTTGTCCAGGTTGTTGAGGCCCAGCGGGAGCTACTTTTCCGATTCCTAACATGTCTTGAATTTGTTTGGCTCCTAGATCTTTAGTTCCACGGAAAACGTACGATTTACTGCAACCGTCAGTTGCTAGTTCGTGCACTTGCACCATTTTTCCAAAAGTAATCAGTCCTATAATAAAAATTGTTAAAAATTATGCGTCTGGCTTATAAAAAATGACGTACCAATAAGTGCATTTTGAGGAATTAAACTCAAAGACATCTGAAGCGAATCTTTTAAGGCTCCAAGTTCTTCTTCGTCCATGCAAGTATCAACAACGTATACAAATATCGGTGGTAAACATTGCGCGCGTGTAATCGTATACTCAATAGTAGAAAACGATGGAATGAGCTCGGCGGGTTGGTGTTGTTCAGAAATAGCAGCATATTGAGGCGGAAACTGTAAAAAGTATGTATGAAATTTATGATTTTATTTCTGTTTATTAGTACTTACTGGGTTACGCTGGAAACAAAAATTGCACACCCACAATTTGGCCCTATAATCAACTTGACACAAGGGGTTCAAAATGGCCCTGCAATTATTTCTTGTGCACAAAACAGGGTCATATTGTATTGGAGGCAGGTCTGGGCGTTCTTTTATTGGCTGGTAAAGACACCCTAAAGGAACTACAAGCCGTGTAGCTTCTATCCTACTAGAAGGCCACACATTCCAAGTAAAACGAATACCATCGCGGTCTTCGTTTTGTTGAATATACTCCTCATATGTAGCCATCTAAAATTTGTGTTTTTAGTTAAATTATAAAGAATTGAGCAGAAATATTCTTACCGTGAGTAAAAACAATGCAGATAAACTGAACTAAATAATTTCAACGTGACAGAATTGGTTTAAAATAGAGATTTAACACATTTTGTCCCAGATTCCACGTCACTTTCAGACAGCAAGCCCAAAAGCTTACGTCAAAATTGAAACAGCGCCCCTATGACAGCTGCGGTCAAACCTCCAAATTCTTGAATCTGTTTTATCTACTTTATCGGTAATACAGATTAAAAATATTTTTTGTCTATTTTACATTGGCAACATTGCTATGGAATTTACGTCACATGTCAAATTTCTAGGTTATAAATAATATTCAAAATGTTAAAAACATACCGCACTAGTAAAATTAAATATTATAAAGCATTTTGCAGATATTTCAGTGATGTACAGCCAAATATACAATCAAATATAGCCGGAAAACAGTCTAACATAGACGTAAATTTCCCAAATGGGTAAGAGGTAAGAAAATCATACTCTTGAATCTATGAATTTACAGTTCTTATTATTTTAGCCGTAATTTAAATATATCTTCCGGAAAATACGCAAGATTTGCTGATGGCTGTGCCGTAGCAACCTTAGGGGACACATCTGTGATGGTTACAGTAGTATCTAAAACGAAACCAAGCCCAAGTAACTTTTTACCTCTTGTAGTAGATTATCGCCAAAAATCTGCTGCTGCTGGTAGAATTCCAACAAATTTTCTTCGTAGAGAACTTGGTCCAAGCGAGAAAGAAATTTTAACATCTAGATTAATAGACAGAAGTTTACGACCAATGTTTTTAGATAATTACAACTATGAAACACAAGTCATGTGTAATATCTTAGCTATGGACAGTGCAAATAATCCTGACATTATTTCCATAAATGCAGCGTCAGCTGCAATAAGTTTAAGCGATATTCCATGGTTGGGCCCCGTCGGGGCCGTTAGACTAGGCCTTATTGACGGAGAAATCTTAGTCAATCCTACACGTAAAGAACTACAATCATCTAGTTTAAATTTAGTGGTAACAGCAACCAAACAAAATTTAGTAGTTATGCTGGAAGGTTCAGCCGATAATATTCTACAACAAGACCTCTTAAAAGCAATAAAAACCGGTACAAAAGAAGCTCAACATGTGGTCAATGCTATTGAAAAGCTTGAAAAATCACACGGAAAACCTAAACGAATATTTGAAACACAAACAGAAACACCAGCAGAAATTTTAGAAGCTGTAAAAACGCTTTCAGATATGAGACTGCGAGAAATTTTCAGAGATTACAGTCATGATAAACTAAGCAGAGATGTGGCTGTAAATAATGTAAGAAACGATGTAGTAGATAAAGTAAGACACAGTTTTCCTGAGGTAGAAACTGCACAGATTGGTGACACGTTTAGCAAAATTTGCAAACAGATTTTTCGCGACATGGTCTTTGAAGAAGACAAACGTTGTGATGGCCGTGAATTGACACAACTGCGGGACATTTCTTGTCAAGTCGATTTGTTTAAACCTTTACACGGCAGTTCTTTATTCCAAAGAGGCCAGACTCAAGTATTTTGTACTGTTACGTTAGACTCTGTCGAAAGCGCAATGAAATTGGATACAATTAGTATGTTAACAAGGTAAATAACTTGCATGGCTTAATATTTATGATTATATAATTTGAACGATAATTAATTGTAGTGGCGTAAAAGCAAAGAATTTTTTCCTGCATTATGAATTCCCACCGTTTGCAACTAAAGAAACAGGCCGGGTGGGCCCCATTGGACGTAGAGAACTCGGACATGGGGCTCTAGCTGAGCGGGGGCTTCTACCAGTCGTTCCACAGGACTATCCGTTTACTATTAGACTTACATCAGAAGTTTTGGAATCAAATGGTACAACATATTTTAGATAATACTGGCAGTATTTACTGTTTTTTAAAGGTTCTAGCTCAATGGCCAGTGTCTGTGCTGGTAGCTTAGCCCTAATGGATGCTGGAGTCAATATTTCAGCCCCTGCTGCTGGTGTTGCTATCGGATTGTTGACAAAATATTCTAACAATGATACTAAACATCTGGAAGATTATAGAATATTGACCGACCTTTTAGTAAGATAATTATTTAATAAAAATAGTGTTATTTGAGTTTATATGTATTATTTCCAGGGAATTGAAGATTATTTAGGCGATATGGACTTCAAGCTAGCAGGAACCAAAAAAGGAATAACAGCATTACAAGCAGATTTAAAAATTCCTGGTTTGCCCTTAAAAGTAGTAATGGAAGCTATTCAACAGGGTACAGATGCAAAATCAGCCATTTTAGAAATCATGTCCAAATGTATACATCAACACAGGTATATTTCATATTAATTTTCAATATTATCAATAAATAAATCTATATTGCAGAGCGGATAAAAAAGATAACTGGCCAGTGAGTCAAAAACTAGAAATAGAGGCGCATAAAAGAGCGAAACTGCTAGGAATTGGAGGAATAAATCTAAAGAAACTATTTGCAGAAACCGGCGTCCAAGTCTCCCAAGTTGACGACACAACGTTTAATATGTTCGCTCCAAGTCAACAAGCAATGGACGAGGCTCAAGAACAAATACAAAAATGGTTAACAGAAGAGCGAGTTCCAGAGTTGGAATTCGGTGCTATTTATACCGCCAAAATTGTTGAACTTCGAGACATAGGCGTGATGGTTACGTTATACCCAGGAATGCCGCCTGCTTTATTGCATAATTCGCAGCTTGACCAAAGAAAGATAGCGCATCCTTCAGCTCTTGGTTTAGATATAGGAGGAGAAATACAGGTGAAATATTTTGGAAGAGACCCTGTTTCTGGTTTAATGAGGCTGTCAAGAAAAGTTTTACAAGGAGCGACATCAAGAGTTAAAACTTTATAAGATAATAATATTAATTTTATTGTACATACATTTTTATTGCGATTTTTGTAATATAATAATAAATATATTATTAAATAATTTTATATTTAATTTGAATTTTCTTTACGGTGTGTTTGAGTGTGGTGGCAACACTGAACAACAAAGAACTCTGGGTCTAGGGATTTACATTTTATCCCTAGTAACTGACCGCTGCCATTACAATCATTGATGTCGTATAAAATCGTTCAGCCCTTCTACAAATGGTAATTTTTATCAGCTCACAAATGTGTTTAACAAAATGGCAGATGAGCCTTGGTTACTCAAAGAAGACGGTTACTTAAACGTGGACCCAAATTTGAAACAGATAATTTATCATCCGTCTTTAAATGTCATTTTAATATGTACGGAGCAGGAAATTGTGCACGTCTTAGACGTAAATTCAGGTGTTGTGTTGCAAACCAGCCGACTATCAGGTAATTTGTCAAAGAATCGAAAAATCTCAAGTGTTTATTGTGTTTTTGTGAAATCTGGGTGGTGTTTAATAAGTGTAAATTATGTTTAGCGGCCGAAAACTCGAAGCTGACATGCAGGTATCTGTCAGGCCAAGATAGAGTGCTGTTTTGCGATGGCTACGGTATCGGGGTCCGATCCGATTACAATGGTGTTTTATTATTGGACACTATCCTCCAGAAACCCGTAGCCAACCCTAGAGATGTAATTAAGTTAGAATTATTGTTATCAGAAGTGAGTTTCCCACATGTAGCTACAGTAAACATCTCTTACACCCTTCTTTCATTTGCAGGCGATACTGTTAAAGCAAAATTTAATACTTATGAGTCAATTTGTGATAGATCAACAATCAGAAGTGATTAATGAATTGTGTGATAAAATTGCTGAAGCCCAAAAACAGTCTAAGAAAGGAATCAAAGCACAAAAAGTAAGTTATAACCAAAATTTTGTTACGACATAATACGCAATAAATAAACATTCTTAATTATGAAATTATAAAACAAATGCATCTGTAATGAATTGTTTCAGTGGAACACAGTATGTCTAGAACTCCCGCTAGACCATCTGAAACGCGTAGCAGAGATCACAGTAACCGAGTTCACTATAAAGAACCAGCATGTCCCGGAGTTAGCAGTCGCAGCAGCTGTGCAAGAGCGACTCAACGAACTGTTGAGCGACCCCCCGGCAGGAAACGACCGCTCGGCGATGGCGTCCGAGGCCAGAAGGCGCGAGACGTTTTCTAAGTGGCCCCACATGGACTACAAGTAAGTGTGCGAGAGATAGGACGCTTTCTGTTAATAATAATGGTACAGAAGTAATATTTCGCTATCTAGGTGGGCCCTCCCTGACCAGATGGCCCAGGCGGGATTCTACCATCAACCTAACTCTTCTGGCGATGATCGGGCGATGTGCTTCACTTGCACTGTGTGTCTCGTGTGTTGGGAGCGGACAGATGAGCCCTGGAGCGAACATGAAAGACATTCTCCCAATTGTCCTTTTGTTATGGGCGAATACACACAAAATGTACCTCTCAGTGTTACATATGCTACTGCACCGGCTCTTGATTCTACATATAGGTAATGCATAAATAGATTTATTGTTTTATCTTGTTTTATATGTTTATTCTTTCTAGGGGAGTTCCAGTCAGCACAGTTGGCTCCAGTGGCGTGTCTCACTTGGTAGTCACAGCTAACGCAGACGGTCTCGTCACTGTTTATGACGTCCAAGGAAAAATCAAGCGAACACATTCTTTTTATGTGACGCAATATGATTCACCTATTCTTGAGTGTTGTATGCAAGAATTTGGACATAACTACAGCTGGAGCAACCTTGAAGATGGTAAGTTTCACTAATGTAATATGCAAGAATTCATTTCCTTATACATTGATACATATTTCGTTTTGTACATTTTTCAATAGTGTTTGAAATATTATCATTTTTGTTGTGTTCTAGGCCGAAGTGTGACAATAACTTCTCTTACGGTTGTTGGTGATCAAAAATCGACCAATCAACTTCTTCACAAAGCAAAATTCAGCCGGGATATGAACCCCGCTCTAAAAGAATCCAATGACTTAAAGTCCGAAGAAGAACCTAAAGCAAAAGTTGCTCAACAAAGTGGCATTCGATCCGCAGTCATTTGCGGTTTGACCATAAAAGGTCGTCAAATCGCTGACCAAAAACCAGACCAACAAATATTAATAGAGAACTTTCAAAACAGCGAATTAAAAAGCTGCTTATGTTTAGTTGTTTACGATTTTTCTTATACAAAAGATGTTGAGAAAGATTTAGAAGTTAGAAAGACTTCTAGTAGCAGTTCTACGAATCTTAAACCGTCTAAAATCGTTATATCGATGATTAACGATGATTATAATTTAATGGAGAGTTCTAATTCTTCCGAGGCGATGACTTTTATCAATGACATGAATTTTCAAGCCCTGAAAATGCTGAAGAACACTGACAACTATCAGAATTTAATTCCCGGAGAAACAGATGAAATATTCTTGCCGCCAAACACTAACTCAACGCTTAGTGGCACACTTAGCAACACGATTAGCGGCACACTAAGTGGCACGAGAGTTTTAGTAGTTGATGAAGAAGAGCCGGACGCAAGTTCCTCCGTTCAGAATTATCAATTTTTAAACGGAAACTTGGATGACACTAAAGTAGAAAAATCAATAAGCGACCATATCAGTGATTTAAAATCAAGTAAAAATAAGAAATTAAATTATAGCCACGCCATTCAGTGCGTCTCGCTTCCCGAGCAGTATAAAAACAAAACTTCCCTAGAAATATTCGAAATCCTTCCATCTAGAGACGGCAGCCACATTTTAGTTGTACTTCGTACAACGGGAACAGAAGCTACCGATACGAATATTTTATTACTTTATTCATTAGATTTTACCGGAAGTGTCGTAAAATTATCTGAACAACCTTCAGTAATCCGTGAGCTGCCAAACAGCGAATATCCGGTTGAAGTGAGCGTAATTCCAAGCGCAGAAAAATCTGAAACTTCTATAACTCAAAACACGGCCGAAGGCGCAGTCGTTCTCGTCTGTCAAGACGGAGTCGTAAGAATATTCGAACTTGCAACTTTAAAACCAACATCCTTAGCCAAACTAGAAAATGAAAAATTCGTTTCAGCAGTTTACTGCAATAGTTTAGAACGTCTATGCGCGGCCACATCAACAGGAAGCTTACATTTTTATTCTTTAAATTCATTAGACTCAGATTTCACATCTCACGATGAAGACGACGACTTAACATCTCTAACAGATTGTCCTCCAGATTTGACAACTCTGAATCCATTATCTCCTGCTTACCCGTCTTCTTCAAGACCGGGGCTCGAACCTGGGTTATCAATACACCCAGGAGAAGGGTTTCCTCAACCTGGAGGGGCCCACCAGCCTGGAGATGCCAGCGGAGTCTTAAATGCAACTGAATTGAGACAACTTCACGCGTTGACGGTTTTTGAACCACTCAGCGCGCAGTATTGCGTTGTTGTGCCGCCATGTTGGAGCGAAATGCAACAAGCCCAGCGGCAGAGGCGCCACCCCCAGTATCTCAGTGGGGAAGAGCAACATACGAGGACCTGGAGGCTCCAGACAGACACGTAAGCGGGTTAAGTTACTAAATAATTGGTCCAAGTGATTAGGAATATATTTTTAGGACAACTTGGGATGAACATATCTTTGAATTGACTCTACCGTGGCCTGTAGGTATTGGACACATGGATGTACATTTTTCTCTACATGGGCAACATTCGAATCCGCCTCATGTTGAAATAACGCTACTGAGGCAAAATACCAGCGGAATTGGACATAGAAGAACTGAAGTTCATTTTCAAGTAAGTTAAATGAATAAAGAATTTATCAAAATATTTATTTATTTATGTTTAAGGTGGATGAAACAGTTTCGTTTGAATGTCTGCAGCGAAATCAGAATCCTGTGACTTCAAGAGAATATCTGCGCTCTCATAATGCA
Source organism: Agonum fuliginosum (assembly GCA_947534325.1). NCBI lineage: Eukaryota > Metazoa > Arthropoda > Insecta > Coleoptera > Carabidae > Agonum > Agonum fuliginosum. The sequence continues at coordinate 158,141 of OX384037.1, forward strand.
GACATTTTAGCAGGACCGATTAATTTAGCCAATTGTCTAGACTTGAGTGAACAGAATGGTTGTGTAACTTTGACTAGTCCTAAATTATTTAAAACTAACACGCGCACACTACTTTTACACATAAAGGTGAGGTTATTTAACATTTCACACCTAGAAACAGAAGTAATAATTGATTTTTAGGCTCTGTGTGATCCATCGAAAGAACACTCAAACATTAGGAAGGAATTCAAGCGTAATAGAGATTCTAGTGGTTCTACTAATCAAACACAAAACATCACCAACAAAAATGAATATTACATGGGGTGCGATTGCCTTCACGAGTTGTCTATCACAATCTACAAAGCTAAGAACTCTGATCTGACATCAGAAAAGATTCAACGCACTGCCATGTTAGAATCAAACGTATTTTTATCTACATTATTAAGAACTTTAGTGGAGAACACTTCAATTCAGAAGCAGTCCATGACTTTTGATATTCTACTTTGGGTGACTTCTATTAGAATGTCTAGGAATAGATCCAACAACGGCGAATACCCAGGGCAGCAAATTGAATGCCTCAGAACTATTGAATTAAACCTGGATCAGCTATTTAGGCAGTGCTTGTTGAACAGCGGCAGAAGTATAGCGCACAAATGTGTCAAACTTATAATTATTTGCAGCGAGTAAGTATTTATTCAGTTGAGGTGTCAAATTTTGCATGTTAATCGGACCGTACATTTAATCGGAAAAATGTATATGCAATAAATGTTTAATTTTTAAGCGGGTTTATAACAGATTTTGCAAAATTTCGCATTTAAAAAACGTAAGTGGCGCCAATTCCGCCTTATGTCCAAGAGCTGAACTAAAGTTTTGGTCGATAACACAATTATTCATATCTATTAGGATGAAATTTTAATTTAATTATCAATTTCTTATTTTAAGCATTATTTATGTGAAAATTAGTGTTTTTACATTGATATTTGGCATAATTTAAATTTTTACAATTACTACTGAAATTGTTTTACCAACTATTTATAAGATGTAATTTTGACACAACTGGTGTTGTTTTGAATGTTATTAGGTAAATAGTAACAAATATTTAATTAATATCTAGCTAAAGTTGTTATTCATTTGAATTTAAATGATTTAATGTTTGATTTTTAGCGGTGCTCGAAATATAAGCGAACCAATGGGTGTACTTTTCGATAACAATGTTCTGGAATCTTTGCTGTTCGTCCTGCCCCAAATATGTAAAATCTGGTCCGCTGGGGCCCTACACTGGCTCGTAGTGCTAGTCTTACGTGTTACCAGGGAGATCAATCAGACAATATTAACCTCGAAATGCGTGTATTTATTACGAGAAATCTCCTTAGAGCTAAGCCGAAGAAGCAACAGCTACCACCTCCTGCTACGCAGTAGATTTGGAATGTACGGGACTCCGCTAGAACCAGAGCTGTTCGATATCGAGCCCCCTGTACAGATCAAGTCCACCAGCGTTCCGGTAACATACGCAAGCGTAATTAATAACGAACCGCAAAATTATCAAAGCAACTTATTCGATTTTCTTGATACTAAGGATGTGTTTATTCCTCCCACGCCTGAAAATAAGGGAAAAATCAAGAACCTCACACCGAATAAACACATGAGAGGTCTGCTAGAGACCGAACCTCTTCATTTTGTTTGTATTTCGGCTAGTGACGGCACAAGGGTTGAAAGATTTGATCCCAACACGCCGCCGGTTAACATGAGCGGGTTGTTTGGCCCAGTGAACGCCGTTCCTACACAAAACACACAAAATAATACCGGCACCAAGAAAGCTGACAGCGATGAGGTATAAAACTAAATCCATTCTTTCAACAGTTTATAAAATAAATTACTTTACAGGTCAAAGACAAAGAAAATGTTTCTTTAACAGAACTGGATATAAATTTAGAACAGTTTGCATCCAGCACACCTAAAGATGGATACCCTAAAGAACTAACACAACTTCTACTAAACGCAGATATACAAAAAGCCAACACTCATGACTGGCCCATCTTATCCAACAAATTAGGTAAATTATTCTTATAGACAAATCATAATCATATTATTAATATATTATTCAAATAGAAATGAATATCGATATGAATATCGATGACGATTTATGTACCGCAAACGAGCAACAAAACAACAACAACAACACATCCGGCACGTCAAAGAGCACATGGGGCCGCACCGAGCACATCGAGCTGCTGTCTCCGCAGCTGGCGCAGTGTTCCCTGCAGCAGCTGCTAGTTGCGCCCCCTCAGCAGATGATGGTGGTCGAGCGCATGCAGTCCGGAGCCCGACGTTTCGTGACTTTAGACTTCGGAGCGCCCGTTTTACTCACTGACGTCATCATTCCGGCGTGCCACGATTTGGTCTCTTTAAGTTTAGACCTTTGGTTACGAGGCGAGGATGTAGATGCTGTTCGATTAGTTCTTGCTACTGACATCGGAAGCAAAACGCTTGTTTTAAGCGATTTACAACCACCGCCCATTTGTAGATTTATTAAAATCACTACTATTGGACGGTACGGTATGAGTACGACTAGATGTAAAATCCCGATTGGAAATTTCTACGGACATATTATTATTCTCCCGGACGAAATACCTCCGGACGGAGATCCGCTAACTACTCCTTGTCTAAACATAACAGATATTGATAACCAAATGTCTCTACTAGCCATGCTACTAGAAGACGTTAGTTGTCGGTATAGTTTAGCTTGCTCACGCTTAAAAGATCTTTTATACCCGCTTATAAATGGCGATATACCAAACGCTGTCCACATGGCAGTATATATGTCATTCTATCGAGAAACAAACGAGAATTTAACACTTCCGCCCGAGCACAGCAGAATCATTTCCGCCTACAACGAGGCGATGATGTACCAGAAGCAACTTAACATCGTTCAAGGAGTCATCCGAAGAATAGAAAGAAACACTGGGAATTTAAGTTCACTTTACGGAGAAAACACCAACGGTTTAGTGGAGTCTTGTACTGATAAACTCCGCGTTATTGCAGAAAGTTTGCTGGATATTATTTTGAGTATTAATCAAATTGCGAATGTTGTTGATCGCCAGACTTGTGAACAACTTTTCCAAGGGCTGTGCGTATCCACTACGTCGAGACTACAAACTTTATCCGCTTGTTTCTTGGTTAAAGCTTGCGGAAGGCAAACATACTGGGGAGATTTTATATCAGACATGATTTTAAAAATGTATACATCAACTTACACCCAATTATTTCCGCTAGATCGAGTGTTTATGCTTCTGACTTACCTGGGAAAGAAAAGTCCAGAACGCGCTATAGTTCTCGACGCAAACATGCGTATCCTGGTGGAAAAATTATTGTCATTTACTCCGCATACTTCTTTATTAGCCGTCAATACCGATTTATCTCTCCTAGGATGGATTTTATTATTTTTAAGCTGGCAGTTGGACCATACTTTTAAAGGCGACAGCACAACAATAAAACGTTGGATTTGGGTAACTGGAGACACCAACATAAAAGCACCGGATACTGGTATCTGTACCGGAAGTCACCGCAGAAAGGTCCATCGAAGGTTTATTCACTACAAACAGCAAATCGACCAGCTGGATTGGACCAAAAAGGCCGTGCAAGCTTCTACACAGGTACAGGTTTGTATAAAGTTAATTATTTCATCCAGAACCCTTAAACGTATTTTTTTCTCCTCTAGGCCCTTTCTGCGCTTTCAAGTCAAGCAGCCTCGCTGTCTTCTAAACTAGAAGCAGCGTTGAAGCAACAGGAACATGTTTTCAAACGGATCAAGCAGATTTCTAGTAAACAGAAAGAGTTAGCTAAGCAAGACGGTAGTGGAACTAGCAGTGCTTCTAATTCGGGGAAGAATAACCGGCAGTCATCTTCAAGAAGCGACAGCTCGGATAATACCATTGGAGGAGTTCCTATGTATCAAATATTGGATTCTGAACATAGTTTAGCTGTTTGTAGAGCTATTGTTAATTTATTATTAGCAATGGATCATTCTTGTAGCGCTGACTTGTTCCTTCTAGCTTGCAAGGTAAGAAAACAATTATTATAAATAATTAAAATAATGAATTATTTAAATATGTTTATATCTATCATGCCTATTACCCAACTTGGGTGTGGCAGCCTCACATATTGTCAGTCATCGGTACAGAAAATAAAACCATATTTTAAAAACCTTGAAATACATTTCTAATAAAATATAAGGCGGAAGGTTTTTTTAACAAGTATAATTTTGTGTGTAGGTTCTGGCGCGTCTGGTGGTGATGTCCCGCCTTCCGCTCCACCAAATCCTAACAGCAGCGCAACTGCAGCACCTGATGCGGCACTGCGTGCGCGGTGACCAGCCCTGGGCCCAGCACGCCGTCTCCTGCCTGCTCCTCGACTTCCTCGACGTCATCAACACGTCCAGCAGTCCACCAAGTGCTTCCACCCCTCAGCAGAGCACGTCATCAGCTGCTGGAGGCAGCAGCGCACAAGCCGCCATGCAAGCCGAAGACTACGAAGAAGGAATGGACACTGAACAGAGCGCTGGGCCCAGCTGGGGCCCAACAGACACTGAAATGTTCGAGACTTTCAACATCAACGACCATTTACTGCAAGATAAAATGCCGACTCAAACGAAAACTTCCACCAATCCGCTTCCCTCGGTCTTTGAGTCTGATGATTCCGAGTTGGATGATTTCCTGGATGATATTCTGGAGCGCGGAAGGTCTCTTCTGAGAAGAAATGGCAGCGCGAAGATTTCTTCACCTAACGGAAGCATTTCTAGTGCTATGGATGCTCGGTTGGAACTAGGAGTTGAAATCACGTCTGAGACTATGTTACGAAGATTGACAATGGTTTCTAATTGTAATCTGCATCAGCTGATGAGCTCTGGACCGGAGATTACGCCTCAACCGCCGCCATCTTGGCCTGAAAGTCTCCTCTCCCCAAATATAACTAATCTAAATTTGTCCAACTATGAAATGTTGACTAATTGCTTCAACTACTTATTTTCCGAGTTGCAAACCTCTCAGAATATTGAACATACAGTTCGGTTGTGGCTCACATTGAATAAAACATCAAATAAGGGTTGTTTCAACCCTGCAGTGGTGCCAACTATACTGATTTCCCCCCAGAGTGTTAGCAGTTTGATATCAGCTCTGGCTTACTCACCAAATTTGAGTCTGCGGACCTGGTGCTGTTGTCTGCAAGCGCTTACTTTGATTTGTAACATTCCGAACCAGAATTCTACCAATGATTGGCTGGAAAATTCTCTGAATGGCATGGCAGGGAGTTTGATTTCTCACCAGGACTTTGTACCAATGATCTTGAGACTTCTGAGTGGTAGCGGACTCGTCTTTAGCGACAAAGGATTGGTAAATAATTTATTATAATAAAAGTTTTATATGTTGTAATATTTTTTTGTAGGCTGGTCCATCTGTTTGCCGAGCATTACACGATTTACTAATAAGACTTTTAATGCGGTGTGACGTCATAACGAACGGCAGTTCAGCCGGAATTAAATTAAAGGAACTATTATTACAAGTTTTGTACCAAATGGTACAAGTTAACGGACCATTAGCTACCAGACAAGGACCACTTGATGTACAATGCAAATTTTTACAATCTCTTTTACATTTAGACTACGCTGATACCAATTTACAAATTGTTTTGTGCATTTTAGAAAGTACAGGTAAGAAATATACAATTTTTCACCTTATATGATTTTAAAATATTTTTGTTTGTAGGCGTTCTAGTAAGTTCGTATGTAACAAATGTTGAGCGAATTAAATGTGTAAACCTTGGAGAACGCAACAATGGAGCAGCTAATAATTTTAGTGGATTATTTGCGTCTGTTTTGGGATCAGATAACAGCAAACAAGACCGGCCTGCTACCTGGGAATCGCTTTTAATCGCATTATTAAAATTATTGACGCGATTGGTTCAGACACCATTACCCGTTGACAGAAATACAACTGTAAATATTGTCATTTTCTTATACATGAAACACCCTACATATTTTACATATTTACTAATAATACCTACACTAATCAATGAAATAAGTTAAAATTTGGTATACAGGGGTAATAAACATCGCTGAATCCAAATTTAATAGTTTCATCATCATATTTTTAACAGTTTAAAAAATTTAACGCCTTTTGTAGAGTCAGCATCCGCCAGTAGAACCAATGGACACTTCTTCATCTCTCACTGACGAATTCAAATCATCGTCGTCATCATCAGCAGCGATGCCTCCATCAGGGGGGCCACCGATTCCATGCCTCGCTGATACCGCTCTCCATCATCACGCATCTGTCATTCGATTCTTAAACGCGCTGGCCCAGTGTTCAAGCAGCTCGTTAGCCATGCTGGTGACTACCTCAACACACGGTGTGCCAGGTAAAATCATTCAGAAATTCTCAGCTCCAAACTAAAATATTTATGAAATGTAAAAAATATCAACATTTCGTCATGAATTATGAATCAAAAATGATTTTGATATATTTTTATATTTCATTTACCTAGACAGTCGAGAAAATAAATTTAATTAAAATATTTATCTTCTGTAGGTGGTCAACAAAGTCTGGCAGAACATCTTGGCGAACCAGCAACCGTAGGCGATGCTGTGTTCCAGTTATTAGCTGCTGTTGCTAATAAAACGTCCAGAAGAGACCTGGTGCTCGAACCTATGACAAAGTTCTTGAAGACTGTGGAGGAGCTGTCTGAACCTACAGTTTGGTGGGTCATGCAAGTGTTAGACACGGAGGAAATGCTTCAAGGATTCCTAAATCTTGGTAATGTACTTCTAAAAACTCAGTCAAGTAAACAATGTAATGTAATGTGCTACCATGAATGAGTTGACAAACACACGGTTATTTTTATCGATGATTCATAGTAAGTGAGTCTTCCACACGTTAATTATCAAAGTTACCTAATGGTCTTGAATGTATAACATTTAAATAAAATATTTAAAATAGCTATGAACCAGTGGTAATAAAAATGCTCACTTTAAATAAATAATGTTAGGAAAAATGGAAATAAGTAGCAACAATTAATTGACTGATTTATTATTAATGCCTTCAATTTATAAGGAACATATTTAGTCGTTCATTGCAAACAATTAAAGATAATTCGTTAAATAATTATATCCTCCTTTATATTTTACCGTGTGTGCGATTAACAGCTGTCAACTCATGGTTGTTAGATGAGAGTATATCACAGGAAAAACTGTTTTGTAAAGTGTACTTGACTGAATTCGAATCACTAACATTCAGTCTCATAATATACTCAGCTAGTTATTACGCTTCTTACCCAACTTGCATGTGGCAGTCTTGAATAATATTAGTTACCGGTACCATCAGCCGTCAATTCACGGGTACTTCTAGTTATTCAGAATAGTTTAAATACGTATCAACAAGTGTATTATAAATGAGGTAATGAATTAATAATTAAATAAAGCTTTTTAAATCCATTACTTCATTTATATTTATCATTCGGGCGTAATATTTGTAATGATTTATTAAAATCGAATGAAATATTTCCAGATGGGATGAGAATCCTGTGTAACCGTCTCGTGCGCACCTCGCGCAGCCTGTCAAGCATCCAGCACGGCACCGTGTCCTTGGTCATGCACCACGTGGCGATGCAGCAACAGCACGCGTTGGCCTTGCAGCGCTCGGACGCAACGCTCTCGTACTCGACGCCGTCGTTCAGTAAGAAGGTGCAGCAAGCGAACCTGGAGAACGCGGAGTCCCTGGTGAACTTCGCCCCCATGGGGTCCATCCGCTGCCACTCGGGCACCGCGCAGCCCGCTGACGTGCTCATCCAGTCGGCTGTGGCCTCGCATCGCCGCGCGAGAACACCGCAGTGGTGCTACCACTTCTATCCGGACGAAACCCACACGGACCTAACCATCCGGCTGCCTAGCGCCGTGCTGCTCAGGGAGGTGCAGCTGCAACCGCATCTCAGTAGCTTGAGCACTTGTCCCAGTGCCGTCGCATTAGAAGTAACTATATTACCATAAATACGAGTATATCTATAGAATTAATAGTTGTTTAACTCTCTAGTGTGTTAATGATTGAGACATTTTAACGCGTGAGAGATGCGAACGCGTTAATTGTCGAGATTATCAATCACCTATTAACACATGAGTTAGTTACAAATTTTTTTCCGTTGATCATACCTTTTCAATTTGGAGAAAAACTAATTTTATTTCATGGCAAATATGTTAGGTTATTAACGTTTGATACCTATTACGTGAATATTATTAGCTAGAACTGTCAAAATAATTTTGTTTTATTCAATTTATCATTTTTTACAACTTACGGCTACCTAATATAATAAGAATAAGAAATTTATATTACATTCTGTGCCTACCCTTCACAAGTTCGAGACAAAACCGTCGTTAAGGTGCTATACGACTTGAGTGCAATAAGAATCAGATTTCACGATTCTGGCTATATTGCTCAATATAAAAATCTGAAATTTTACATTAGTAACGACAAAGCATTGTTGAATTGAAAAATTCAAACTATATATTGTTCCGACAACAATTAGAGATAAAAAGAAATTAAACACTAGAATTTCGTGAGGATCTCATGAATAAACTATAAAAGTTTTCATTGAGTTTAAAGACAAAATGAGTAGAACATTGATGTAAAAAGGGCGGAAAAACAATAAAACTATAATTTTATCAACAGAATTGCCATAAATTATATCTAAACTTGTACAATTTTCGCCGATTTTCGCATAATTATTAAAGCCAAACTAATTACATTAATTAAAGATTTTGAAGATTCCGCACTTTTAGCATGCTTCCTTAATCTACATACAAAAATTCAACATCATACGTATAACAGTATTAGATTGAGATCCTCACAAAAATTACTCGTTTTTCAATGCATATTATTGCCATGCAATAGGCTCTTAAACGAGTTCTCATATCCGAGATAGGTGGATTTCGAGGGTGGCATCGTATTCCTTGGATAATTTTATCCATGTATACAAATTTGTACGAATTTGCTGCGATAAATAATAAAATAAAAAATTAATATTAAATTATGTACCTGCCCTGGAGAGAAATATCTGGGATGCAGTCAACAACATAATTAATTTCTCAATCGACTTGGTTCGACGTCACATACATCATCATCAGGAGATGAGAAATTTAAATTTATATGACTTACATGAAAATATCATTAACAATAATTGTAATCAGTAATTGTTGTCAAAATAATATATGCACGAAGTTATGAATTGCCTTGTATATCTGTATATTTTGTATAGCCAAGATGTATAATATATTGATTTGTAGGTATCGAACGGCAGTCCAGACCACCTGGTGCCAGCCTGCCCGCCTCTAGCCACCTCGGGGATGACGTTCATCCGTCTTCACCTCCCAGTCGCTGAAATAGTCACCCACGTGCTACTCCGCTTATACAAACCCCGTGACGCAACCAACATCGGCTTATCTCAAATCCGCCTGCTGGGCACGTCGGCTTTCGGCAAAGTGGCCGGCATGACGTCATCACCATCTACATCAACCAGCAGCGCCATCACTGCAGGCAGCGTCCTCGGAGCCGTCGCTGGCACCAGCGAAGTCTCCGAAGAAGAGCAGTTCACCAGGTTCTCGCTCGGGTGGTTACGACTGCTCCACCACGTCTTGCATTTCCCGCTTGCGACTCCGTTGTCTTCGACGATCACTTCAGCGGCGGCGTCAACTCCAGACCTGCTGCAAGTGTTATGTAGCTTGCTCCAGGTCCCTACGCATATTCCTACCTTGTATCTGCCGCATTTGGAACGAGTACTTTGTAAACTGAGTCTGCACAGCCGTGAAGCCGGACTTCAAGTCTTGAGAATGTTGTTGGAATCTCGCGCAGCAATGACTGCAACTATTAATATCATGGAACGCAAGATGACCCCCAGAGAGTCGGTCTGTGAAGTTGTTAACCAAGTCTGCGGCCACCAAGATGCAGATACTCCGTATAGAGTTTCAGAAATCCTTCATTGGTTGTCAAGATCTGCTAGAGACGCAATCACACAAAGTGGCGTCTCGGATTGCTGTAGCTCTGCGTTTATTTCTTGTATAGCTTCAGTTTTATGGTCCGCGAATTCTAGTAATATTTCCTATACGCTCCATAACATGGTGACGCTTGAGTTGTTTGAAATGTCTTACCAGTGGTGTCAAATGTCTTCTGGAAATACTGCCCTGAAAAATTCACTTGATTGTTTGTTATGCTCGTTGTGCTATATTAAAAATGAGTTGTTCCCGATTTTGCTACAAAAATTAGGCGTTCTAGTTAGAAATTCTTCTACTGATTTAAGCGCATCGATTAGTGACGACAGAAAAGATAGCAGCTTAACTGATGATACCAAACAGAACTTTGAAAACGAATCTGAATGGTACGGAAGATTCAAAATAGTAGATATTACTCATTTGATTCTTACTGAGGATCACTTATCAACCATAGCGATGGCCAGTCGATCACCAACAGTCATTCAACAACTCCTAGATTCTGGTCTTCCTAAATTATTAATCCGCGCAATTTTAGACTTCTGTTCAGGCGTTCAAAAAGTACCAATGGCTCAACTGCAGCGCATAACTTCAATATTAAACTTCTTATGCGAAGTATGTTGTGAACAAACCATGAAAGACTGGCTGGGTTCGCCAGACGGGTCCACATTCTGGTTACCTTTACTGCAATACCTTTGCCGAAAAAGCCCAGACGTCGGATCGAAATTACGATCAGATTTAGAAGAAACTTGCGTTAAATTTCTGTCCAAATGTTGTTTATGCCACAGAAATAATCAGAAACTATTAGCTAAAGTATTGTGCGAAGTTATCAACCAACAATTCAGCGGAATCAGCGGATTTTTACGACGGCTAGTTCTGCAATTATTATTGGAAAACGAAAAAGTAATGGTTTGTATAAAAGCAGATGAGAGTATCTACAAGATATCGTTAGTACCTCAACCGAATTTTCCTCTACATCCAAACTACAAACAAACTCATGACCGAGTACTTCTTCAACTAAATACAAACACAACTATAGGAGAAATCCTAGAACAGCACATTTCCTTTGCGACTTCTTTAAAAACAGACTCATCTAAACCTAAAGACAACTTCGGTGCCGCCTTGGCAGCCTCCGCCCTCCAAGCGGCGAAGGAAATCTGGGAGATCGGCATCGACTCGGACCACATCAGCATGGCGGCCGGTGTCACAGCCAAAGACAAACGCGCTAAGGATGTTAAGAACCAGTCAGTGTTGTCTCAAACACCTCAGCTCAAGAAGAAGAGGTACACCACCTCTGAAGGCGTCGCCGGCCTGGTGGACACCATCGGCGGCAGGGTTGTCCGGTGTGAAGGGTTCCCTGATGTCGCTCTGCCCCTGGGGCTCACACTGGCGCAGCTGCTGGCGATGTTGGAGAGCCACAACAAGGGGTTGGATGTCCATTTGACTATTTCACATTCCAAAGGTAATTAAATATTTAACTAGTTGTTTATTTATCTATCCCGCCTTTTAAGTTTGGCAGCCATAGCTTTTGATGACATATCTCGTCTGATTCTGTGCCTCTACTTACTCATGGTTGTTAATAAAGATTAAAAATGTTTTATTAAATTTTTCAGATGATAGATCTAGTCGAGCCGATGCAGATTCTTTACTTCAACATCGTTCTATTGGCAACGCGCTACAAGTGTTTAGTACAATGGGCGGTTTAGCTCTACTAGCACAACATTTGCCTACTGTTTATCCTGAAATAGTTAGACCACCGTCTACTGAAAAGCCTAATACTGCTGAACAGCCAGACACCGATTGGGTTAAGGTAAAAAATTATAATCAAATCATATCGTTTAGAAACAGTCTAAAATATGTATTTTCCAGGTCGAAGGTAGCGACGACATTTACGAAGACTTAGAAGACCTTCCCGGTTGTTCTCCACCTTCGAAACCGACTAATTTATACACAAACGTTCCTCCGCATTCGTTAACAGCCTTTGGTTTATTCTTAAGACTGCCAGGATATGCAGAAGTACTTTTAAAAGACAGCAAAAAGGCGCTCTGTCTTTTGCGGCTTGTGTTAGGCGTGACAGACGATGGTGAAGGTGGAGATATTTTCATGTCTGCTATTGCTGACTCTCTACCGACATTACCGTTTGAAGTAAGTTAATTTTTGACCAATTTAATACATAACTAATTTTATTTTGTTTGATAGGTCTTGAGACAATTATATGATACAACTCCATTAGGAACTGATGACGGAAGAGTTCTCAGAAGCATCAGCATTAATGTTGGAGTCACTAACTTATTGTTAAGCTGCCTGGCTGTTTTTACACATCAAATTCAACCCAGCAATGGTTCAAACTCAACTGTCATGGAAAGTACCAGAGAATCTACTCGAACTGAAGATAAAAGTCAGCTTTATTGGGCTAAAGGTAAAATACATACAAAATTAGTTACATAATCAGCAAAAAGAATTAAAATATCATTTCTACATTGTTTAAACAATAAATCACTTCAACATTACTGGCATTTTCTATAAAGAACCACAAGAAATAACTTGTACTATTTTATTTTATCATTTGAAGGCACTGGGTTCGGAACTGGTTCAACGCAGCAATCCTGGAACGTAGAACAAGCTCTTCTGAGGCAAAGAAGTGAAGAAGAACATGTCACTGTCTTGCTGCAAGTCTTAGCGAGCTATATAAACCCAGGAGGAAGATCCACTGATGAGTTGATGGATTCGAATGTCCTTCCAGCAGCTTTTGAACAACAATTGTCAAATTCTTGCCTCTTACCGGCCTTGAGTTCCTATCTGAGAAACGATTCAGGTGAGAAAATTTGTCATTACTGCACACTTGATGAATTTCATAGTTATAAGCTTGTATTTGATGAATTTTTGTTGCAGTGTTGGACATGGCCAGACATATACCGCTATACAGATCAGTCCTGCAGTTATTACGAGCAATGGCACTAAGTCAACAATTAATTAATCTTTTACTGCCGCGAGCTAACGGTGATAGCTCTAGACCGCCGTCAATCGTCTCCTTACTGCAAAAGATGAAATCATGCGTAGATAACTACACCTGCAGACTTAGGTAAATTATAAACTTCATCATCATTATCCTGTTTAATGTGTCCATCTTGTAGGTTCAATAAAAACTCGACGAATAAGTTGAAATTTGCTCGCTATGCGTCAGAACCACTGGAAGAAACTGAGACAGACGAAGGTTTAGCTCTTCTTATGCCTGATATACAAGAAACTGCTAATTTGGTTCAACAAGCCACGAGTCAAATACTTGGAATCGATGAAAATGAAATTGCGAATCGGGAGAACACAGCTATGGAACGACCGCTGCAACAGTCGCTAGAGCAGAGATATTTGGATATCATGCGACGCCTGCAATTTGGTAAGAAATATCCTTTATCTACGGTCAATCATTTTAAACGAGCTCTCATAGTAGAGATAAATGGTTTCCGAGAGATTTTATATATTCACTCTACTACTATTATGGCTAATGGTAAATAAGTGCAAGTAATTTATATACTAATAAACTGGGATCCAGAAAATTGATTTTTACACAATCTAGCTCGACCCATTTTTTGATATAAACGATTAACGTAAATAACTCCAGAACTAGTACAGATATGGAGGTGCGGTTTTCGATGTTATCTTTATAATAAGTCGTAGATTATTATTATTTGAATATACAGTAACTGTAGGGTGACCCACATAGAGTATCCGTGAGTTGAGGCTGAAAACTGTTCTCCAGGGCTAATATTTTCGTGTATATTAATATTTATATATATTTATTGAAATATAATGTTTAGATACATTCGAAATGATAACTGAATGTCCTGACGGCTACAAATTCGTGGTGTCGTACCACTTCGAGGGCAACGTCCGCTCAGCCGGGGACCAGTCGCAGCCAGCGCGGGTGAAGCGCCTGGCACAGGAGGCGGTGACGCTCGCCACGAGTCTTCCTCTCAGCTACAGCAGCTCCGTGTTCGTGCGCTGCGACACCGACCGCCTCGACATCATGAAGGTGCTGATCACCGGCCCTGCAGACACACCCTACGCCAACGGCTGCTTCGAGCTCGACGTGTACTTCCCGCCCGAGTACCCCAACGCCCCCATGCTCATCAACCTCGAGACCACCGGCCACCACACTGTTAGATTCAACCCTAACCTATACAATGACGGTAAAGTCTGCTTATCTGTTCTCAACACATGGCACGGACGACCTGAGGAGAAATGGAACGCGAGTACGAGTAGCTTCCTACAAGTGTTAGTTTCTATTCAAAGTTTAATCCTTGTCCCTGAGCCATACTTCAATGAACCCGGCTACGAGAGATCCAGAGGAACCCCTAGTGGGACTCAAAGCAGTCGTGAGTATAATCTAAATATCTGTCAAGCTACAGTGCGATGGGCCATGCTGGAACAAATCATCAACCCGTGCCCGTGCTTCAAACAAGTCATCCACACGCATTTCTGGCTTAAACGACATGAAATCCTAGCACAAGTTGAGAGCTGGATCCAAGATATGGAAGCCCAACTCGCCGAGAAGAAATCTGGAAGATCCACGAGTAAAAGAACGACGTTAAGCAATCTAGACACTTTTAAAAAGAATTATCACCAACTGAAAGATCAGCTGATGAAACTGGCCCCGCCTGAAGGGCTGGAAGATCTTCAACAAACTCAGAGTCAAAATGAAGTGAACATAAACGATGTAGAAATGGAAAAAATTGTGAATGAGGTCTGTGAGTGATGGTGACACAAACTGTTTGAGAGGTTTTGTTGCATTTAGTAACCAGAAATTCCATGTTCATACGTAACTTATATTGTTTTGTTCTAATTTGTAATTAATAAAATGTAAAATATCATTTTGTATTGTAAATTTATAGCTAATGAAACCAACAACATAGCAGAAGTCTGAATTAAGCACCAATGTTTAGTTTATTTCTTTGAATTGTGTAAAAAAACCCGCTTAATTCAGGCTTCTACTAGTGTTTGATTATAATTTAGCGGCCCAAAATCTCAATTTGATGACTGTAAAATATCTATTGATTTTTATAATCAAAATTATGTAACTTATTTTAGAATATTGCCATACAACTAAGCTTCAATAATTTGAGGTAAAATGATCGTTTAACTCGAAATGGAATTTAGTTATTGTTAAAGCAGCACAATACGAATTGTGTTCCATTAGAACATATTTAAAATGTATGTACTCTTTCAGTTTGTTATTATTTATGTGTAAAATAAAATTTAGATTTTTTTGTACGGGTACATTCATAATAGAAAGAATATCGTCATCACTAAACATCACAGGTTATTTGCAACTATGTACAAGAGGGTGTCACCGAAAATAGACAAATTAGATTTTGAAGAATCGCCGGATGAAAGTCCATTTATTAGATAATGTAAAATAATACCATAATGCGTGAGAACCAATATGTGATCAATAAAATTTCAAAGATATTTTAACTGTTTTCAAAAAACGTTTTATTTCGTTTCAAACCTTAAAAGAACATTTACAAACGTTTTTAATTAATATTTATAATTTGTTTGAAATTTTATTTGAATTTTTAAATCTAGTGTAATTTTTTGTTGCTATAGTTGGCAACACTTCATGCTTGTAAAGTACCAACTACACAGCAAAAAAATTGATGTCAAAAAGCCATTTTGTTGTGACAGACAATTTAACAATAATTTAGTCCTCATTTGCATAAATATAATTATAATCTGAATAATCATCATATAATTATTGCATAAAAGATTAAATAAATATATCATAAGTGTAAAAACAACATAAAATTGGATATGGTGTATGGTGTAGAAATATCACCGACTGAAGCTGCCATATTGTGATTGTGAAGACAAGCTCAAACTGAAAAAGTAAATATGAACATTATTTTAAACTTGTAAACAAAAACATAAGTGCTTCATAAGTTTATTATAGAATAACGCAATTAGTTTTATTATTACACAAGCAGATTTACAAAAATGTTAGCATTTCAAACAATTTTCCCTTTGTAATATGATGTCTAAAATTGTAACATTTGTAGATGTCAGAAGAAAGCTTAACCACGGATCTCGCCGCTCAAGAACCCATCATCCAAATCACGGAAAACGGCGTCGAAGGCTTCGAAATCCTCTGTCGTTTATGTGCAAACCGCAGCGACCATTTGATTCCCATCTACAGCGAGGAAGGCCAGTCAAATGACTTGGCAGATAAAATGAACTTATACCTACCGATCAAAGTATCCAAAATGGATGCATTACCTCTGCAGTGTTGCTTCCAGTGCGCCAGCACCGTTCTTACCTGGCATGAGTTAATCATTGCCTGTGTTGAAGCTGATAGAAGACTCAAAGACGTACATTCAGAGGTGGAAAAACAAATCGCTGAGCAGAATATACAACCAGGACCATCACAAGAAGTTGAGGAGCAAGAAAACGAAGAAGAGGAGGAGGACATTCATGATGACAGGTAAGAGAAATTATATAGTTGTAGTAGTATTGTTAGATGTTTACCCTGCAAAACAGACTTCATATAAATAACTTAAACTGTTTGTAGGTGTACAACATCCAACAATACAATAATTGAAGAAAAAAATACTGATATAAGCTACAAAAGACCTGTTCAGTGCTCCGAATGTTTGAAAACATTTTTTTCAAAAACTAATTTAGAACGTCATATCAGAATACACAGAAACGAGCGTCCATACACTTGTGAAAAATGCGGAAAAAGCTTCCGAGATAAAAGCGCAGTTACTCGCCACATAAACCACGTTCATATTAAAAAGAAAAACTTTTCTTGTGATATTTGCTCCATGAAATTTGCTTCAGCTGCTACTCGAGACGATCATCATCGTTCACACACAAATGAAATGCCATTTTGTTGTCAAAAATGCGGCAAACGATTCAACAGAAAAGCTGGTTTATATATTCATAGCAAAACACACAGTGATGTGTTTCCTTTTAGCTGTAGTGTTTGTAATAAAAAGTTCCGCAGAAGACAAGAGCTGATTTTTCATGTTTCGACTCACAGCGGCGAACGAAAGTTCAGTTGCGATGATTGCGGCAAGAGTTTCAGATTAAAAACTTGTTTAAATTCTCATAAAAAAGTCCATAGTGATGCTAAACCGTTTTCTTGTGAGCAATGTGGTGTTAGCTTTAAACAAAACAGATATTTAAAAAGACATTATGTTAAGCACAAAAAGATGTAACATGTATTATGTGTTCTTGGCGAGTGGTCTCAGATTTCTTTCTTTTTCAGAAAAATCCTCGATCCAGACAATCTGAGTCCATTTCGTCAAGAACTCAAACCAGAACCGGATGAGAAACGCCGCATCAAACCAATTAAATTCGAATCAAGCGATGGTTGGATCAAAACCGAATATGTTTTAGAATCCGATATATCTCAGTTCATAGACTGTGAAGGCGATGACGTCAAACTAGACCCACTAGATGTCCGTGATCCCAGTTCAAGCGAAAGCGAAGACTTTGATTCTGAATACGCACCTGGAGGGAAAAACAAAATACATCCGTGCCCTGAATGCGGCAAGAACTTTACCAAATTAATCAACTTAAAAAAACATTTAAAAAAGTTTCACATAAAAGATGAACCTGAAGTTAAAGTACAAATCAAACGCGAATACCGCTGCGATTTCTGTCAAATCGTTCTTAACAAAAAAGAAGAACTAAAAAATCACATTCAGCTTGAACACCCTGATCATTACTCGCAGTTCAACGAAAAAAAGGTTCGAAAGAGAAGTAAAATCGATCAGGAGGCAGTCAACCGAGCTAAAGTCGTTGTAGACAGCAGAACTTATTATCACTGCAACGAATGCGGTAAAAATCTTCATAGTCCGTACACTTACATTTGGCATAACCGCATACACACGGGCGAACGACCGTTCGTCTGCGACTTATGCGGCAAACAATTCAGGGTGTCTCAAGGTTTGGTCCGCCATCTTCGCGAAACCCACGCGGGCATAAAAAACTTTCCTTGCGATTTGTGCGGCCGTATGTTCGCCACCCGTCGTAACGTAGAAGAACACAGAAGAATCCACACGAACGAACGGCCGTATATTTGCGATCTATGCGGCAAGAGTTTCAAACAAAAAGCTTCCTTGTTCGTTCACAATCGCTCGCACACTGATTCGTTCCCGTTCAAGTGTTCGTATTGCAACCAAGGGTTCCGCACGCGGCCCCCGTTGCTTGTCCACGTTACTAGACACACGGGGGAGAAGCCCTACGCTTGTGATATCTGCGGCAGATGCTTTAGAATCAAGTATGAACTCAAACGGCATCGGTTGATCCATTCTGATGAGAAACCTTTTAGTTGTACCGATTGCGGTTTGAGCTTTAGGCAGAAACGATACTTGAGGAATCATAATAGAATCAATCACAATAAACTGACGCCCTAAACAGGTTATTTTTTTTAATACTTACTATCACCACGTCCATGCATTCTTTTACTAATAAAATATGTGTTGTGATACAAAAAACTGTGAATATTATATTGTGGGGTATTAACAGTTTTAATGATTGTAAATAGTATTTTATGTAAATGTAGCAATAAATTTCTTCATTAAATTTGATGGTTTATTTTTAACTTGTTTACAGATTAGTCCAAGAAGACAACAAATCCAAAGAAGAAAGTGAAATACAATTTATTTCTGTACCAGAAGTTCCTCCAGAAAACAATCACATTTGCCTGTACTGCAATCAACAGTTTCAAACCAATTGCGAAATTTTGCAACACAATTGTACAATACAAACCTCTCGTGCATCTATAGTTAAACGCACACGCAGAAAAAAGAACGAAATAGTAGCAGATTACTTTTGCGATATTTGTCAGAAAGGTTTTACAAGAAAATTCGACATGCATAAACACAGAAACAGACAACACAAAACCGTTTCAGAAAAAAAAGAGCAAGTTTCAAAACACAAAAACGGGCAGCTTCTAGAACAATGCAAAGTATTAACCTCTGAGGGAAAACAATATTATAAATGCCAAGTTTGTAGCAAATTAATTCATCTTAGTTATAACTTTTTGCGGCACCAGACGATTCACACAGGCGTCAAACCGTATTACTGTCACATCTGCGGTAAAAACTACAGAATGTCTAGCACTTTAAACCGTCATATTAACCAACTACATTACCGTATAAAAAACTACACGTGTGATATATGCGGGCGAAAATTCGCAGCTAAAGCTTCGTTAGAAGATCATAAAAACATTCACACAAACGTTCGGCCTTTTAGTTGTGACATGTGCGACAAAAAATTCAAACAAAAATCATCTTTACACATTCATAAACTCTTTCATTCTGATGTGTTTCGGTTTAATTGTAATATTTGCGGGAAAAAATATCGTAGGGCTCGAGAACTTAAAGTTCATAGCTGGATTCACACGGGACAACGTCCGTATTCGTGTGAAATTTGTGGTAGCAGATTTAGGTTGTCACAGGATTTAAAAAGACATAGGAAAATACATATTAAACTTGACCCGGATGATGCTCAACATATTTGCGTTGACTGTGGAGCTACTTTTTCTAAGTTACGGTCGCTTAAACAACATAGAAAGGTACATTATGGTGATGGATTTATTACATGAATCATTTCACTTATTACTGTAAATATTGATCATTATAAAGTTTGTTAATAAATGACTATTGTTTTGTATTAAATCTTTATTGTAAATAGTATAAAACTAATATATCATTGGAACATATATAAATTTTCAAAAATGCAATTTGAGATATTGTTTTACAGCTCTGCACTACATTATTGACGATGGGCCCCAAACTACGCATCATCCTGAACACAATCCTGAAATATTATGTAGTACAGATGATATAGAAATTCGGGATTTATTTTATTAAATTCCTTGTGTTTTTATCTATAAATAGACATATTTGCATTTCTCTAGAAATAAATAATTAATATTCCCAAATAATTATTAGTTTGAGCAAATCTCACGGATGGTGCCATGAGTAACAAAGCAAAGGTTATTCACTTTTTACCAATTTTTTCAAAAACGGTAACGAAAACTTTAAAAAATGGTACAGATACAAATTCTGCGTATTTTTATCGATCTTTTGATATACAATTTGAGGAAAAATACATGGACTCTGTGTCATTATTCTATCTACCACCCCTTTTGGTCTTGAAATTTTAAGTCATTTTTCTCGGGTAAAAACATTATTTTTGCGAAGGAAAGATGTGTCGCTTTCTGACAAATATTTCTCTGGTCGCTTTCAAGTTGGTCCATCTTTGAACACAATTCTTGATTCAAAAATTGTAATGTATAAATAAGTGCGTTTAATAATAATAACCACCACCTATCAGAAGCCTAGAAAGTGGGGTTATAGAAATGTCAACTATCCAAAAAATGTCTTGCAGTGAAAGTAAAGTTTAAGGAAAAAATCAAGGTGACGTTTTATGTGTTGAACGTGGCGAACCGATAACATTAATCGCATATGGTGTCACGTATCTTAATCTCTAAAAACAATGGGAGCTACTAGAAAGGTAAGATAAACATTCTTAATCATTCCTACATTGATCATCTTTCGAATAACAACAACAAAGAATGGGAAACCATATATTTTGTGCCAATAAAACTGAAGTATGTGTAAAGCCGTGCTAGAAGTGTTGGACTAATTTTTGTGCTCAGTTTTCTAGTGTTCCTGAGAATGTGCTGTATGATGCGCATTTATTGAAGAAACTAGATTTTGAATCCCTTGCTGGGGTGTTCAGCCCGCCGATAACAGCTGATGAGCCAGGGGAGTCTTGGCTCCTGGTCAGGCCGTTGGAACTTGAAGACTATGACAGAGGATTTGTGCCCCTTTTGTCGCAGTTGACCGCTGTTGGAAATGTTGGCCGAAGCGAATTCGAACGTAAGCAAACTAATTATATAATAATATTTACTTGAATTGATTCAGCACCTACTTAACTTTGCGTCTAAAAATATAAAGGTACAAAAAACACATTTCTGATGTAAAATAAAACAGTTTTATTTAAATACATGTATACATGAAGGTTGTTTGCAAAAAAGGTCAACAACAAATTCGCAGTAAAATGTTAAGGTCATTGCCAAACATTGATACAGCAATAAAACAAACATCATATTCATTTACATGTAGCGTTTATTTGAGTATCAATATATTTTTATTAACAATAAATAATTTTCTTTCTTATAGGTCAATTTGCGGCGATGCGCTCAGCAGGCCAATACTACATAACTGTAATTGAAGATACAAGAACAAGAAGTATTATCGGTGCTGCTAGTTTAGTAACTGAATATAAATTTATTCACGAATGCGGACTTCGAGGAAGACTAGAAGATGTCGTCGTAAATAATACGTACCGCGGAAAGCAACTAGGAAAACTGTAAGTTACCTTGAAATATGAAATTTGATAACAATTATCTTATGGGTGGGTCTAAATTGCGTAAAGTTATAATCAGAAAGTTGTGAAGGTTGAGCGCCTTTCGAATGATTTATTCTTTCCAGTATTGTGATGACAGTAAGTCTTCTTGCCAAGCGTTTGGGCTGCTATAAGATGTCGTTAGACTGCAAAGACCACCTCATACCGTTTTATAAAAGTCTGGGATATAAACTAGAACCAGGAAATGCTAACTCAATGACCATTCGGTATGAAGATGGTTCGAAGCCTGCCGGAGTATCTTGACAATTAGCCGCCAATGGCAGCAAAGTCAAATCCAAACTATAAATGAATCTCATAGATACCCTTCCAGACATTCTGACGTAGTAGTAGAAAAATTAGCGTAATATTTAGTTAAATTTCATTGTATTTTTAGTCATCATTGATTACTAAATCTCTATATACATGTTTGTTTAATAAATAAATTTGTATATTGTAGAATCAGGAATCTGTCAATTATTATAATTATTGTTTTGATCATTTTAATCTGTTATGATTCATTTTGGCAAGTTGTTTTGTATTGTGATATACTGATGTCCAATGTCTTGAAGGCTCATTTGTTAACAAAAGCAAGACGTTTGTTGTTGTTAACGGATGTTTTTGTTTGGATTGTTGCTTTGTTCTCATTGGCCGGGGCCGGGCGCTTCGGAAACGCCACCACCATCAACTGTTTTATGGCTTATTCATTTTCAGTACAGATTATTTTATGGGTTGTACTTAATATTTAGTATTATTACTTTGTACTTTTAATGAATAAATAACTTGAATTTAATTACAAATTTTTTCAATAATAATAAGTTATTTTTGATGATGAATAATATTTATTTAATATTAATTACGGTACAAATAATGTATCCTTTTATCACATTAAAAATATCGGTTTTATGAATAAAATACTTAATTATTTACATGATTATAATAATATATGAATAATCGATCAATATTCTGGTAGTGTAAACACCAATACAGTTATCTACGGTAACAAATTTATTAAATATACCAAAATACTTGCATAATTGGTGAAAGTAGCAACAGTTTTTATAGATGTTTACACTAGCAGTATTATTTTGATATTTTAAAGACGTTATGTAGTTCTAGGTATAAATATATACATATATGGTACACACATCATGCATATAGTGAAGCATTTTAGAATGTATTCCGATTTAACATCAATTTCAAAGTCTTTAGCAAGGTTATCAAATTCGAATCAGTCAGATATGTTTTGTCATAATCGTACGAAATATATTTAGCAATCCACAAATAATTGATTACAAAACATGTTTCGTACCAAGGAAAAAATAAAATTTGGTGTTTTGTTGTAAATATCATAAGAAGGACATTCATCATATATATTTCACATTTATTTATTTAATATCATGCTTAAAACAGTTAATCCCAATAAAATAGAACTTGTTTATAAAGATTAGATCGTTATAAACGAGTTCTGCTGCGCACGGTATCCGGCAAAAGTCAAGTTCAAGTTTTCAGATCATATAAAAATTTTCTAGTAGAAATATATTTATATTTGAGCACATTATATTATAAAATGTGTTACTTTAAATATACACTGCTCTAATTCATATGCCAATTATACAATTCCTTCAAATCTTACTCTCTAAAAAGCTCTTGGGAAATATAAAAATCTTAACTCTGCATTGACATAAGAATTAGTCCCCCATGTATATTATTATCAAAATTGACTATTTTAGTCTCTTGAAAATGGCATTCTATGTTTTAGCTAGTACGGTATATACTCAATTAATCTTCTATGGCAAGTAATTTTATTGTTTACCTAAATAAATTGATGAAATCTGTATATAAATGGAAATTTTTCAAGTTTCTCTCTGGTCAATTTTGCTGAGACTGGGAACAAACTTACTCTGTTACATTTTCTTAGCGCCAAGTTTCATCGGACCGCCGGTTCGGTTGGCGCGCCTTTCAGCCAGCTCTTTTTGCCGCATTAGTTTTCTTTCTTCGCGTTTCTTCTTTGCTTCTTCAAGTTTGCAGCTGGATCCGAATGTTTCCTCCAGAGGTTCGAACTCTGAGTCTTCCCAACCAGAAGGCTGCGTCTTCCGGGGGGTCAGTGTTGAGTCTGTGTCGCCGAAAGACCTTGAAGGAGGTTCTTCAGCTACTGGAGGGAAATCTTCTTTCCAGGTTTCGCTCGGAGAGGCTAACTCGGCCTGAAGAATAAGTTATATGTGAATGAGGATTAATTTAAGTGATTTGATGTATATTACTGGTTCTTCTTCGAGACTACCCCATTCTTCTGTGTCCCAACCGTCTGTGGTAGCTTTTGTAACGCTGACTGAACTGACATGAGTACTTTTTGGTTCACTGTTTGAACTGCTTTGTTGACCGCCTATTCCAGTACCCGTCTGTACAATGAAAGTATGTTTTACATATAAGAAAATGACAAAAATTAGTATATTATTTAATGAGAATGAGTACACGTTCAGTAACAACCATGAGTACCCGTGATTTGACTGCTGGTAACCGCACGTATCATTTACCGATGTGAGGCTGCCACACCCAATTCGAAATATGTTTGCATAAATATTTACTAATTTAGAGTGGAATATTTTGTCTAATTATGACAGTTGTCAGA
Source organism: Agonum fuliginosum (assembly GCA_947534325.1). Classification (NCBI taxonomy): domain Eukaryota; kingdom Metazoa; phylum Arthropoda; class Insecta; order Coleoptera; family Carabidae; genus Agonum; species Agonum fuliginosum. The sequence goes on from OX384037.1 coordinate 182,191, forward strand.
ATTAATTTTTGAAATTAAGAAATATTGCCTAGCAATAGATTTAAATTATTGTAGAACAAGAAATTTTATTGGCTAAATGGCGTAATACACGATTTTTTATTGGTGAATAATTTAGTTAAACGTTTCATAGTCGTCGGTAATTCTTGTTTTACCTCCATATCTCCCCAGTTTTCGGTATCCCAATGATCATAATCATAATCAGAAACAGAATCGTTGCCTTTACTTTCTTCCTGTTCTAAAGAAGTCATGGATGTGACACTTGAGGTCGTTGTTGATATGCTGCTACTAGACGGTTGCTCTACAAACACAAACATACAAACAATCGAATGATTCATACGTTTTTAAATTACATACCTAAAGATCCAGGTTTACTAAGAACTTTGCTAGCTAGAGGATTAATACTCTTCACTGTGTCAGACTGACTTCGATAGAATTTCGCGGTGACAGCTGTGACCGCCCAACCAGCCCAAGTTGCAGCCGCGTTGCTTAAACTTGGAGTTGCTGTGTTCACATCTGCTTCCATGCTTTCTCTTAAACTTGGATCTTCGGATACTTTTTCCAGTTTGCCTAAAAATCCTTTAATTGTTCTAAAAACTGAATCACGCACTGATTTTTCTGGGTCCATTGTCAGTTGACACAAGGCTGGTAAAATTCTAGTTGCTACTTCGGTTAGCAGAAAGTATTGCTGAGTTGCAGCCATTGCTAGTACACCTATTAAAATATTTTGTATTTAGATTATTTTATTGATAATTATGTATTGAATTTTACCAGCATTTCGGGCCGGAGGAAATGGGTCTCTCATTGCCCGAATAAAAGCAGAAATAAGAACTTTCTGTCTAATTTGCGGATGTAAATGTTGAGCAATTTTTCCCAAACAAACTGTGGTGTTAGTTCTAATGCCACCTTGGTCATCTTTAGCTTGCAGTCTAGCAAAATGGCGTAATACTTCTACGTTTAAGTTGTTGTAGTTTAATTTTGGGGCCAGATGTATCACAGACTAAAAATGAATCAGTAAAATGTGTAACTGACAGTTATTTGAATAGGTACTTTAACGGTTTGTTCTCGAATAGTTGGATTAGTGTCCATGAACCCATGAGCTACTTGAGGAAATATTTGGTCGTTGACTGTAGCTGCTTGAAGATGTCCGATAAAATGTTCTAATTGTTGTAAAAGTCTAGATCTTGTTGCTCTATCGTTGCTTGCAAACAATTTAATGACACATGGAACGATCTTTTTTTGGTATTCTGCTTCTTCTAATAATCTACCAAGCTTTAAAACAAAATAAGTTACTTAAATGAACAATACTTTTTAAGGATCTCACCTTAAACATAGGCGCCAAAACGGCGGATCCAGCATCCCCATACTCGAAAGCAGTTATAAGTTGTGGTAAAATTTTGTGTTTGCAAACATTATCAGGGAAATTATCTAACTGTGCAGTTAAATTAGAGAAGAATCTGTTTTTCTCGTTCTTATCTTTGATTTGTATTTCTTCTAAAAATAGTAAAGTGTCAACTAAATCATTTTTGAAAAATCCGCTTAATTTTCTACATCGCGTTATAATATCAGCCGGGTTTGGTCGAGACTGAGGGTTGGCCCCTACTAATTCGCAGTACAGGGGCCCCAGTTGCTTCGGAATCTAAAAATAATTGGAATCATTTATTGTACTTTCATTTTGTTAATTTATTGCTTACATGTTCTAAAACTTTTAATGATGACTGCTGTTGGAGTGGCCCATTAAATGCCTCCCAAATTAAACAGCCAAGGCCCCACATATCACTAGAACTAAAAAACAAATAAGTCTTGCTGTCAACCACCTGATTTATATTTATTTTTTACCATTTTGTAACAAATTTTTGTTTAGAATGATCGTTTTTCTCTGGAGGATCATACAATTCCAACGCTGGTATAATTTTAATAGCAAATCCAGGATTATCTTGTGCGCTACCTACGTAATCCAAACCACCGAGTTTCCATTCCCCCGACGTGTTTACAAATACTGACCACATGTTTACATTGTTGTGTCGTAAGTTACCGTCATTGTTGAGAAAAGACAACGCTCTCTAAAATTATAACAATTAAATGCCAATCAATTTTGGGTGATAGATAACTTACAGTAATTTGAAAAATGCCCCATGCAATATATAAATCTTTTTGAGCTCCATCCAATGTCATTCGTTCTAAATGACCTGCTAAAGGTTCTACGTATTCGGTAGCTAAATACAACACTTTATCCGATTCTAAGCTGTCTAAATAAGTAAGAATACTAGGATGCCTCAACGTTTTCAATCTCTTTAAAGACGCTTTGGCTATTTCAAATTGGGTTTCACTGCCGTTACGAATGTCAAATACAAAAACTGATACTTCTTCTGTTGAATTCTAAAATGTTAATTAGAATTTAGAGATATATTATAAAGTAATTAACATAAGTATGACACCTTTTTCTTAGCTTTGTGTAATGTCCATACACTTCTCTCCCGTAAACTGTGCACTGGTTCTCCTATTTCATAAGGAAAGTCTTTCGATGGATCACGAGAGAAAAACGACCACATTTTTTATAATTTTATATGGATTATTTATCCTCAAATTAGTTTATTTTAAATTATAACCTGTACGTGTGGTTCAAATGTCAACTCAATCATTTTTGACGTTGCAAGAAAAAAACATCAAAATGTTTATTAGTGCAATTGTAATTATAGAAAAATAGTATTAACACTAAACTATTGTTATAATTATCGTATTATTATTTAAAATTGTTTTAATATATGCATTCAAATTTTTACAGAATGAAATTTAGAAAATCTCATGATGATTTATTGTCAGACTATTGGCAACACTGATTTCCGCAGCTGTCAATCTGTCAATAGTCGTCCCGACGCCTGCTTTTATAAACAAACGTTAAAAACTTTAATAACAACAATTATAAGACAACAATACAGTGAATTATTATATGATATTTTGTGAAGAAAACACAATTGTTGCTTCAACAAAACAACAAAGATGGGAAAATCTCGTTTAAAATTAGCCATTCCATTATAATTTGGAAATGTTAGAAAGACTAGCAAACTTAAGTATCATTCAAAATAGTGGTTTTACGTTTAAAAACATCAAATTTACTGCAGAGTGTATTCTAAACCACTCTAATAGGAAACAATCAACTGAATTCATGGTTGATCAATACAGGTAAGTCTAATGCAACTTACACTAAGATAAATACATCAGCTAATTTTGTAGTGAGTACTCATCGTCTCACAATGACTACATTCCCAAAGAAGAAGTCGCTACCTCCAAGAGCACATTGTACAGTGTGTCTCAGCACGTTCCTACCGTGAACACGAGCTACGGCAGTTTGTGTCCCAGCGGGGGCAGCGGCGCTGGTGTTGGAAACGGAGCCAACAGCAGCGGTTATTCTACTCTCACCAGTGACTGGAACAGAGATAATCACAGAATTATGAACACGCAGGACCACGGCGATGACAAGAAAGCGGACGGACAAAATTTAGGTGAGCTAGAACAATTTCAAACTATCAACACAAATTGACTTTGACGTCCACAATTCAGGCCGAGAAAAGACTTCGCGGCCGTTACTATTAGCTAGTAAGACTGCGAAGTTGAATTTCGCGGACTGAATTGTCAATCTCAAACATTTTTGACAGTCATAAAAAAATAAAATTGGTATTTTTTTTAGTCAGTCATCTTGCAACCTAGATGTACAAATAACTATTTTAATACGTTATTTTACTCATCAGTAATATAGACAAAATTAAAACAATGGTAATAATAGATACATATTTATTTTACATAAATATTATGCGTAATACAAAAATACGAAATGCTATTGTATACAGTTATAGTACAGTTAAAACTTAATTATTATTCGTTAGCATACGCTAAATAAATCTATCTATCTATCGTATTATTTACAATATCACAAATTATTTCTGCAAGAAAACATGCAGATATTTACAATTTTGTGTTTAACTCAACCTCATCCATTTTAATTTCCAGTCCTCTGATTCTGTCTTGATTACTGCTGCTACTAATGGAAGTTTTCTTGCTGCTTGTGCCAGTACTTCTTGTTTTAGCGCTCGAAGAACTTTCCAGCTTAGTTTTTCTTCTTTGGAACATTTTCTTGACGCTAGTGCGAAATCCTTGATGCCACCAAGCATAAATAATAGGATTCAGTAGACTATTACAGAATCCTAGAATCGCTAATGGGCTGGCGATTAAAATCTGTAGGTTTCTGCACTTCTGCGGATTTTTTTCTTGGTCGCAGTTGACATACAGGAAGCTAGCTACGAAATATGGCACCCAAGTTATAATGAAGCTTCCGGTTACAAGCAAGACAACTGTCACTGCTTTTGTTTTCGATGGCGCTTTGGTTTCAACGTTTTGTTTCTTGGTGAAAAATCTTTTGATTACATTTTTTGGCTGTTTTGAAACTTGTTCTATGTCTGACGACTCGGTTGTGCTACCTCTAGCTACATTTATTCTGATATTATTCGGCGAAAAAGTTTGATTTGTGTCGTTTTTTCCCGCACGGCGCAATTGTATAACTTTCTTAATAGCGTGGTACAGAATAATTGAATACAGTACCGCAACTATTATTATTGGTATTAAACCAATTAAACAAGTCATCACTACTAAATTTGGTGGAACTAGACGAATAAACCAACATATTTTTCCGTTTAATGTGTCGCCGGACCAACCCATTATAGGAAGAAATCCAACTACGCAACCTATTCATAAAAACACAATAAATTATAATCAATATTTGAATAATAAATTATAGTATAGTACCTATGATCCAAGTAAACAATATTAATAGTCGGGCACGAGTTGGATACACCCATGTTTGATATTGTAGTCCATGTATTATATACAAATATCTATCAATGGCTATAAGACCAACGGAATATATAGACGTTAAAGTACTTGATACAATAAGCCCTGAAAATAATAAATTATTATCTCGTTACTATTATTTATTCATAAAAGATAATTCTATAATTTAGAAATGATTCACGTTTGTTTGCAAATCATAAAAGATAATAATACTAGGAATCAATGATTTATTACCTAATTGTATGCCGCATGTTAAATGGTCTCTGTATTGTTTAGGGTACACTTGTCCAAGGATTACTGCAACACCGGTCACCAAATCGCATAAGGCGACATTACCCAAAAATAAATACGTAGATCTTGGCTGCTGACCTGAAAAAATACCCTTATAAATCCACTACACCTTTTAACTACTCCTCTAACAACCATGGATGAGCTGACGGCTGGTAACCGCACGCACGGTTAGTCAAATTAGTTCGAATCCAGTCAGGTATTTAACAAAAATGTTCCCTGTGGTCTACTCTCCACTGATTACTGATAACTATGACTGAGTTGACGGCTGATAATCGCACACACAGTATAATATATACCAATGACTTACAATTACAATTTGAAACTGCTTTTTAAGAATCTATTGTGAGTTATTGGTGTGTGCGGTTATCAGGCGTAAATTGTTAGTGGAAAGTACACCTCTGGCAAGATTTTTGTGCAGTTAAATTCAGGTTAGGTAAAAGGCGTGAGGTATGTACGTACCTTTTTTTAAAATTAATCCACTGGATAGCACAACAGCAAAATTTAAAACAATAATAATAGTCCCTAATGCAGGTATTAAAATATCGTATAATAATAACTGCGCTTTATGAGCCGGTTTAGTTATAGTTAAGTTCGGCGGAATCGTATTCAACTCAAAAATATTTTCTATCGTGGTAAAAAACTCCGTAGTCATTTCGGTATAAAAAACATCATCTACTGTTGAATTTTCCATGTCACTTAAATTATAGATAAACAAGTTTGTTATATAAACATTTGAATGTCTCGCGAAGAGAGAAAACAATAGACTAGCGACGACTGCGACTGGATTTTGTTTTTATAGATAGTTTAGACACTTCCGGTTAAGCTATCTGAAAATTTCTTGGGTAAATACAGGAATATTTTATGTACAGTGCGAGTATGTGACCTGAATGTATTATCAGAAAAATTGGGATTTACACAGAATAGGTGGGCCCTGGAATTATTTAGGGGCCCTCCATTTTTTAGAATCTAATGATTTATATTAATTATTGTTATTTAAAAAATTTACAGTACTTTAAAAGATTGGAGCACTTTTTAAAAATTAATAATTATTTAAGGGCGCGTTTAAAAGTGAAAAAACCGTAACACGAAGTCTGTAATGGTAATGTTTTTAACTCGATAATAATAAAAATCATATTATAGGTCATAATTTGATTTAAAAAAAATGTTTTTTTTTCTGTAACTAATAGTGCCACGTCAGCGTCACTTTAAAACTTTTACATGGCTCATTTTGCACATGCTTTCTGCATTTTCGGATAAACGATGTAACCTACAATGAAAATTATGTTCCCCAATGAAAATATATACGTTTCTAATTGCCTTATTCTAAAAATTATGTCTATAATAATAGTTCATTTTGAATAAAATTCATTGCAATTTGATGAATTTTGCTCTCTCTTCTTTCACTTCTACTGCAAATTATATTTATTTTCAGGTATTCATATTTAGCATAAAGGTAATCTATAAACGAATGATTCTATTGATATATTATTTATGCCTATTGCTTGTTTCTATTTGCAGAAATTTATGCAGATAAAGTGCAAAAAATCTGAAAACAATTTCGAGCGCGACCTTAAGCTGTTTTTACTTCATTCCTATTTAAAATATAGAAATGATTAATCAGATTTGCCGTATAGCCAGATGTTGTGTACAATTAAATATAAATTATTTTATCTCATGTTTTGTCGCAAAATTAATTAAATTTTTTGTATTTATCAAAAAGCGACGGAATAGTAGAAACATATGTATTTATTTACTATCACCATATGCTACTGCTTACCTTATATTGAAAATAATAAATAAATAAATGGGATTTATTAAAAATTGCATCAGTTATGTGGTAAACATTTTTCAAAAAATGCGGTTTATATAGTGAATAATAAAATAATGCAAGTACAAAGTTGATAACTGATTAAAGATTAGAAATGATACCGGAAGCAGGATTCGGGAATTTAATTGTTTTGTCAGGAAGTACCGTATCTAATAAAATTAAACAGACGGAAATTTTGTCTCATGTTTTTCTAGAATTGCAATATTTATTCTATGACTTAAATTCTTTATATTTATTACGTGTTTTAGATGTGGCAGCCTCACCGGTATACAGTTAGCGTCATATTACTATAGTGGAGAGTACATTACAGGATTATTGTTAATTTTTTCATTTTTCACGCCTTTTACCCAACTTGAGTAAACGACATCTTTAAATTGCGGTGTCCAGCTCATCATATGGTTATTACTGAAAAGAATAACTCTCGATTTTACTTTTTATTCCATTGCATTCTTTTCCCCACTACTAGAGCTGCCTGAAACAGCCCGAAACTCGTACTTTGCCGCATCCTAGCTATGCAATGTCATTTTAAAGATGAAAAATACTGTAAAAGTGTTTTCGTTGCGAGTAAATTGTCAGATTATTATTGACTTCAGGATAATGTTTTTATAAAGAATAGATCTGCAGATGTGCCTTTTTAAAATTTTAAAAATTAATTTCTATCATGAGATATAACCGTGTAAAGTTTGTATAATTTTTCGGAATTTTTATATTCATGTACAATTTTTTAATCAAAATTTTAAAGAGGCTCATCTGTAAATCCATTCTCTCTATTAAATCCTTGTTGAAATACAATTTAATCATTCTTGAACTGGCCACAAAACACTCGCTACGTTAGTACATTTTATGCTGGATTTTAGGTACTAGACAGGCCTCTTAAACTAAACTGAACTATTCATTTTCAGATTCGTCGTCATCGAATGGCCACCCGTCTCGGTCGACTCTATCCCGGCCGCCTCACACGCCCCGCACGACGCCTCGGGGCACGCCACGGGGCGCTGCGGGGGCCCACCATGCCAGCTCCTCGGGCACGCCGCCTACGTGCGTCTACTTCATGTCTCACATCGCGGTCAACTTGGACATGGAAGACTCTACGGCTGCTAACAGTGACGACATCTTGAACGCTATTTTCAATTCGGAGGAGCTGGGGCTGAATCGGCAACTGGCGGAGAAGGTGTTCACTTTGTGGGTCTACAGCCCTCTGCTAGGTGGGTCAATAGTCTGGAATTTATTTATTTATGCTGTGATAACTGAGAATGACAGTTTACGTTTGAATTCAACAAACATAATAGTCCGGGAGCTGGCGTCAAATTTGACCGGGCCATTTCAAGAAAGCTGATTTTTATAATATAATTAGTTCTATAATAACTAATTAAGAATTGCAGTGTTAGCTGGTCCGAAAGCGTGGCTCAAGATTTTAAGAGGCTGTGGAACTTGCAAAAAATAAAAGATTTTTAAGTGAACCAGCAAAGCTAAAATTTTGTATAATGATAATATGTTAGCTGGACAGGGCAGGTGGAAAACCTTGTTAGCTGTGCAGGTGAACAGTGACAGTGTCAAAATAATGACACTATTTTGACATTGTCACTGTCACTGTTCACCTGCACAGCTAACAAGGTTTTCCACTTGCCCTGTCCAGCTAACATATATTTTTGTTAAATATAATTGGTAAAGTATCATTATACAAAATTTTAGCTTTGCTGGTTTCACTTGAAAATTGATATTTTTTGAAAGTTTCGCAGGCCCTTAAACCTGCAGGCCACACGGTCGTGCCAGCTAACACAGCAATTCTTAATTAGTTATTATAGAACTAATTATATTACAAAAATCAGCTTTGCTGCAATCACCCATGAAAATTTGACGCCAGCTCCCGGACTATATATTCTCTCACGCATTTTACTCAATTATGAGGAATGGAGAAAAAATTACTGGGATGCAGTCAACAATAATAGTTATTTGTCCAACTAGAGAGGAAAGCGCTTCTTTTTCCCACTCGAGCTCGAAGTTTGGATCACGAGCGAAGCGAGTGAGACAATCGAGCAAGAGTGGAAAAAGAGCTTTCATCTCGTGTTAGACACAACATTTTTTTCACGACATATTTCAAAACATTGTAAATGTAGAAGAAACATATAACTAGAAGTTAGGTTATAACTGCCATCTGTCAGAATGACGTTTGAAAACAACGAAATGCAGCCAATATGCCAAATTAAATTTAAGTTGTAAAATCGTGAAATAGTAGAAAAAGATAGTATAAAACATAATAATTGTAAAATAATAGTTTACAGTATATCACTATAAAATCAGAATTTTCAATAAAATAATAAATTTACTTACAATTTTTAAAATATTTCATCGTAAAATAACACTGCTTACTTTCCTCTCTAGAGAGGGAAAACCTACTTTCCTCACTATTTTGCGAGAAGAAAATTGTGTTTTCTCCGCATGTCGTGAAAAAAATATATTTCTCAATCGACTAGTTTCGAAGTCACATACGTCATCCTCAGGAGATGAGAAATTTATGTAATTTACATGAAAATATCATTGATAAGCAATGTAAAACATTAGGAATTGTTGTCAAAATACTGTTATATTTTGAAATACCTACATAAGATTTCAAAAATTGTCGTTAAAATATCACATAAAAACTTTGTCACCCTTCAACGAAAACTACTTAAGATACCCTAAAATTTTACAGCGTTATAGAGGTGTACGCCTCCCACGTTTACTTTAGTTATAATTGAAATAATATATGATGCTTTTACATATGAGTGTCTTAATGCCTCTAGCTTTTTATTTTTTGTCTTTGGCCTAGGAATTTGAAGTAAAAAATATTTTAAAATGACGTTTTTTGTCATTATTTGATATGATTTTTTTCGGTCATTATAAATGGAAAGAAAAATTTAAAAAGCAAGAAGCCTGCAGCTAACCTTCCTTTTTCAAATAATTTTTGTTTTACTTAATTTCTTTAAAAAATACAGAAATTATTATGGGAATACTGGAGCCATGTTTACAGTATTTTTCAACTTCAAAATGACATTGCATAGCTAGGATGCGGCAAAGTACGAGTTTCGGGCTGCCGTAGTAGTGAGGAAGAGAATAAATTCGAAAAAAAGTAATATCGAGAGTATTTTAGGAATTCGAAAAATAGGTAGACGATCCCCTTAAGTAGTTTTCGTTGACGGGTCGATTGAGAAATAATGTATGTGATAAAACCAGTCAATGATATATTCATTTATTTATGTATCAAGTATAATTGGCATAAAATTTGATTAATATTATTTTTGTTGTTGTAGAACTACAATTGAAGCCAACGCACAAACCATATGAAATAAAACGTTGTTGGCGATATTTATTAGACCAATACAGCCACGGAACTTATAACAGAAAACAGCGAGACGAACCAATAGTATCATTCCAGAGAAATATATTTTTTTCTCAACAATTGGAGGAAAAAATTAAGTAAATCTTCTTGTCCATTGAAAAGCATGATAATACGTATTTATTTTTGTTGTAGAGACCAAAAAATAATCGAATTATTGTACGAAGAGGCTAGGTACAATATTTTAGAAGGTCGCTACCCGTGTGAAAGCGCACACTATATTATGTTAGGAGGTATCCAAGCCAGAATCGAACTTGGACCGTATAATCCGCAAGTACATTCCACGCATTATTTCAGGTAAATATTTAATATCAGCTAAAAGAATGTTTATTAACGTTCATAAATATATTCCAGGGAAGAACAGTCAAAATATTTACCAGCACATGTCAGAAAAAGTTCAACTTGGACCTGGCTTCCGATCAGTTCAAAAAATTCAGCAGAAGTTCGATTACTAGAACAGTTTAAACGCATTCCAACTTCGGCTACTAACAGAAAACTGATGCGAAAATATTTAGAGTTCTGTTGGACTTTACCTTATTACGGGTAAAGCGAAGAAAACTTTGGCTTAATTCATTTTATACAATTTTATATTTGAATTTTAGTGCCGCATTTTTCGAGGGCCAAATAGAGCAGCCTGTAAGGGGCCTAACTAGTCTCATGACCCATCAGGACGTTCCAGTTTTAGTTGCAATTAACGCAAGAGGCGTATACATCATAGATGATATGGAATGTGTAAGTACCATTCATTGTAAAGTTGTTTTTTTTATAATACAAATTTTCAGACACTTCTGCTTGGTCTACGATATGAAGAATTAAGTTGGGATCATGCTCGACCATCTAAAGAAGACGATCCGAATTGTCTGCCGTGTCTATTCTTACAATTCCTAGTCATAGAAAATGGAATTAGAGTCTCGAAAATATTCCAAATTTTCAGTAAACAAACTAGTCTCATGGATAAAGTCATTGCTGGTTTCGTTCATCAAATGAAAAAACAGAAAAATGGAGATGAGACAGATAGAATTAATGAACACCCTGTAACTAACGAAGGTTCGTATTTATTGCTACAACTACTACATTATTTTCTATTACTAATGATACACAAGCACTCGTGCTAAGGGGTAGGCAATCATTTGGTTATTATTTTTTACTCTATTATTTATCGTATAATGTTCGCAAAAAGGGTACCCCGGGATAAGATGGTCAAAAGTGCCCTTGAACCAAATGTCACATCGCTACTCTACACACATTCAGAACACAAAAAAAAATTTCTCACCTACATCATAACCGCAAACCCCCCCTCCACCCCTCCCAAAAACGTAAAAAATCGTTTTTTTAGAAATTTTTTTTTTTATTGCGATTACTTGGTCGGAGCCGCTTGGAACGTCTTGATGACGATAAAATACATTAATACACACCCAAAAAATTTTTTTTTGATTACTACTAAGGATGTATGTAAGTTAGAGGCTTCATTTTATGAAAAAAAACACATAAAAATGGCCATATCTTCTATACTATAACCGGTGCAGGGCTGGAATTTTGAAGAAAAAAAGGTCTTTAAATTGTCTATTTTTCATAATTTTTTCAGATTTTTTGCTCAGCTGCGCGAGCGTCTGGATTTAAAAAACCGATTTTTTTTCCATTTTTACATGTTTTTATCATCTCAATTATCATTTTATCATCTCAATTTAAGACACATAACGTCTTATTTGAGACACTGTTGTCTTACTGGCGTTATTTGGTTTTTGAACGTGAGGCGTTATTTGATTTTAGAACGTGATTTCTCAAGGCTGGAGTCCCGGAGTTAGTGTCTTTTTGATTTGTCGATTTCAGGTAACAATTGAAGAATTCTAAACATAACCCACCAATTCTGTGATAATGGGAGATTACATTCAATGAAAAACATTCAACTTTTAATGCACATTGTGGCCTGAGTAACCGTACGCGAATCACCAATTTTCGCGCATATTTGAGAAAAACGCGTACGGTTATCCAGGCCTCAATATTTATTAAAAGTTAAAGTTAAAGAATCGGTGGGTTATGTTTAGAATTCCTCAATTGTTACCTGAAATCGACAAATCAAAAAGACACTAACTCCGGGCTTCCAGCCTTGAGAAATCACCTTAAATCACGTTCTAAAATCAAATAACGCCTCACGTTGAAAAACCAAATAACGCCAGTAAGACATCAGTGTCTCAAATAAGACGTTAAGTGTCTTGAATTGAGATGATAAAATGATAATTGAGATGATAAAAACATATAAAAATGGAAAAAAATCGGTTTTTTTAATCCAAACGCTCGCGCAGCTGAGCAAAAAATCTGAAAAAATTATGAAAAATAGACAATTTAAAGACCTTTTTTTCTTCAAAATTCCAGCCCTGCACCGGTTATAGTATAGAAGATATGGCCATTTTTATGTGTTTTTTTTCATAAAATGATGCCTCTAACTTACATACATACTTAGTAGTAATAAAAAAAATTAATTTTGGGTGTGTATTAATGTATTTTATCGTCATCAAGACATTCCAAGCGGCTCCGACCAAGTAATCGCAATAAAAAAAAAATTATAAAAAAACGATTTTTTACGTTTTTGGGAGGGGTGGGGGGTGTTGGCGGTTATGATGTAGGTGAAATTTTTTTTTTGTGTTCTGAATGTGTGTAGAGTAGCGATGTGACATTTGGTTCAAGGGCACTTTTGACCATCTTATCCCGGGGTACCCTTTGGATTCCGGAGTAAAATTTTCCAAGAAACACGATTCCAGCCTCTAAAATCGCCTGTCTCGACTACGAGACCTCGTTTAACGAGACGAGATAAGAATTTTATCTATTATTTGTTAAAACTTAACAAATTTTGTTCTCGTGGTAAAATGATCCAAGGAATACGATTCCTCCTTACTCGTTTAGAGTGTCTTCCCTACAATTTAGTTTTGTATCTATAGTTTTATGATACATTACAGATTCTCACATGCCAATAACTGTAGGACCTCAGGGTCACAGCACGACCCCTGTCACGACCTTAAGCAACAAACTAAGTCGACTAACTCTAGCAACTTTTGATGAAGAAGGCCATTGCATCGGACAGATGGGGTCCTGGTCTTTTGGTTATTAAACGTACTTCATTCAGGCAACTTTAAATGTGATATTATTTAATATTTACTCATTCCAGTTTACTTAGTTTAAACAATACCAAAGATATGTTGAATACTCAAGATTATTTATTTATTATTATATTATGTGATTATACTCTTATTATTAAACTTCTACTCGAACATTTCCCCTAAATCATCTTCCTCGTCTTCATACTCTTCGTCGCCGTCGTCCAGGTCATCTACGTCCTCTAGATGCTCCGTGTTATGCCTGTGTCATGCCTGCTGTTTATTTTTATGCTTAGTGGCGATAACATAGCGTTGAGTGACATTCAATGGTGGAGAGTACCCTTGAGGATATGACGAATCCTCAAACAACACCTCGTAGTCGTCAGTGTGGCTGGCTGGTAGCTGGTTCACCACCGCCGGATAGAAACATGTCGTTTGCGGGTAAAGCGCCATTACTAGAAGTATATTTTAGAATGTTTTCTTTTAAATTAGTGAATGATTTACCTTCAGCTCCTTTTGGAAACAAAGCGTTTGGATCTGTTTCTGGATTTGCGCGCATTAAAGGAAGTGGTACAACGCGTCTACGGCTTAAAACATGTATATCTTTATCTTCTTCGTCAATGTCATCGACTTCATATTTATTTGTTGTAGAATTGTAGCTTACTACTTCAGCTAATATCCAATTTTCTTCGTTGTCTGATACTTTTACTAAGGCTGCTACCATGTCTCCTACCTACAACCAAAAATATTGAGTAAAACAGTACTGATAAAAATATTTGTCATACTTTAGCAATGTAGTTTGTATCAGCTGGTATAGCTCCACAAAGTGATGGACTTTTCTCTCCAGGTTTTCCTACGAAAAGCGGCAAAGTTTGTGCGGTACTCTGCAGCATTTTCATTCTAGCCCCTCTTCTAATAGTTTCTTTATTGCCAGCATTTCTGGCTTGGATTCTGCATTCGTTTCTGATCGTTCGTATTTCTGTGATTTTGTTCAACGCCTTTCTTAGTAGCTCTTCCTCGCGGTCTGTATCTGTGATGGCTGTTTTTATTAATGATTTAAGTTTCTGGTTTGATGTTCTACGCTCCTCTGCAGTCATTTTTTCTTTAGCTTTTAGGAGGTTTGTTACATTTGGATCGCTACGGATTCTTTCTTCTTCTATTTCGCGGGTAAGTGTGTAAAGAGCTTTTAAACGCTCTTGTACTTGTTGTGTTATCGCGTCCGGTGACAGAGGCATTGTTAATCAACAATTTATCCTTTTGGAAAGGTAATTATTTAAAATAATTACGTGTATCCAGGTTGTTATTATTATTGTAAACAATATCTGAAATAACCAAATTTAAGTACAATGTTACAGAGTTAATGGTACAGATTGTATAATCATTATTTATAAATCTAATGTACTTACCAAATTGCATACAGAAGTTGGTGAAAGTTTAAATTTCGTACAAGAAAAATTCATTGATTTGACAGAAGCGTCATACTTCACTTTTGACAGTTCGATACAAAAATTGTTGGTGATTTTCTTTGTGTTTATTTTTATTTATTGATAAAATAATCAATGAACTATCAACATATGATTGTGAAATAGTTAGAAATTAATATATTATAATAATAATTTATCAATATAAAATAGATTTATAAATATTTGTAGACAGAAGACGCATGCGCGCAAGTATTTCGTTGTCTTTCCTACCCGTCATTTATTTTCACAAGAATTTGTAATTCTACTAAAAACGTGTAGTTGTTCGCAAATAAGTGATAAAATTAATGAGGAAGCATGTCTGAAAATAGAGAAGAAATACTAGCCAATTTCCAGGTATGTTTAATTACATTCATTTATTAAGAAAGTGGTTTTTATTTAGATAAAATGGACACAGGTTATAGGAATGACAGACACTATTACCACAGTGTAAAGTTATAATTTTTGATGTTTTAGGCTTGTACGGGGATAGATGATGTTGCACAAGCTATTTATTTCCTTGATGAAAGCAACTGGGATCTTTTGGTATGTGATAAGTCAATGATATGCCATCTTATACCATTACTCTTTGTTCATTGTGACATTGTTTAAAACTTGTTGCCTTTCTTTAACCAGAACAACAGCCTGCCTGATATTTGATATAAAAATAGAAGCAACCAGCCCTTGAAATCTTACACAGACTATTTACAATTCCAGACATGCATTAGTAAATGATATTTATTAATAGTTGTCTTCAAATGTGGTCTACGTTTTACCTAAACATTTACACCATAAATTTTCTGGAAATGAGTACAAAGTGCATACAATTTTACATCGTAAAGTCACAAATATTGCGTAACAATTTATTGGTGTTTTTCCATTACTGTTTAACAAAACGATGAAAACATATTTTGGTTCCTAGGGTGCAGTTAATCGTGTGATGCCCCAAGATCAATACAATTCCTCGGATGCAGATGTTCAAATCGTAGAGGAAGTTAAAAATGAAGCAGCAAGTCCAGTAGAGACTGCAACAGACATGATGTCAGTTGGAAACAACGTAGGACATCATTCTGTAATAGATCAACCATCCACTTCTAACAATAAGCCAAAGAAAAGAATCTTACAGTTCAGTGTGCATTATAATGATAGGATAATACAGTTGGAAATACCCGACACTGGCACAGTCGGTGAGTTAGAAAATCAATCAGAAAACATTTATGCCTTTTACCCAACCTCACATAATGAGCCCTCGTTATATATATATTCAATTGGAATGTGTATCGTACTGATTTAAATCTGAATTAATTATATATGTATAAGAACAGTAATTATCAAATTAGTTACATTTTTATTAATGTTATTATCTTAAAAAAGTAGTTTAATAACTAATTTATTAGAATTTATGTATTTTTAAGTGTTGTTTATATATTATGTTTGTATTTTAGGCGAGGTAAAGTTGATGCTCCACGTAGAAACGGGCATTCCGCCGTGCCAGCAGTTATTATCAGGCTGGATCCGACTACCACAATCAGAGACAGCTCCTTTAGCTAATCTGTCTTTACCTAGAGAAAACATTTTATTCATGAGCAACAATGAAGGCGTAGCCGCAGATGAAGAGTAAGTACTATTTATTAAAATAAAAAACGCGATAATAAATTGTGTTTGTTGTAGGCAAAGCGTTTCGGACCGTTTAACATCAATTTACACTTTAAAAATAACTGACGAATCATCAACTAAAAAGTATAACTTAAAATACCCTGGAACTAGAACAATTCTAGGAGTAAAAACAGATGTGTACGCTCTAACTGACATCCCAATGAGACACCAAGTAAGAAAACACATTCGTCAAGAGTGTAAGAATCTTCTAAATCTTGTTTTCTAGGTGTGGACGGGCTGGCCGTCCAGTTCCGATGACCACACAATGCTAGCTCTTTCCGGAATCTCTCACCCAACTCACGACTTAACAGTTAAGAAGTCAGCGACCGCTGGACTAAATAAAGATAAGAAGAACTTAGTGGTAGATTTAGTTGACAGTGATAACTCTTCTGTCGAAGAGTTCGAAGACGCTTCAGAGTCCTTCAATGTTGAGGATGACATGTTCATTGATAACTTAGGCACCAAGAAGATGGAACCGTTAAGTAAGTGAAGCATTATGATAAGAATTCTGTCACACTTTTTACCCAATTTGAGTGTGGCAGCCTCACATATTGTGTTACTGCCGTCAGCTCGTAATATTAACATTGATGACTCACTGTATGTAAGGGTGCCACACTTAATTTGGTAATAGATATAACGAGCAGCCATACCTGTGCTGTTGATTTGATGTACTGAATAATTAATCAAATCTGTTAAACAACTAAAGTGGCAGCTTTAAATTATGAGTCATTGGTATTAATGTGTGTGCGGTTATCAGCCGTAAACTCACAAGTTCTCATGATTGCTAGTAGCCTATACACCCCATATAATTCAATTAATTAGTCAATCTGTGTACATTTTAATAATATTTGATTGTGTTTTTAGTTCCGGATAATGTGGACGACGAAATCATTGGGTGCATCCACTTTTCAGAACAGTTTACAAATCGTTACGGGCCTATACATCCTACATTTTTCACGGGTACTTTGGACGACGCTGTAAAAGAAGCTTGCTTGAAACCAGCCAAAGATGTAAGTAAAAGAATCAAGAAGTGTTCACACATGGATTCTTTTAGTCTTCCGAATCCTGGAAAAAAAGAAATTCACTGTATTGAACCCATCAATGAATTAGAAATTCTTCTTTTCCAAGACTCATTGCAGATTCAATTTAGCGGCACCGCTATTTCACTATAATTTGGCAGATAGGTACGATTTTGACATCATCAAATTTTATATTTATTTACAATATCCCGATATTCACGAAAGGTACAGATAACACACCACCGCGTTTTGGTTGCAACTTTGCGAGACCAATAAAATGATAACACATTTTATGTCTACAAATGCACTCTGATTCTGAGCAACGTGCGAAAGTTTTCATTTAATTTAAAGCAAGGTAGATTAATAATTATATGCTGGAAATTTCATCACGGATTTCTCAACAGTCGCTACGTTTTTAAATGTAGAATATAGTCAAATATAGTAGCCTAGGATTTTTTATTCATGAATTCTGATGACATTTTTTACCTTCTGAATAATAAATGCTCAAGTATGAGAATGATTTTAGATCAGCTCGAATTAAGCTAGATTCAAGACCTGCCCAAGTATAGGTGGTTAATTTAACCAACCAGCGCTCAACGTTCCTTTTTTTAATTGAAATTGGAATTTTGTGGAAGCGCTGGTTGGTTAATTTACCACTTATACTCATAATAGGGCAGGTCTAAATCTAGCTTTTAAGGTAAATGAATAATATAAACCTATGAAAACACAAGTAAACTGCATAGATTTAGATGAAAGATAAATTTGATGTTATAATGAATGCATTTGTCTCGTGCAGCGTAAGATCCTGGCGCTATACCTGCACCACGACGCCAGCGTGCTGTCCAACGTGTTCTGCACCCAACTGCTGGGCTTCGAGTCCGTCATGCAGACGCTGGAGAGCAACTTCGTGCTGTGGGGATGGGACGTGACCTTCGACAGCAACAAGCAGCGTCTGCAAGCCGCCATCAGCAGGACCCTGGGCAGTCTGGCTGCCATGACTATTAGGAATATTCCTGTGGATAAACTACCCGCGGTTATTGTCATCATGAAGGTTCGGAGCTCCACGGACATCTACACCGTCATTTATGGTCAGACTAGATTTTAAACCGTTTATTTTATTATTTTACGTAACAGTAAGGCTAGGAGCGCATTTGCGATTTTCTGTCGCACGAATAGAACACAGTTTTAATTGAAAAGCGTACACATGCGACTAAATTGCACTATATAATCGCGCAACAGAAAATCGCAAGTGCGCGCCTAGCCTAAAGCCTCATTTAAGGTTAATTCACATAAGAAATTTACTGAATTTATATTTTTAAACGTATTTATATCCATTTAATTTGACGTTCTGATAATTTCACAAAGATAATATAGATTTAACTATTTTAGGCTGTTAAGCTGTTATGAACACTTTCATAAGAATCTATATGTTATATTCTTAATTTTATTTCTATGTTCATAGCTGTGAATGAACTTTAAAATTAAATGTTGTAAGGTCGAAATAATGGGTACACCAGTCGTAGAAGTTGTATTTTGTTCTTTATTTAAAAAGTCGACGTTTCGGCTACTTATTTAGCCTTCATCGGGACAAATGAAAGTTACAAAATAGTGTCAGAAAAAAAGCAATGCTCGTCAGTCATTCTCGTCGTTTAGTGCTGTGTTTTGAATTCCTGTCAAATGGTCATCGAGAATTTTTTGATCATGTTATTAAGCCCTGAGGTTTTTTCTGACACTATTTTGTAACTTTCATTTGTCCCGATGAAGGCTAAATAAGTAGCCGAAACGTCGACTTTTTGAATAAAGAACAAAATACAACTTCTACGACTGGTGTACCCATTATTTCGACCTTACAACATCAAAATTTCAACAGTCAAGATTTCTTTAACTTTAAAATTAAATGCTTATGAGAATGAGGCTTAACTGATAGAAAAGCAAGTAGTTGACTTAAATGACCTGCATCTCTTGAACAGTAGTTAAAGACATCTACTTGTACTTGTACTTTTTTCATTATTATTGATCACATTTGAAATATTTTGTGCTGATATTTGAAACGTTAACTTATGTTTTGTAAACTAAATGTTTTTTGTTATGACTTGAATGATTTAGGTTGATTTATTTGCAGGTAATGTAAGCGTAAACGAGCTGTTACTGCGTCTGGTAGATGCGGCCGACGTTTGGAGCGGACATCAGCGCGTAGAAGTCCGAGAAGAGGAAGAACGCGCAGCTCGAGAACTTGTCAAATGGGAACAAGACCAAGCTTATAGGGAAAGCCTTGAATTGGACAGGTAAACAAATATACAAGCTTCAAAAATAGATTCAGTATGGTTTATTACCCTTGCATACCAAATTTCAACTTAATTCATCCATTAGTTTAGCTGTAATTAACAAAAACATAAAAATCTGTCAGTGTGTTTCATTTATAAGAAAATGACAAAAATATTTCAAAAACCATTAGCAATTTCTGATTCACACTTGAAAAATATGTTGTCTAGACTAAAAACTCATACTAATTTATTTTCTCCCCACAGAGCAAAAGAAGAAGCAAAGAGACACCAAGAACAAATGGAAACTGAACACCGGCGGCGTGTGGAATCAGAGAGAGCAGAAGCGGAAGCAACGAAAGAAAGTTACCGGTTACACGTGCTGGCAAGTCTACCACCGGAACCGTCTGAAGCTTCCGGTGACTCCATCACCAAGATCCGGATCCGGTGTCCCAAGGGGGAGAACCTTGAGAGGCGGTTTACTGTTGACACCCCGGTTCAGGTAAGATACAGTGTCAAATTAACCACGTATTTGAATTTGTTTCCGAAATTTATATTATTTATTTTTGTTCATTTTAAATTATCTAAAACCGATGTCAAATACTCTATTTGAACTGGAATAAAATATAGTTTTTATATGCGCGTCAATTTATGGCTATTTGTAGAGAGTAGACCACAGGAATTTTTTTATTAAAATATATTGAATTGTTTCAGGTATTATTGGACTTTTTGACGGTCCAAGGTTACCCACTACAAGAATATAAGGTCATTTCTAGCTGGCCAAGACGAGATGTAAGTACTTTTATTTATACATACAAAATCTATCACCCAACTTAAGTGTGGCTGCCTCACATATGTGAGTCATCAATATAGATACATAAACCATGTGTGCGGTTGCCAACCTCACGGGTGCTCATGGTTGTTAGTTGAGAAATTAACCCACCTTATTCTATTGAATGTTGATTGAAATTGATCCACCTTTTTGTAGTGATTGTAAGCGTAGATAAAGGAGTCTCTTATGCCTATGGCACACCGGTCGAGGAGCATCGAGGACCATCGAGTAACTCCTCGATGAAACGATAGAACGCACCCCGTCCTCGACGAAAAATAGGGGCACCGCTATTTTCATCGAGTTGTTCCTCGATGAAACGAATGTATCTCATTTCAGACGTATCTTTTGTATTTGATTTCGCGCAAAACTTTGATATATTCTGTCACCGATGAAATAGAAATCCATCGCGGACGGGTGCGTTCTTTCGTTTCATCGAGGAGTTACTCGATGGTCCTCGATGCTCCTCGACCGGTGTGCCATAGGCATTATAAAGCTGATGGCGATTGAACAGTAAATAAAGATGTGAATGTTGATGTTTGTAGCTGACGGCAGTGGACACGTCGCAATCAATGAGGCAGTTGAACCTGTGTCCCCAAGAAACTGTGATTTTGGAAGAACGTTAACAATGTTAACCCAACGAGATATCTCACAGCCTTCTAATATTTCTTACTATTTTATAGATTTTTTGTTAATATGTAAATAGTTTCAAGTCATGAATGCTTGCAACACTTGCTGAAAACGTTTTTATTTAATAATACTTCTGTTTAATAAAGTCTTCTTTTTCAATTCTACTGAAAATGGTAAATAGTTTGCAGTATTAAACAGATAAGGAGAAAATGTTGATTAATGAAACCGCTGCTTGTATGGGCACTGATTAAAGACATAATAATTTACTAATTGTATTTTCTACTCTGGTGTTCATATGAGCCAGGCCTTTACCATATGTTCAGTGCATTTTTCTTTAACAGTATTTATTAAGCATTCATTTCAATTGTTTCGTCCCAGTGAAAACTGTATTTATGTAAATTGATTAAATTATTTATTTTCTTTTCGAAGGCTGCATTTCCATTAGACTTAGAAATGTGTGTTGTAAATACTTTTAATCATAAATAAAATTTACACTTATTATATTTGTATTCTACTTTTAATATAGACAGGGCCATCACAAGTATAGGTACATTCACCGTAGTACATTACTTTACATTATAGCAATGTGGGGCTTCTGTGAAGAAACTCTACCCCTAGGGGACCAACAACACATCTTACTGGTAAAAATGTGTACAATATGTGACAAGAATTCTAAAATAACGTTATATAGGTGGCATGTAAAACTACGGCTATGGATGGAACGGCTACATGGAAGTTTTCCCTTCCAATCTTCGTTAGCAGATCTGTAAAACACACGACCATTTGTGCATCTTCCCAGGACCAGGAAGTAATCCCTGGCGCAAGAAGAACCGACAATTTCTAAAGAAGATTTTATTTCAATGGCAGTTCATTATGGTAATTGTTCTTTTGCTTCCCAGTCGTAAACGGTTAAAAAGATCTTAATTATCGTTGAAAATATAGAAACTAGAGCTCATCATTTGACATGTCAGGTTTATAAGGATAAAGATTATAGTAAGATTGTAATTCTTAAAATAAGGCCGTATTATTCTTATAGATTTTTAATTTAAGAATTACTCAAGAACGGTTAAAAATTTCTTAATTATCGTTGAAAATATGAATACTAGAGCTCATTTGGTATTATTAAATGTCAGATTTATAAGGATTAAGTTTAATTCTTAAAATAAAAATGACTGTGTTATCCTTATGGGAGATGTTTAAGCGGCTCGTCTACGTTTTTACCGAATTCCTAGAATACTCTCGATTTTACTTTTTTGTAAATTCCTCTCTTTTCGCCACTACTAGGGCTACCTGAAACCAGCCCGAAACTCGTACTTTGCCGCATCCTAGCTATGCAATGTAATTTTGGAGTTGAAAAATACTGTAAAAGTGTTTTCGTTGCGAGTAAACTGTAAACCTCAGGATAATGTTTTTATAAACATTTAATAGAGAAAGAATAGATCTACAGATGTGCCTTTTTTAAAATTAATTTCTATAATGAGATATAACCATGTACAGTTTGCATAATATAGGAATTTTTTTTGAATTTTTCGATCTTTTTATATTCATGTACAATTTTTTAATCAACATTTTAAAAAGGCACAATCTGTAGATTCATTCTTTCTCTATTACAAAACACTCGCTACGTTAGTACCACAAACTATCTAACATTTTATGCTGGATAGTAGACGGACCTCTTAATTTAAGAATTACTCGAAAACAGTTACAGAGTTAATTTGGCGGCGAAAGGAAATGTCCAGTTTATAAGGTTTAAGTTTATATTAAGGCAATAATTCTTAAAATACAAATAGCCCTGTTATTCTTATGATAGATATCAGTGAGTATACTCACTGTAGATATTTAATTTGAGAATTATTATTATTTATAGCTTACTAGCACTATTTTAAAGGACTTTTGTACGGTTTATAACGTACAATTGAAGATACAGCCAAATTATTGTAGATTAATATCCTTGGTTAAATATGTTTGACACAGAAATACAAATTATTTTATTATCTATCACGTATATGCATGAAATTAGGCTTA
This sequence comes from Agonum fuliginosum, assembly GCA_947534325.1. NCBI lineage: Eukaryota > Metazoa > Arthropoda > Insecta > Coleoptera > Carabidae > Agonum > Agonum fuliginosum. Next base: position 205,500 of record OX384037.1, read on the forward strand.
TGTATAGAAAAAATTCCGCTGAGTCGATTGCTGTGGTTATTTTGGATGATAAATTAACAGTTTAGCCGTAAATAATTATTTTAAGTTTATTTTCGTGGTTATGTCACATTTGACAAGTCAAATATTATGAATTATATAAATAACATAATTAAAGCTGAAAATTAGTAAACATATGTAAAAAATTACGCTGAATCGATTGCTGTAGTTGTTTTTGCCGAAAGATAAACAGTTTAGCCGTAAATAATTAATTTCCAATACGACAATAGCGCCAATCCGCAAAACTGAGCGCGGTGTAAGTCTGGTGAACCACTTTTCCGTCTAAATAACAGTTACCCGTTTTACCGACCAAGTAGTTCACCAGAATCACGACGCTTAAAAATTTGCGGATTGGCGCTACTGTTCCATTATAAATTAATTATTTATGGCTAAACTGTTGGTTTTTGATCAAAACCGATTACAGCAATCGATTCAACGTAATTTTTTCTATATGTTTACCAATTTTCAGCTTTATTTATGTTATTTAAATAATTCATAATATTTCAATATTTGACTTGTCAAATGAGACATAACCATAAAAACAAACTTGGAAGATTTGGTTCTTAGTGCATTATAATAACTTTTTAGTAAATTCTAAGTCTAATAGCTCGCTAGTAAGTTCCTTTTGTGCATATTATAATGTTTTAGTGTCCACACAGTTAGAGTTATTGTTGTTTACAGTAGAAGTTCCATGTACAATAACATTGTTGTTTGTTTTAGGCTACAAAATGATTTTGAGGCATTGTCTGCAGTTCTTCAAGCATTTAGAGCCTTTGAAGACCTTCTGGTGAACTTCTGAGTCTGAATTAAGAATCCATAGCCTCAGAAATATTAATATGTAAGTACATTTTATTTATTTAGTGTTGAACCATTTCTTTGTATTTTGTAGAGTTACTGGCGATTAAAATAAGTTAAGAACGAATTCATTTGTATCTTAAGATATTAAAATACGTGTAGGAATCTATGAACTCTTGTCTTTAGTAAATTCTAAGTCTAGTAGATCGCTAGTAAGTTTCTTTTGTGCATATTGTAATGTGTTACTGTCAATACAGTTAGTTATTGTTGTTTACGTTAGAAGTTCCATGTATAATAACATTGTGGTTTGTTTTAGGCTACAAAATGATTTTGGGGCATTGTCTGCAGTTCTTCAAGTATTAAGAGTCTTTGAAGGCCTTCTGGTGAACCTCTGAGATCCATGTAAGGGTTAAATAACAATCTACAAGTTCAGAAACAATATGTAAGTAAATTTTATTTATTTAGTGTTGAACCATTACTATGTGTTCAGTATAGTGACAGGCGGTTGAAATAAGCTAGAAAGAACTAACTGATTTATGTTTTTTGATACCAGATGGTTTAAAAGACGTGAAGGAATCTATTAACTCCTGTTTGTGTGTCTCTAGGCAAAAAATGCTTCTTCAAAGGCCAAGGCTCAACGATCTTCACAGCTGCGTAGGGAACAAGCACCGCTCTCTTATGATGGGTCACCCGCCAGCCCTCACACCCGTGGACAACACTGTGAGATGTCAACTCATTTGGCGTCAGGTTTATAAGGATTAAGATTATATTAAGGCCGTTATACTTAAAATAAAATATCCCATGTTATTCTTATGGAGATTTTTAATTTAAGAATAACTCGGAAACGGTTAGAGCGGTTAGAGATAGCGCAATGAGCGTTACATTTTTTGATTCCTCGCACTTTTTTGTACTTGGAGCCACATTTTCAAAGTTCTGGTGTCACTGGTTTAGCTGTAATTTAATTATATTTATATGGGATATTTTTAATTTAAGAATTATGGAACTGTGGGGGTAGTTACACCCAAATATACCTATGTTAATATTGTATAGTATTATAACTTACCATATGTGTTATTATTTTATCACAATATGTGAGTCTGCCACATCTAAGGATTAGAATTATAAAACTGTGGGGTAGTTACACCTAAAGATATGTATTAAAATATGTCTCATTTAAATAAATAAATAATATTGTTAAAATAATATATTTGCTTTATTATATTTATAAACCAACCTATTGTCCCACCAACGCCCCGTAAAAAATATGATTTTTTCTGTTGGTTTAAAATTTTCAACTCAAAATCCCAATATTTGTTTCACAAACTTGTTGGAGATCAAAACTACCAATTAAAATTTGTTGCCAAACTGCGAAAAATTCGACGAAAAACTGCAAAATTTTCATCAATTTTTTAATTAATTTTTTGATCTCCCACCATTCATGTTCTCCTGATACCAAATCTTCTATTTTTGTTCGAATCAAATCTGAAGTCGAGTGAGGGTGGAAATTTAAAAACGCGATTACGTAAAAACTAAGGGTTGGGGAGTGATTTACTGGTCATATTCGTACTCTACGCGTTGAAATACACCAGTATGCATATTGCCACCCCTAAAAGTTAATTAGCACCAGAGATATTCAACCCTTATTTGTATCTCTGGTTCTAAGGGTCGTATCGAAAAAATCTACATTGCAATCGATAGGGGATGAAAAATGGAGCATCTTTTACATTTAACTTTTTTCTCTACGACCCTTAGTTTAAGGGTTAATGACTATGTTTAGACGACTTTTTCGCCACTTTGATTGTTCATATCCCTTAAATTAAGGGTCGTAGAAGAAAAAGTTAAATGCAAAAGATGCTCAGTTTTTCATCCCCTATCGACTGCAATGTAGATTTTTTCGATACGACCCTTAGTACATGAGATACAAATAAGGGTTGAATATCTCCGGTGCTAATTAACTTTTAGGGGTGGCAATATGCATACTGGTGTATTTCAACGCGTAGAGTACGAATATGACCCGTAAATCACTCCCCAACCCTTAGTTTTTACGTAATCGCGTTTTTAAATTTCCACCCTCACTCGACTTCAGATTTGTGTCGAACAAAAATCGCCAATTTGGTATCAGGATAACATGAATGGTGGGAGATCAAAAAAATAATTAAAAATCGGTCAAAACGGCCTTATCTATAGACAGGCAAATAGAGAATGAAAAGTTACGCAGTCTTTGTATTTAACTTTTTGCCCTTAGCCCTTTAGTTTACGAGATAATAATTATTTAATGTCAGCAAAATTTCACCAAAATCGACTAAAAATACGTTGATTTCATGGATTGTTTATATCGAATACCCCTAATTAGGACTCGCTGATTCTAAATCTACCCTCAGAATTATATAATTACTTACCCTTTAGATATATTTATATATAAATACAAAATTGCAACTACGCTAGGAAAATTTTAAAACACATTTGGATTCAGCAGGTCCTAATTGAGGGGGTAAACTACCCCTCTTTATCATACTATCCTTAGTTTACGAGAAATAAGCACTTTAAAATTTACCTAGGAAATAATTAGAAGAATATTGTGATAGCAAATTTTTAATTAGCAGCTTCACTTTCTAGGCCACTGCTCAAAAATATTCTATGACGTCACACCCCTAAAAATTAAATTAAACGCTATATTACGGGACGTAGGACAACGATAAGTTGTTTAATAAATATAATAAAGCAAATTTTCTATTCTGACTAATTTATTTTACAAAAATTACATTTCATTTAAATAATTCATGCAACAATACTGCATATTTACTTATTTTGAAAGGAAACATGAGGAAAATAAATAAAAACTGTTAATTTTTCTTTCTTTTTATATACAACACAAATACATAAGAGAAATATATACTTTCATACATAATACATGCAATAATATCACGCCATATACCAAGTTTGGGTGGCACGAACCTTGTCACACATTTAAACTCAACAAGCAGTCAAAACATTCCCATCCTGACACATTTCTTTCGCGTCATCCACATTTATTATCCTTTTCATTCAAGCTCTTTTATTCTTTCCACTCAAATCATTTACATTTCTAATACATGATCAGTCATTCCAATCAACATATTCACCGGACGTCCAAACAAAAGCTCATCTCAACCGCACACATTCTCTTTAAAACACACATAAATGTGTCATTTCCCAAGTTGGGTAGACACACTTCATTTGCTTCGTTCACTCGAAATCATTTGCACTCGCAATTAACCATCAATCATTTTAATCCACTAATTCGCAGAACGTTCACGCAAACGCTCACAAACTATTTCACAAACTCATTCGCTCACAGAATCATTCTCTCTAACATCAACATATTTACAAATAAAATATTCAAATACAATACAAGTTTTTGTATGTAATTTTATTACAATATAAAATAATGAAATGACTTGCCCTGAAAGAAATACAATAAATGATTAGTTACATTTTGTTACATTGCAATTGAATTTTATTGCCAAATGTAATTACAAGTCAATATTGTAATAACTGCATTTATATTGATAACTCACAGTATGTGAGGTTGCCACACCCAAGCTGGATGATAGGCAAAATAGATACGTATGTTTTGTATACAATCGTATCAAAGATTAAGTTACATATCATGGCAATGTCTAAAAAAATAAAGGAGCGGAGAAGAGAACCCAACACGCAACCAACCAACACGGCTCTTTTCTCCACGTAAATGGCCCTGTACACAATTCATAAAAGGACCATTAAACAAGGAATAAACCGCACACATATTTTATTAGTGACATTTCCTATCTGAGCTTAATATTGACTATTAAAGTAATAGTACAGTTAAATGAGGACGGTTTATTCCTTGTCAACTTTTTGCTTACTTAAACTTAAGTTTGAAATATGATAGGTGAAATACGAGTGACTTTGACCTAGGTATCCAGCTCCACCCAATATTTAACATTTACCGCGCGCGCTTTTTGATTCTAACCCCAAGAACAACCGATTATTGTTCTTGTGCAAATGTCGTGGAACTTCTTGCCGATCCCCGGATGAGTGCTTAGAGCCCGGTAGACAGCCAGGGAAAGACTTTCCACGGTCCATCACCACCTTCATGCTCAGGATTGCCGGGATGGATTCAGTTTTGCATTCTAGTGACTCAATTCATCCAAGCTATCGAAGGCTGACTGACCTAAACCCTACGAGCTGCTACATCCCGACTCCCCGTGGAGTGCACCGGATCCCTCGTCGATCCTTACACGTGCAAGGACGTACGGTTCGACCAAGTACTATACTGCCCGCCAATGACTCACCGACCACAACATAGACTTATTGGTTCCATCTTGCCCCCTTGCGTCTAAGTCATCCGAGGCACGATGACGAAGGCGCCAGGAGGTTGGGGTGCCAAAAGCGGTCTATGCAGGGTGTACCGTGCCCTCGTCGGCCCTTCAACGGAAGGACATGCAAACAAATACAAATACTAAAATGCGGTTTAACGGTTCCTAAGCCATTCCCAGCCCCCAACCCACTCTAATTGAATTTACTGTGTGGCATTGTCCTAAGTACATCATTGTACATAATTTTGAGTTACCCGGTCGCTGATTGATTCTAACCCTGAAGAACAAGCCGGCCTAGTGTTGTTCTTATGCTCAAAAGTTTACGTGGGACGTCTTATCCGATTCCCCGTTGTTTCCGCCTAGTTAACCGCTATTCCAGTGTTTACCATTACGCCTGGCCCACAACGACGTACGCACCATGTCCTGGTCGGATTTAGCATATTCGCTAGGCGGACAACGACTGCCTTTGACATACCTAGCGAATGAACCTTCCGACAGCACGCACCGACTCGATAGCCGCAGGTAAACATCGACTGGCTTCCCGTCACCACATCCGCTAATACCGTACATACACTAAGGAGTCGTCCATCACTGAAGCAAGGGCGAGGCGTCCGCTTGCAGCTGCGCTTGGATTCGCTTAGATATGCAGAGAGTATGGTAGGGTACCGAAATCCAACGTTGCCCCCATACACGAGTATGGGAGGGTACAAAACTAGACCTGCATGCTGGCGCACACATGTCTAGCAAAGCCAAAAAAGTTCTAACGTCGTCAAGTTAAAAGCAAGCTATATAAGATAGCAAGCCCCTAACTATACTAATCCCAATTTCAATTCAATTCAATGCCACACCCAATTGCAAAAGAATAATTCGCGAACCGAAATGTCACTGTAAGTTATTTCACCTACCAAAATTTCCTAATTCTATATGGTCCTGTACATAATTCATTAAAGAAAGAGATGCATGCTCTCTGCTGTTTCGAAGCTGCCAGTTACTTCAAATTAGTTCATTTGTTATTATTCAAAAGTCTACAACATTCAACTTATAAAAAATTAATTCTGCTCAAATTGTCATCATTATGTTCGCAACTTAATGTTAAGTATCTGGCAACAACGAATTTATTCATCACTCCTTGTTCTTTATTTATTGTATTGTCACATTAACATATTCAATATTATTTGCAGTTTCAAATGCATCTCTTTTTTATTTTGTTCGTTGAAAAAGGACCATTGAACAAGGAGTAAACCACATTTATTTTCACTAGTGACATTTCCTAAGTATAATATTGACCGCAATTGATTTTAACTTGAAACCCAAGAACATGGCAAACAAAACAACCAAAGGCAAAGCTATCACCCCAATTAAAATTATTTTAAAATCAATAATAATGTCACTAGTTTCATCAAAATTCCGTTGATCCCTTAATCTGTACTACTAAAGTACTATTAAAGTACTAGTAAAGTAAAAACGATGTGGTTTACTCCTTGCAAACTATTACCTAGTTAAAATTAATTGTTGAGATCATATTCACATGGTCATTGGAAATTGAACCCAAGACTGTGTTCATTTAATTCAAATCTCAACATTATTATCAAAGATAGAAGATTCAGTGTTTATTATTTATGTAAAGTATTATTTCGAGATTCGAGTTAAAGAATTATTCACGCAAAAGGAAAAGACTGGCAAAACTATCTTTGATAATTAACTTATCACTAAGTCTCTGGAAGGCTGCTGGAGTTGATGTCGCCTGCAGAAAGTCCCACGATGGATGCTGAAGTTGTTCAGTGTAATCCCTCGACGACTCTCGTGGTTGATGTCATGTGTAGAAAATTCTTCCATGTCCTTCGAAGACTGCTTGGCTTGTTCACATCAAATACCTAGGAACCACAAATCACTTATTTACATTTGATAAACAGTGTTTGCTTATCCTGAAATTATTAAATATTTATAATAAATGAATTATTGTATACAGGAAGTATCCAACAGTTGACGGCTGGTAACCGCACACACGATAAAAATATATATCTATACCAATTCTCACAATATGTGAGGCTGCCGCACCCTAATTGGGTGAAAAGCGTGATAGATTATGTATGTAATTAATATTATTATATTTGTTTGACTTTGTTTCCCCGATTTAATCTCGGTTTATTATCTGTATTTGTATTCAATTTTTTTTTCTATTTTGTTCATTATTTATTTAGTCAATGTACATTTGAAATGTTATAATATTATTCTGTAATTGGGTTCTAAACCTGTTGAATAATAATAATAATAATTTAATTAATTAATAAATGTAATGTTTTAAGATTCAATATTGAAATTGGAATAAAATAATTTAAATTTGATGCAATCTGAATGTGCTAATGACCGACTGTGGTTCTGACTGTTTAGTTTCAGATCCAATTTTAATTTACTGCACAAAAATCTGCCCTGTAGTGTACTCTATGAGTGAGTTACCAATTGCTGGTAACTGTACACACGGTAAAACATAATATCCATACCGATGACTCACATATGTGAGGCTGCCGTACCCAACTTGGGTAAAAGGCACGACAGATATGTAATTGTAATAAAAGAGTAAAGAAGCTTACCGAAAAAATATTCTCCCATGTCCTCTATGACATCCTCGAATACCTAGAAAACACAAATATATTAGTAACATTTATCGCACCCATATTAAATAAGAATAATAAGTTAAACATCTATTTCACAAAGTAAATGCCAATAATTCTCTTATTTCAGTGACTTGTAAATTAAATAATTATTATATACGAGCTCCGTCTCATTGAAGTTGGCCCAGACATAAAAAAATGTCATTTCTTGTTGTACAAAAGTTTAAATAAAAATCAAAATACAAGTATAATGTACTGTACAACTGCAATACATTTTACACAATCTCAAATCAATTAACAGTCGAAACTATGGAACCGAATAAAAAAATAATTTGAAAAGAATTGTGACACAGACTGTAGTATATTTGGAATTTTTCTCCAGAAAAGTATGTTTAGGACTTGTAGATCCTATGCCACAATGAATTGAAACAGTTTAAAAATTAAGGTGGAGTTACACAGGGGTAAAATCGTTTATAGTAATTAGAGGAAACAACAAAAATATATGCTAGTTATATACTTTATTATCTAAGTTATATTTAAAGTTTAATTTACTTAAAATATATTAAAGGTATATTTTAAGTGCATGTAACTTTAAATATAAACTTAGAGAATAAAGTATACATCTGGCAATTTTTTTTTAATTGTTTGCTCTAATTATTATAAACGACCTTACCCCTATTTAACTTCACCTTAATTTTTAAACTGTTTTAATTCGTTGTGGTACAGTATCTATAAGTCTTAAACATACCTTTCTGGAGAAAAAAATCACAAATATTCTACAGTTTGTATCACAATTCTTTGATTGTCAGTGCATAGGACGATTTTTCAAAAAAAATAAATTATTCGGTTCCATAAAATTTCGACTGCTGATTTTAATTGATATTGTGATAAATGTATTGCCGATTTCAATAAATAGAAGATATAGTACATTATATTTGTATCTTGATTTTTATTTAAATCTTTGTACAACAAAAAACGATTTCTTTTTACGTCTGGGCCATGTGTTATGTTTCAGTTAGGTACACATTTCAGTTAACTGCACAAACATCTCTCCTGTAGTGTACTCTCCACAGTCATGAGTGCGTGAGACTGGCAACCGCACACACGGTTAAACATATACCTAAACCGATTACTCACATAAGTGAGGCTGCCACACTTAAATTGAGTGAAAGCATTGAGTCACTTTTTGATCTGTAGTATTTATACTGATGTTCACAGTGATCTGTGAGGCTGCCACACTCCAGCTGAGTAAAAGCAGCATGTTCCAAATCGAAAACACAAAGTGAAAATAAAAAACTTACGTGTTAAACTGGGGAACGATACATTTTTAGAAGTACACCAGCTGAAGAAGATTCATTCATTCAGTAGCACCAGATGATGTTTCTTGTCCTAGACTAGAGACTAGACTCCAACAGTAGAATTTCAAACCAAAGAATCTTCAAACTTTGTACATGAAGTCCAAATTAATCTAAAACAATAACAAACATTTAGATTCATATAAACCTGCACTAAATATCTAAAAATCGTCACTGTGCTGTGCTGTGCTCTCCGCACATTTAAATAATGAGTTAGAAAAAAATAACATCATGACTAATGTGTTCTAGATAAAACACATCTTTATAAAAGGGGATCCAATAGTAGCGATGGATAATTTTCAAGGCGGAATAATTTCCTCAGGCAATTTTACACCAAGAACCACATTTTCGCGAATTTTCTACGACAATTACATATTATCTCTTTCGTGCTACCATTGCAATAAGGGGCAACAGTAGAGACAGCATAATATTTAAAATACAAAATCAGCTCTCATACAATTTTATGCCAGTAACAAAATTTTCACTAATTTTCTACGATAAATAATAAAATAAATAATATAACAACGAAATGCCTCATATGTACTACCTCTAGGGGAAGACAGCAGCGTAACTGCGTACTGTTGGGGCCCAACAGTAAAGGAGGATAATGTTTGAGCTCAGAATCGGCATCCCCAGGAAATTTTACCCCTGACTACAATTTCACGGTTATTCTACGATTATTACCAGATAAATCATAAAGTATTTAAAAATAATGGCGGCTAAACAGATTGTAGCAGACATTTTAATTATAAATGTCAAAATATCTAATCTATAATCCCAAATATAAAACAAGAGTACCCGTGACTTGGGAATCACTCAATGGGCTACGACATTGAAATTGTGGTTCTTAATGTAGAAATGTCAGAGGAATGATGAAGAAAAATGCTTACATGATGGCTTGAAGATCTGAAGATGTTGATTACAAGTTGACTGTTGAAGTTGATGTTTTCCGAAGTCTGCTCAGATGAATGTTGAAGTTGTTGTCCAGTGAAATCTCTCGTCGTTGGTGTCAGGTGCAGAATATTCTTCTACGTCCTTCGTCCTCGAATACCTAGAAACCACAAATCATTTATTTACATTTGATAATTACTAAATAAATATTATTTTATACAGGAATATCTGCATAAATATTACACCTGTTGGTTATTTTTCACCAACAACTATGAGTGAATCTAAAATAACTATTATATTTTATATATTGATTCAACCTTGTAACAGTAAACAGAATAATTAAGTTCCAAATTGGTTTGTAGAATTACATAATTATTCAATAACATTAAATAAATCATGTTCAATATGAAATTTTGAGTTAAAAATAAATAAATATTTTCGTTATTACACAACTGCAAGCATTTAAAATGCATCGCAAATCAATATGTACGTTTGCCAGAAATTATTACATCACGAACGAATGTTAATGTGCAATTAGCGTAAATAAATTATAAAAGAAAGACTGCTTACCTTAACTGTAGAAATAAATATTCTCATTATGTAATCTCATGTTTAAGATCATCATTTTCTTCAAAGATGATGTTAGAGACCCTGAATTTGTAGGTAATTCGAGTATTTTCTTTGAAATTGTCTCTTTTCTACATATAACAGCGTTTACCTGTAAATAAATCACTTATTTTAATACTTGAAGCGATGACCTCGGATGGCATGAACTGATCATGGAATCGATTAACAATTAACAGCAAATTAATAAGTTTACAACAACTTGTGGATCATTTTGTCGCAAACCAACATTATTTTATGTCTAGGATATTCACATTTCTTATTTATCACTTGAAATTAAGACACTTGTTATTTAAATACAAAGAACAAACTACGAACATGCAATGGCGTCAGTTTCATTACATTGCATTAAAAATTACACAACCTCAATATGGCGTTGAAAAAAATCAATAATTTGTTCATAAATCGTGAAATCAAACCGTGATTTCTGCCCTCTTTTGAATAAAGTAAGAACTACCTGGCTACGTTCCCAAGTTTTTATCAAGTTTTAAACGGTGTAGAGTTTAGATAGTTGTGTACTGGAAATTTCACGTTTGCAACGTATTTCACAATGCTTTCACATGATAGAAGACGGATTTCTCAACAGCCGCTTAGTTTTGAAGTGTAGAGTATAACCTAATATTAGAGAATGTAATTTAGGAACGCAGTTTTGATTTTTGACAAGCGGTTTCGCAAATTTTAAATACGAGACGAAGTTATGTGGGAGGGAAATTTAAATTATTATAAAGAAAGGTTAAACTAATAATACTATTACGACTGAGGAATCCAATTATATTAAATAAAAACCGATATTTTAAATAAATAAAGTGCATTCAATTAAAATTTAGAAAAACATTATTTCTAAGACAGAAACATGCAAGGAATCTAATTGTTTTAAATACAAAAATATGTATAGTAACAAATTATGTATTTACCAAGTACCAAGATCTTCCAGGAACTGTTGAATATATTTCTATAGCTATATAAGAAATTAATAATGCACATAATTTAAAATTTAAACTAAAAGTATACTTATTTTGTTTATAAAGATAAAATAGATGTGAAACGGATAAATACTATTTATAATTCAACGAATTTTTGTATATAGATATCACACGTATTAATAATTTATTCAATTATTATTATATTTTATATAAATGTAATTAATCATAACTAATATTATTCTATAACACAAATCATAACATTCCATGTGATAATTCAATATTTCTATACACAAAAATGAGTTTATATATAATTTAATACTCATTTTGATTAGTTTATTATGAAAATTCTGTTTTCATAAGCATTATTCAACAAAAGATGATAACCATGATATTTGACAATGTATATTGTAAATATGTGACATTACTTTAGTAATTCAGGCTAATTGGGATTGGTACTGTTTCTAGTAAGATTAAATACTAGAAAATAGATTGTAAGATTGTTTCACACATAAAATGCATCATCTTTACAAGATTTCTACCAGTTTTTCACATATTAATGGTCAACTTTTGATTATGCATAGAATATGATATGATTTTAACGATATAAGCTTAATATTGTATTTTCACTCTAGTCTATGGTTGTATATTAGAAGAACACGATGAAAAAATTATACTCTTATGCTATATTGTCTCAAAATGCAATGGGGAACCATTTAAATTTTTGTAACGCACGCTATTTCCCCATTTACAAAAATATTACAAATAACCAAAAATATATTTTGTATATTTATTCTATAACTAAAAGGAGTCTATGTTTTTGTTGTGGTACTAATTGGTATCATTTTGAACCTATAAAATTGATAAACCATTTTATTTCTGGAGAATATTATTACCTTATACTGATTTAAGAAATAGTTTATTAACTTTACAGGATCTGGGAATAATATTCGGGTGCAATTTATTGAAATATAATAAATTATTTGTTCTAAATCTGTTGGTCTATTTTGAACTTCGCAACGAATAAATTATTAAATTTAAACAAACATGGATTCTTTCATAATCCTGGTTAGAATTGCTTGTCAAATAGCAACGGCGCTAAATTAAACCTTCAATAAGTCTTGGAAAAAAGAATTTCTAATTTATTCATAGCAAACGGTGAATTCAGAATCATGAAAGAATACTTGTGTGAACAAGACTTAAAGATTCATTGCGCTACTTCATATAAATAACCTTTTACGAAAGATTATCTGAATAACAACCATAAAAAACAACAAACTGCCAAATATCGAAGTAAAATAAATAAAAATTGAATTATCAAAATAGTATATTATGATGCAAGTGTATAAGTAAACTTTTAAAGTACATTCGACATATTTTTACGTCGCTAGTGCTTTAAAAGCACTTATACACTTGTGTCATACGCTATTTTTATTACACCTGCATCCTATTTGCAAAATAGAGCTGGTAAACAGCATTTTGAATCATTTTATAAAGAAGTCTGCGTTTTTTAAACATATATTATGATGCGTGTAATAAAAATGTAATTTTATGATAAAAATTAAAAAAATAAATAAATAAATACCTTGTTATTTAGATAATCTAACGTTTGCTACACTCTTTAGGCTAAGAGGAAGGCTCAATTTCGGTGATGACGTCTAAAATGGACCTGGAGGTCGATAATCCACAGAGTCATCTCCAGGAGGTGCACAAAGATGCGGTGAACATGTTACTCGTGCACCAGCTCCACAAATGCACTCCAGACAGTTCCCAGTCGCATGCGGAAGCATTTCTCCAATCTTATAAGATGTACCTACAAAATAATACAATCAATACTCAAATTCATCAAAAACATTCATATAGCTAGAGAGCCGTAATATAATATCGTGCCCGAAATGACTTTTTATATTAATTCAGGTCTTGCCTCCAAGAAAATGTTACATCCGGGGTATTTCAAACAGGACGCCATTTTAAACAAGTGTTTTAATTATATACTAAGGACTTATTTTACTACTTCTGGTACTTGATGTACATAATAAGAAGCATTCAAAGAAATTATTTGCACTTTCGGGAGTAAGACTGTTTTTTACTCTTTACTTTTCAGGACTAGGGTTCTTAATTTGATCCTAGGGGATTAATTTTCATATTTAATCCCGTTGTCAAGAAACAAGAACAGAGTATCTATGATAAAATATAAATATTTGGCATAAAGTTTACTGTCAAAATTACAAAATGTGTATTCTTTTAAACTAGTATTATGCATTTCTATGAGAGTGATGTGCAAAAAATAGCGTATATACAGGACTAAAGTACCTTTAATCTCTCAAGTGCTTATTTTCCTCACCTTCGGGTCGTGAAATAAACTACACCATCAGGATTAAATCATGCACTTTAGTCCTCTAATATATAATATACTATTTGTTGAAGGCAAGACTTGAATTAATATAAAAAGCCATTTCTGGCCAGGAGTAAAATCAGACACGATTTTATATACGGCTCTCTAGCTAATATACTAGGTGGCGCAAAAGTAATCTTCCCATCGAATGACGCTTTCATTTTTGCAGCTGGCGTCTCATTGACATTAATGAAGTAAACAAATATTCAAATTTAGTTAGATGTATTCAAACTTTTTAAACGTAAACATAAATCTAAACCTTAAAACTGAAAGCATATGTGAATGAGGTTTGATTCAGTTACTGCCTGGAAATCGGGTGATTACTTTTGGCCCACCTTGTATTACTTTACTTACACAAACGCTGGGTTCTGTGGTTCCCGTAGTTCTTTCAGTTCCTAAACTATTCTGAGTCGTCTCTTCAACGAAAGTCGTGTCCGTAGGGTCTTCAGATGTGGAAGAATTGTCATAAGTGCCCCAGGTGTCTTCTAGATCACTTGATGTGGACGTTGAAGACGTTTCTGTGACTGAACGGTGAAGACGTCAGGTGAACCGTGGGTAGCTTCATCGGAAGGTTTAGATGCTCTAAGTGTTTGTCCAGGCCATTTGCTGCAAGGAAACATATTATAAACTGTTTAAATCATGTGTGAAGATTGAAAATAACTCATAAAATAATATAGTGTTTATGTAAATACACAAGGTATTTAGGGAAAGATATATTACATTAATTCTTATATAATTTGGTTTTATTTCTGCTTAAAGATTACAAAAAATACCCTAATTTGTACAAATAATTTGACGATCTCTAAGTAAAGCCGCATTCACAGTCCGAAATTAAAGTAATAAAGTAAAATAAACAGCTGATTTGTTCTACAGCTCAAATTTCGAGCTATGAACATTTAAATGAATTTCTTTAAGTTGCAGTGATATGAATTACACCAAATTTCGGATTGTGAATGCGGCTTAAAGTCATGAATACTACTAAATACTAGTGTTAAAGCCATACACTTTATAAAACGTAATTATGTACACAGTGGAACATGTTTAGCACATTGTTGACAGTCTCACTCAAGGATTCTATCATATCCTTCTAAATTTTGAAGAAAATAACCTTGGTGAGAATCAAATAGCGGCGCCGCTAAAATCTTCAATGAGTCTCGGAAAAGAAGAATTTCTAATTCATTGAAGCCTCATTCATTTAATTTTAAGGTTTACATTTATGTTAACGTTTAAGACAGTTTAAATTCATATAACTAAATATGAGCATTCACAGTGCTTGAAAGCACTGTGAATGTTCGTATTTAGTTACATGAATTTAAAGCCTCATTCGCACAAGCTTTTAGTTTTAATGTTTACATTTAAGTTTACGTTTAAGAACATTTCTTAAACGTTAAATAATTAAATGCATATGAGGTCCAAAATTTCTTAAACGTTAAATAGGTTTAATTCATATAATTAAATACGAGCATTCACACGTGTCACTTTTAAGCACTGTGAATGTTCGTATCAAACTTTATTAAACGTAAACATAAATGAAGCGTGAAAGAATTTACAAAGAATCCGTGTGTGAACACGGCTTTACATTACAAATAATGATATGTATAGTTCTTCTAAACTAGAGCATACAGAACTACAGACTTGGAACAATGTACTAAATATTTCTAAACACAAACTAACCCAAACTACGAAAAACAAACTGGATTTCCGACCAAATTTGCAAGGAATGAATCAGAATATTATCTAATGACTTTTATTAGGTGTCATTGATGTTATCCAATCTGCAAATTTGTTGAAACTCCCCAAGGGTGAAAATAAAACGCTGCTCAGCCCTGATGCACAAACGCGCTGATCTGCGAAGAAATGCACAGATGGAAGTAAGATTCCTTATCTTGAGTCCCACATACTCTAACTGAACTGAACTAAATAAAGAAACTGTACTCTTTTCATCATCTGTGCATTTGTTTGCAGATCAGAGCGTTTCAGCGGTCAAAGTTGCTGAGAGTTTCATCCTCAAACTAAGTGTCATCTACTCCACAACCAAAACTCCCTCTGTTAGAAGAAGGAAGGATGATAAGACATTAAATAAAAGGTAAAAATGTTTCACCGCATGGGCTGAAGGGCCTCCGGTCCTTGCAGGGGGGCACTCTTGCCACCAGCAGAACATCTCCCCATCGAGGCAGAGGCAGAACTCGCACTGGTCAGCCCGGTAGAAGAACTTAACACTGCGCTAAACTGACGAGGGCCTGACAGAGGATCCACAAAGCACCAAAGTTTACTTGAACTGCAGAATAGTTTGATCATAGTTTAGATTTCGTACTTTTGAATTGTAACTTAATGAATTTCCGTGTGTTCCACATGTATTTCATGTTATATTTATATACGATCATTGACTAATACATGCATTATGTAGGTAACTTCAGTAAGGTATTGTATTATGAATAGATTATTCAACACAATTGTCATTTGTCAGCACTGCAAAATGTGAGGTTAGATCAACATTTTAATGTATAAAAATTTGTAAAGAAATGTTTATTTAAAAAGTCGTATTTGACTCGCAAATAATGGCAATAATTAACTCGGATGATTATACACTCGCCTTGGCTCGTATCGTAAATTTATACTCGCGTATTAATAGCTATCATTATAAACTCATTGCATAATATACCTACAAAATTATGAGATTCACAGCTTATTATTTTTACAAACGAAAGTTTGACTTGGACTGCCGAATAGTTTACTGGTAGTTTGAACACAGTATAAGGTAATTATACTGTGGTTTGAATGCGTACCTTTTTTTCCAAGACATATCAATTTAGCAGCGCCGGTAAATGATAGGCGATTCTCACCAGGGCAATAAAAGAATCTTCAAAGAATCCTTGTGTGAACAGGGCATAATGTAACGTAATGAATTGCCGGGTGTTCCAGTTGTGTTATCATCTTATATTTATAAAATTCACAGCTTATTATTGTTACCAACGATAGTTTAACTTTGGACTGCTAAATAGTTTACTTGTAGATTAGACTGCGTACCTTTATAACGTAACATAATAAATTTCCATCTGTTCCACGTATATTTCACATAATATTCACTGTTTATTATTGTTTACAAACCAGCCATTTTATCACCTGTTGTTCAACAACTTCAACAAGCTAAAATGACGCCATTTTCAAACGAACCATGTAATTCTGCAGAATTTTATACAAAAATAAAATAAGCTTTTGGCAAAAATAAATATATCGTTTATTGCGTAAAATTACTCTGATTAAGAATCCGCAAACGGATTTTAATTTGGATTTGCCGTTTACGAAAAATAAATTTTTCTATATTATTTTCTGCAGTATGACTTGTTGTTCCATCTCACTCAAATCTCCTTCTAACACTCGCCCATTTTGATTGGTCGAGTGACATCACTGGATCGTGAAATGATTGGTTCACTGACATCGCTGGATCGTGAAATGATTGGCTGATTAATTAAAGAAGCGTGGTAAATTTGAACGAATTTAACTACAATGTAAAACAAATACGACGATACTGAATTTTTGATTTTGGTAATTGAAGCTAAATAATCGATGAAAAACTAATGTAATTTACATAAACTAACTTAATTTAGATGACACGTAAGCTTTTTCCCGTGGAAATTGCTTCAGACAGTCAAAAAATGCATTTAAAGTTGACGAGCCCGATAGGTGGTTATAAAGTGGAACTACATTAATTAAAATTGATATCTGGGGAGTGTATCCATAGATCTACAACATATTGTCATTATTAGGGTACTCTAGTACTTTGAAGGGTAGTACTCTAGCAGTTTTGTAAGAAAATATTAATTTCTGACTTAATTTAAGGGCCCACCTGAAATGAAACTAAACTAGACCTAGATAAGGCTTTTATTAACTAAAACGTCTGCACTATTTATTTACATGAAAACATATGAATAATTATTAGAAACAAGAAACAATATTGAAACTAAGTAACCAATTAGTTAAATCTAGAAAGCTACTACATTCTCCCCATTTTATAAAAAGACAAATAAGGTGAGTAGTGGTGAATAAGATAATAAGGATGAATGTAATAACCTTATATTTTATAAAATAAAATCCTTTAAATAGTTTGGAGGTTTTCTCTCTCTTTGAGCACGTGAAGGTCGTTCAACATTCCCCAAACTGTTTCTAGTAGGGATTTCCAATTGTGATTCAATGGTTGGTAGCACTGAATTATCTACGGAAACTTCATTTGTGTTTTTAATATTCTCAGCCTCCGCCTCATTAGTAATGAATTCTTTAGAAGTCTGTTGTTGTTGTTGTTGCTGTAGTTGTTGTAAATTATCCATGTTTAAATTTAATTCTTTATTCTCTCTCGGTGCTAATTGTCGTAGTGAGACTGTAGATTCGGTACCATCTTTGCGCCGTATTAATGCATATTGTGGATTTGCTTCTATGAGCTCGGCTTCTTCAACAAGATCATCATACTTACTTGCACGAACATTTCGTTTTAAGGAGTTTCGATACCGATTATCTATCTAGGGGATCTAAACAAAAATCTATTGTATTTCTGCAGAGTGACAACTTCTACCCACTAAATTTTGTTGTAAAAAACACCGAAAATATAAAATATCTTATAGCGAAATATATTTGTTTATAAATATTTTATTACTATCTTTCAATTAAATTGTATTTTTAAGTCCTAAAGATTTTATATTTTAAAATTCATAATTTTAAAAATCAATCGAAAACACGGCAACAGCGCTAGTATTTTAGCTGCTTTACGTTGACTGTTGGCTGCAGTGATTCTAACCTAACTGTCAAGTGTTGTCAGGTAGTAATGCAATAGCTCATAATAATTGTTCTTTTGACGCTCCAAGATTAATGCAAGCTATAAGAAATGAGAACTTAATTGATAGTTTTCGTCCAGTCATTCATTATTTCCAAGACACTTTAAAATTATTTAAAAACATTTCCTGACAATTGGTAGAAATTCATCTTTCTGTTTCAGAAATAATTAGTAATGGGGAAAGCTTTGATCAAGTATATGACAAACGTACACAAAAGATACAGATATTATTATTTCTACTGTACAGCCTTTAAAAAGAGTCAGATCTTCTGGAATGATTAAAAGATTAGCGACATTTGGAATTAGTTACGAAATAATTGCAAACAAATTTAGTGATCATGGACCCGTCATGTCCCTTGTAGAGTTTTTAGTAGATGAACACGAATAATTCTTACTCAAATAGTTCTTCCTACTTATTTTCGATAGTTTCGTAACGGTGTTTGTATGCGCATTGCGAAAGTGTGTCCAATTTCCTAAAAATGACTTGTGTATGTGTATTTTATTTGTTGTGAAAATATAAATATAATATCATTTGTTACAAACTTTATAAAATAATATGCTTCAACATAAACGCACTCTTACTTTCCAACAGTATTTTAAATTTCGCGCAAATCTATGATTTGCGACGTTGCCGTAGTTATCGCTCTTTTAGTTATGTGTCACGTTTTAAATTTTATTTATTTGAATAACTCAATAACGGTGTGGAAGAATCCACTGAATTTTAGTTTCATGATTTATTAATGTCTGATTTATAATTACTGTAAATCTCTTTCTGGTGGTATTATTTTTATAGATTATACAGCCCTTTAAAAATGTATTCTCATTTACTCCCATGTAAAACAGAAATTTTTAAAAATTTATTTTTAAAAAACGGTGTGGACGATTGATCTGAAATTTTAACAGTGAACGATAAATACATCCATCTTCAACTTGTAAAATTTTCAGATGAATGGTAATATTTTCAAAAACGGTATCGAACCTCCTTAATAGTATCGGACCAGGAATATTTAGCCAAGAAGGTAAAGTGTCCCCATTTACGGTTCTTCTACTGTGTTTGAAAAATCTTTCATGTGGAGTACAATTGATTGCAGTGTATAACAATGACCTAATGGAATGAAGTGATTCTGCAAGCACATCTTCCCAATCCACAGGTCGCAGATTTCGTGTTTTTAAAGCTAAATTGATAGTTCTCCATATGATTCCATTAAATCGCTCAATTTGTCTATTTCCTTGAGGATTATATGGCGTAGTTTTGCTAGTGGCTACTCCATTAGAATGAAGAAAAGTCGTGACCTCTTGAGAAAGAAAAGAAGAACCTCTGTCACTATGAATAAAAGCTGGAGCACCAAATATTGAAAATAGTTGAAGGAAACATTTTACGACTGTTGATGAACTTAAATCTGAGCATGGGAATGCAAAAGGAAAACGTGAAAACTCATCTACGATTGTAAAAAGGTAACGATTTTTAGATTTACTTGGTAGAGGACCTTTAAAATCGATATTTAATCTTTCAAAAGGTGCAGTAGCTTTTATAAGATGTCCCTGCTGTTTACAAAATCAAACAGGGCAGGCAGAAGTCATTTTCTTTACATCATCAATAGTATATGTCAGATTCTTAATACGGATCCAATGGAACATTCTTGCTACTCCTGGGTGACAAAGTGACTGATGCAAGTTAAATAATTTAGTATCGGTAGATGCACAACAAAATCTTGAAAAGGCATCCGCTGTAACATTCTCTTTGCCACTATATCGTATTGAAATGGAGCTAATTCTAACCGCCATCTCATGATTTTATCATTTTTAATTTTGCTTGCATGTTTCTTATTAAATATAAATGAAAGGGCCTGCTGATCGGTAATAAGATTAAAAGAACGTCCAATAAGAAATGATTTCCATCTTTTCAGTGCTTCTACTATTGCTGCCGCATCTTTTTCAATTGA
This sequence comes from Agonum fuliginosum, assembly GCA_947534325.1. Taxonomy (NCBI): domain Eukaryota; kingdom Metazoa; phylum Arthropoda; class Insecta; order Coleoptera; family Carabidae; genus Agonum; species Agonum fuliginosum. The sequence goes on from OX384037.1 coordinate 226,236, forward strand.
AGAATGTAACTTCTCTGAGTTAGATAGAGTTCGTTCAGCTTGACTTAGTATTGCAGCTATGGCATCAGTTTCTACTACCAAAGGTATATTCATGTCGATTGTTGTTACGATTGATTTCGAAATATCTATTTTCAAGTTTTAAAATCTTCTTGTGCTTTTTTAGATAGAGGAAAAGTGTTAGTATCGATTAAAGAACGGATTTTATCTGAAAATCGAGATATCCATTTAGAGTAGTGAGCGAATAGTCCAAGTGCTCGTTTTAATGAGGAAGCGTCATGTGGCTCAGGTAAATTAATGAGTGATTTCAGTCGATCTGGATCTGGTCGTATTACTTTGTGAGATACTAAATGACCAAGTAGTTTGATAGTTGACATAGAAAATTGACATTTACCTTTGTTTATTTCTAGACCATACTTGCTTAGAGCTGCTAAAAAATTTTCTAAATTAGAATTATGTTCAGCTTGATTTTGACCACAAACAGTTATATCGTCCAAATAAGCATAAACTCCAGAGATATTTTCTTCAGTTATAATTTTGTCGATTACCCGCTGAAAACATGCCACTCCATTTGTTACACCAAAAGGAATTCGATTGAAGTGATATAGACGACCCAAAGCTTCAAATGCAGTAAATTGTTTTTCTTCCTGATGAATTGGTATTTGATGGTAAGCATTCTTTAGGTCAATAGCGCTGAAAATTTTATATGAAGCAACTTTGTTTACCAGTTCGTCAATATTTGGAAGCGGGTATGCATCTAAAAGAGTAAATCTATTTATAGTCTGTGAGTAGTCAATAACTAGACGTTTCTTGTGAAATTCATTTTCAACAATGAGCACTTGAGTTCTCCAAGGTGAGGAACTCTCTTCAATAATCCTTTCAGCAAGAAGTCTATCAATTTCTGTTTTTATAAAGGTAATATCATTGTTTAAATAGCGTCTCGATTTAGTAGCTATAGGTTTATAATCAGCTGAAATAATTGTGTTTTGAATATGTGGCTTCTGATACAAAAATATACGAGGAATCGAATGGTGTCCAGTTCAGATTGCTGTCTTTAACCGTTTTTGAAATGCAGCATATCCAAGTCAAGAATTTAACCTAAAAAATTAACCTGTTTTACAAAATAATTAATTTTGATTAAAATATGGAACCCAGTATTTTGAAAATATGGTTTATAGTAGAAAAAAGTGCAAGAAATCGAATGATGCTACGCTCAGATCGGTGTCTTTCACCGTTTACGAAATACAGCCCATTATAATAAAAATGTGGTGTCAATTGTCAAATATTGCTCTTTTTAAGAAAATAATTTTCTGGCTAAATTAAAGGTCTCTACAATAATTTATGTCACACCTCAAAGTGTGTTTAATGTTAAACTTATTCATTGTCTTATCTTATTTCGTGTACTATTTCCGGCTTACAAGAATTTTTAAATAAAATTAGCTCTAACTTGATGTAAGATCTTAATGTACCAATTTGTGTTCGGCAGCAAAACTTTGGATAAGAAAAGTTTCTGTAGCACAACAAGGTGCTGGAAGATTCTATTACACCGAGATCTTAAGATAGAGAGAAAGAATGCTTTAACAATTTAATATCGAATGATCCCAAGCAGAAACACAATTTTGACGGGTCCGTTAAACCAAATCAAACGTTTTTTTTTCGAAAGAGAATATATTTTAGTTGGAATAACACCTTAAATCAACTTTAAAATGTATTACCATTAAAATCTCATTAAGTTTGCGTTTGAAAACGAGCCACAAGAATTAATAATCTTTAGTAAGAGTGGACAAAAAATCTATTTCACTTCATCACATTTGAATATTCATACTTTAAATCGTTCTACAGGACTGGAAATGTTTTTGAAGCTGAAGATTAATTTTAAAGCGAAAAACACTACCAGTTTTAATCTACGGCTCTTTTATATGAATGCCTTCAACATTGGAACCACCTATACCTACACCTATTATATTATATGTTTTAATGCTAAATAAACATTTCAAGGGGGTAATTTATACTCTACCCCCTAATTCGAATCCGCTGAATCCAAATATGTACTAATCTCGTTTGGACAGATTTCACCCCTAATATGTTATAATGCTATTTTCATTTCAAATCAATAAATCATGTATTATAAGCCTGTCAAATGAATAAATATTGCTATTTAACAGTATCTATGTTTATTTACCCTTTTCTACATAAATTAACCCTTATTTTTAATCAATTAAATTTGTACACTGGGTAGTTTTTAATTTTCGTAATTTCTCGTGAACGGCAAGTAATTATATAATTCTGATGCTATATTTGGAATCAGCGGACCTTAATTAACCGATTTCCCTTGAAATATATGAAACAAGCCCTTAGAAACTAAGAACAAAATCTTCCAAGTTTGTTTTCGTGGTTATGTCACATTTGACAAGACAAACATTATTAATTATATAAATAACATAATTAAAGCTGAAAATTAGTAAACATATGTAAAAAATTACGCTGAATCGATTGCTGTAGTTCTTTTTGCCGAAAGATAAACAGTTTAGCCGTAAATAATTAATTTCCAATACGACACTAGCGCTAATCCCCAAAACTGAGCGCGGTGTAAGTCTGGTGAACTACTCTTCCGTCTAAATAATAGTTACCTGTTTTACTGACTTGAAAACAGTTAAGCGTTTTACCGACCAAGTAGTTCACCAGAATCACGATGCTAAAAAATTTGCGGATTGGCGTTAGTGTTCCATTATAAATTAATTATTTATGGCTAAACTGTTGGTTTTTGATCAAAACCGATTACAGCAATCGAGTCAGCGTAATTTTTTACATATGTTTACTAATTTTCAGCTTTAATTATGTTATTTAAATAATTCATAATATTTGACTTGTCAAATGTGACCTAACCACAAAGACAAACTTGGAAGATTTGGTTCTTAGTGCATTATAATAACTGTTTCAGTAAATTCTAAGTCTAGTAGCTCGCTAGTAAGTTTCTTTTGTGCATATTATAATGTTTTAGTGTCCATACAGTTAGAGTTATTGTTGTTTACGTTAGAAGTTTCATGTACAATAACATTTTGGTTTGTTTTAGGCTACAAAATGATTTTGAGGCATTGTCTGCAGTTCGTCAAGCATTTAGAGTCTTTGACGACCTTCTGGTGAACTTCTGAGGCTGAATTAAGAATCCATAGCCTCAGAGATATTAATATGTAAGTACATTTTATTTATTTAGTGTTGAACCATTTCTTTGTATTCTGAAGAGTTACTGGCGATTAAAATAAGTTAAGAACGAATTCATTTGTATCTTTACATAATAGCGGGTTTAAAATAAGTAGAGGAATCTATTAACTCTTGTTTTTAGTAAATTCTAAGTCTAGTAGATCGCTAGTAAGTTCTTTTGTGCATATTATAATGTGTTAGTGTCAAAACAATTAGAATTATTGTTGTTTACGTTAGAAGTTCCATGTACAATAACATTGTGGTTTGTTTTAGGCTACAAAATGATTTTGGGGCATTGTCTGGAGTTCTTCAAGCATTTAGACCTTCTGGTGAACCTCTGAGGTCCATGTAAGGATTAAATAAGAATCTAAAGTTCAGAAACAGTAATATGTAAGTAAATTTTATTGATTTAGTCTTGAACCATTTCTTTGTGTACTGTACAGTGACAGGCGATTGAAATAAGACAGACAGAACTAACTGATTTATGTTTTTCGATACTAGATGGTTTAAAAGACATGGAGGAATCTATTAACTTCTGTTTGTGTGTTTCGATCCAAGAAATACTTCTTCAAAGGCCAAGACTCAACGATCTTCACAACCGCGTAGAGAACGAGAACCGAACTCTCTCTGGATGGGTCACCCGCCAGCCCTCACACCCGTGGACAACACCGTGAGACGTCAACTCATTTGGCGTTAGGATTAAGATTATATTAAGGCCGTTATACTTAAAATAAAATATCCCATATTGTTAATGGAGATATTTAATTTAAGGATAACTCTGAAACGGTTAGAGATAGCGCATTGATTTGAAAATATGGAAATTAGAGCGAATTTTACGTAAGGAAATGTTAAGTTTATAAGAATTAAGATTATATTAAGGCCGTTATACTTAAAATAAAATATCCCATATTGTTAATGGAGATTTTTAATTTAAGGATAACTCTGAAACGGTTAGAGATAGCGCAATGATCGTTGAAAATATGGAAATTAGAGCGAATTTTACGTAAGGAAATGTTAAGTTTATAAGAATTAAGATTATATTAAGGCCGTTATACTTAAAATAAAATATCCCGTTGTTAATGGAGATTTTTAATTTAAGCATAACTCTGAAACGGTTAGAGATAGCGCAATGATCGTTGAAAATATGGAAATTAGAGCGAATTTTACGTAAGGAAATGTCAAGTTTATAAGAATTAAGATTATATTAAGGCCGTTATATTTAAAATAAAATATCTCATGTTATGAGAGATTGTATGGAGATTTTTAATTTAAGAATAACTCGGAAACGGTTACAGATAGCACAATGAGCGTGACATTTTTGAATTGCTCGCACATTTTTGAGTTAGGAACCACATTTTTAAAATTTTAGAGCCACTGCTTTAGTCGTAATTTAATTATTAATGTAAACACATCACTTTTTAAATGTGATTTTTTGACTTCTAAGGGCTCTATTTCCTAAACGGTTATAGTTAGCGATCTGAGCGTAACATTTTTTGATTCCTCGTACATTTTTGAGTTAGGAACCACATTTTCAACGTTTTAGAGTCACTGCTTTAGCCGTAATTTAATTATTAATGTAAACACATCACTTTTTAAATGTGATTTTTTGACTTCTAAGGGCTCTATTTCATAAACGGTTATAGTTAGCGGTCTGAGCGTGACATTTTTGAATTCCTCGTACTTTTTTATGTTAGGAACCACATTTTCAACGTTTCAGAGTCACTGCCTTAGCCGTAATTTAATTATTAGTGTAAACACATCACTTTTTAAATGTGATTTTTTGACTTCTAAGGGCTCTATTGTCTTAACGGTTATAGTTAGCGATCTAAGCGTAACATTTTTGGATTCCTCGTACATTTTTTAGTTAGGAACCACATTTTTAAAATTTTAGAGCCACTGGTCTAGCCGTAATTTAATTATTTTCATAATGAAAGCACTGTTTAAATTTAATTTTTGACATCTAAGGCCTCTATTTCCTAAACGGTTAGAGATAGCGCTCTGAACGTGACATTTTTGGATTCATCGCACTTTTTTGTACTAGGAGACATATTTTCAAAGTTCTGAGGTCACATTGTCTGCAGTTCGTCAAGCATTTAGAGTCTTTGACGACCTTCTGGTGAACTTCTGAGGCTGAATTAAGAATCCATAGCCTCAGAGATATTAATATGTAAGTACATTTTATTTATTTAGTGTTGAACCATTTCTTTGTATTCTGAAGAGTTACTGGCGATTAAAATAAGTTAAGAACGAATTCATTTGTATCTTTACATAATAGCGGGTTTAAAATAAGTAGAGGAATCTATTAACTCTTGTTTTTAGTAAATTCTAAGTCTAGTAGATCGCTAGTAAGTTCTTTTGTGCATATTATAATGTGTTAGTGTCAAAACAATTAGAATTATTGTTGTTTACGTTAGAAGTTCCATGTACAATAACATTGAGTTAGGAACCACATTTTTAAAATTTTAGAGCCACTGCTTTAGTCGTAATTTAATTATTAATGTAAACACATCACTTTTTAAATGTGATTTTTTGACTTCTAAGGGCTCTATTTCCTAAACGGTTATAGTTAGCGATCTGAGCGTAACATTTTTTGATTCCTCGTACATTTTTGAGTTAGGAACCACATTTTCAACGTTTTAGAGTCACTGCTTTAGCCGTAATTTAATTATTAATGTAAACACATCACTTTTTAAATGTGATTTTTTGACTTCTAAGGGCTCTATTTCATAAACGGTTATAGTTAGCGGTCTGAGCGTGACATTTTTGAATTCCTCGTACTTTTTTATGTTAGGAACCACATTTTCAACGTTTCAGAGTCACTGCCTTAGCCGTAATTTAATTATTAGTGTAAACACATCACTTTTTAAATGTGATTTTTTGACTTCTAAGGGCTCTATTGTCTTAACGGTTATAGTTAGCGATCTAAGCGTAACATTTTTGGATTCCTCGTACATTTTTTAGTTAGGAACCACATTTTTAAAATTTTAGAGCCACTGGTCTAGCCGTAATTTAATTATTTTCATAATGAAAGCACTGTTTAAATTTAATTTTTGACATCTAAGGCCTCTATTTCCTAAACGGTTAGAGATAGCGCTCTGAACGTGACATTTTTGGATTCATCGCACTTTTTTGTACTAGGAGACATATTTTCAAAGTTCTGAGGTCACTGGTTTTGCCTTAATTTAATTATTTTTATATGGGAGATTTTTAATTTAAGAATTATGAAACTGAGGGGTAGTTACACCCAAATATACCTATGTTAATATTGTATTGTATTATAACTTATCTTATGTGTTATTATTTTATTAGAATATGTAAGTATGATTAGAATTATGAAGCTGTGGGGTAGTTATACCCAAACATACCTATGTTGATATTGTATATTATTTATCTTAAGTGGTTTTATTTTATTCACAATATGTGAGTCAGTCACACCAAAGGATTAGAATTATGAAACTGTGGGGTAGTTACACCCAAAGATATGTATTAAAATATGTACACTTTTTAAATAAATAAATAATGTTGTTAAAATAATAAATTTGCTTTAAATAATAATAATATACCAACCTATTGTCCCACCTACGCCCCGTTACAAAAATATGATTTATTCGGCTGGTTAAAATTTTCAACTCAAAATCTCAATATTTGTATCAGGAGAACATAACTTGTTGGAGATCAAAACTACCAATTAAAATTTGTTGCCAAACTGCGAAAAATTCGACGAAAAACAGCAAAATTTTCATCAATTTTTTGATTAATTTTTTGATCTCCCACCATTCATGTTATCCTGATACCAAATTGGCGATTTTTGTTCGACACAAATCTGAAGTCGAGTGAGGGTGGAAATTTAAAAACGCGATTACGTAAAAACTAAGGGTTGGGGAGTGATTTACGGGTCATATTCGTACTCTACGCGTTGAAATACACCAGTATGCATATTGTCACCCCTAAAAGTTAATTAGCACCAGAGATATTCAACCCTTATTTGTATCTCCGGTCCTAAGGGTCGTATCGAAAAAATGTACATTGCAATCGATAGGGGATGAAAAATGGAGCATCTTTTACATTTAACTTTTTCCTCTACGACCCTTAGTTTAAGGGTTAATGACTATGTTTAGACGACTTTTTCGCCACTTTGATTGTTCATATCCCTTAAATTAAGGGTCGTAGAAGAAAAAGTTAAATGCAAAAGATGCTCAGTTTTTCATCCTCTATCGACTGCAATGTAGATTTTTTCGATACGACCCTTAGTACCTGAGATACAAATAAGGGTTGAATATCTCTGGTGCTAATTAACTTTTAGGGGTGGCAATATGCATACTGGTGTATTTCAACGCGTAGAGTACGAATATGACCCGTAAATCACTCCCCAACCCTTAGTTTTTACGTAATCGCGTTTTTAAATTTCCACCCTTACTCGACTTCAGATTTGTGTCGAACAAAAATCGCCAATTTGGTATCAGGATAACATGAATGGTGGGAGATCAAAAAAATAATTAAAAATCGGTCAAAACAGTCTTATCTATAGACAGGCAGATAGAGAATGAAAAGTTACGCACCCTTTGTATTTAACTTATTGCCCTTAGCCCTTTAGTTTACGAGATAATAATTGTTTAAAGTCAGCAAAATTTCACCAAAATCGATCAAAATTCAAGGGTGGTTTGTATCATATTCACCTAATTATGACCCGCTGAATCCAAATATGTACCCCATTTTGTCGTACAACCCTTAGTTTCCGAGATATTTGCATTTTAAAATTTTCCTAGCGTAGTGTCAATTTTTTTGACGATTTTGCAGCAAAATTGCAACTACGCTAGGAAAATTTTAAAATGCTTATAGCTTGTAAAGTAAGGGTAGTAGAATAAAGAGGGGTAGTTTAACCCCTCAATTTCGACCTGCTGAATCCAAATATGTCCTCGGTTTTGTTGTGCAACCCTTCGTTTTCGAGTTATAAGCGTTTTAAAATTTTCCTAGCGTAGTGTCAATATTTTTGACGATTTGCTGGCAAAATTTTTGAATGAATGATCGAGCGAAAACTCAAACCCTTATTTTTGGCCTTAGCTCTTTGAGACTTGGGCCATGTATAGAGGGCATTACACGGGGGCTTAACTCAAGGGGGCGGGAAATTTTCTCAGAATTGCAAAAAAATCTATTCCAAGCGAGTTATGAGGGTTTGAAAATTCTTACACTTTTCCCTTAAAATAAGGGCTTGTTTCATATATTTTAAGGGTTCTTGGTAATGAAATCGGTTAATTAAGGGCTGCTGATTTCAAATATGGCTTCAGAATTATATAATTACTTACCGTTCTCGAGAAATTGCGAAATTCAAAAACTACCCTATGTAAAAATTTAATTTATTAAAAATAAGGGTTTATTTATGTAGGAAAGGGTAAATAAACATTAAATACATTATGATAGAGCACCATTTATTTATTTGGCATGAATTATTATAAGAGATATAAGCGTTTGAAGATGTTAATACATCCCTAACTAATTAAGCTTAATAGACATTTTACAAGGGTAATTTGTATCCTATCCCCTTATTTGGACTCGCTAATTTCAAATATTCGCCCCATTTTACCATACAACCCTTAGATTTGTAAATAATCCCCTATTTAAATTGTTTTCTTTAGATAACAAAAAAATTAACGTTTTGTAATCGTGTTATTTAATTAATTAGATAATTACACATTAATTAGAAGATTTAACGCAAAATAAAAATATATTTTAAAATAAATAACACAGGCATTTTATTGAAGTGACAGACATTAACCTACAATAATACAACAATGTTTATTTATTGAAAGATAGGTATAATAAGTAATATAATACGAAGTAACAATGATAAAGCATCTGAAGAAGCTTAGAAGATGCTTCTACGTCCTCTGGAAGTAGTGATTAAATTATCCAGTCCACAGAAAAGGCTTTCAAATTGGAATAATCCTAAACACACAAAGAAAAGTTAAAATAACTTTCATCTAGAGTATTTCTACAGATTTACAATATATGAAGTCACTTTAAGTGCACACCAAAGAGCACTTTAATCTTGTAACTGTGACATTAACTTTTGACTAAATGATGGGGCCCAACATTACAATATTGATTTATTTAGGTCACTAACATTATGAGATAACAAAATTCAATCAGGAAAAGCCATATAAATATAACACTACAGACTACAGTACTCACTTGGCAGAAAAGATAAGTTCTAAAGCTGTAAATCTCTCTCGGGATACTCCAGATGCTGTTAATATTAAAATTAATAATAACATTCACGAGATTATGACTAGCCTACAAATATAATATAAACTAAACATATTTTATATTAATAATGATATAAAGAACATTGTGATACATTAAGGGACCTTTATTTATTTTTAATTTACAGCAAATAAACATTTTTACATTTTATTCTACTTTTAAAATCATTTATACTTCAAGAAATCCCTGAAATGTTGATGGCCTGAAATAGTTCATCAAACATATTTTGAAAATAGAAATTAACCATATACGCAATTAAATAATAATATGTTCATGATTTGAAACGAAAAGATAACTCGTGAATGATTTACAATTCACTGTAGGTACTTAGAAAATTTTACATTTCAAAATATTGACGTCCACTTATATGAAGAGAAGTCAAATACACATTACATGGTATCAAAATGCATCTACCAAATTACATACAGCATGTCTCACAACGAGAAGCAATCCTGTCCATTGTGAACCACGCTGAATATTAATTTTTATAAAATATATGAATTAGTACTTTGAACATCGTGTGTAACATCCTCGTTTGTAAATTCATTTGTATTTGTTGCCATTTACACGAAAAATCATAATAAAAGTCCTTTCAACACCCACACATACACGCACACCATTTTATAATCGAAATTAATTGTATCTCTTGAACATTAAATAAAAAAATACTAAATTATAAATTGAAAACTGTACAAAGTTTGGAAACCGAGCTCTTATAGTTAATGTTTAGGGTCTGTATCGGAATTGAACTTAAAAATAAACACTGTAAGATACGAAATTAGTTTTTTTGTCTCATTAATTCACGATGTTAAAAACCTGTAGATGAATCGTCGAAAAGATTGAGATCAGTATGGGGAATAGTACGCCACTCGTCTATAACTCCTAAAAATAAATTCAATGAATCTCATCTCTTACATAAAATGAATATGTTTCTACTACAAACAATGGATATTGGAACATTAAGAAAGTAAGACAATGCATTCGGTTAACAAAGTTATATTTAAAATAATACACTTTCTGAATGTTCCATCTACTTTGAATAAGTTGTGGAAAACTAATAGTCTGACCTGGGTCTCCTAGTGGGTCTGTAACCGAAGGAGGCCCCCCTGCTGATCCGCCCCCCTCGGCCGAAGCCCCGGCCGCGCGGCGGTCGGTTCGTCATCGACATTCCTGGCCGGTTCGTTCGTTTAGGCATCACCTGCATTACTCACATTAGCTCCAGTTTGAAGCAAACAACGCATTCACGCATTACCTTAATCTGTCGACCTCTGAATAATGACTCATCCATCGCCATTGCGGTCTGAACGGAATCCCTGTCTCCGAACTCAATGTACGCGAAGCCTTTAGGGTGGCCATCGAACTTATTGCAGAGAATTGTCACGCGGTTTATGGACCCGCAACCGTGGAAATGCTGCTCGAGCTCTTCAGCTGTGGCCCCGTAGTCTACATTACCGACGTATATACTACGGTTGTCCACTTCCATCTTTTCCTCGAGTGACATATTTAACGGACTTGCTGTAATTTATAAATGAAAGTGTGATCATCACTTGAATTGTGTGATTGCGTACTTACTTATGCCAGGTGGGCTGCCCATGTTCATCTGTTTGTCAACTTCTGACTGCAGTTGCTTCAGCTTTTCGGCCTCCTCTTCCATTTCCCTGACTCGCGCTTTTATCGCTTCGAGTTCTGGATCATCTCCACCGCCCCCGTCTCCATCGTTTTCCTCCAGCAATGGTGTATCCAAGTCGTTTAACCCATTGGATTCGTCCAAATTGTCCAACTGTTCATCATTACCCAGCCCCAAATCTTCATTATCTGCCATAATATAACTATAAAATACAAGCTGCAGTTAAAATAAACTTGATAACCAACGAAAAACTAATCAAATTATGAGAACATAATCACACTGGTTAGTAATACATGCTACAAAAACATTGTTTTCATAAATACAAAAGGAGAGGTTATACAACATGACATCCACGGATGTTAGACAAACATAAGATTCAAACTAAATATTTAGAAATATATAAAATATTACAAGTAAACTTGCGTATGAGAAGTAAATTTATGCGATTTTTACGCTGTAGAAATACTTACAATATAAATTCCAAATGCACAAAATAAGGACGCCGGGTAACACCGGTATGAAGAAAAAGAAGTGGTGCTTGTTTACTAGGGAATTAATTTTTAAACTAGTGGCAACATTGGCATTGTTATACATTATTTTTACAATAATTAAATTATAAATAATAATTAGATCATTTATTAAATAAAAACGTAAGTAATTATATATTATTTATTTATATATAGAATGGTTTCTATTTTTTTATATAAAAAACGTTTGGTTACTTTAGGCGCTAAATTTGTTTGCATAAAAATCGCAATGCAAATGAAATATTCTGTATTTATAATATATGATATAATAAATCCATAAATTTACATCTTATTTTTAAATTCTAGTATATACAATATAGTATGAAATATAGATAAACAATATATTATTCAAATATATCGTGCCGCAATTTAAACTTGATTTTTTGGTTTGAGAAAGAAACACCATATTTTGAAGACTGGAAAACTTAATTCACAGCGTATATCTAAAACTTGCCTAATATACATCATTAAATAGACAAAATTCCATAAAAATACTAGCCACACAAATATTTCACTTTAGTGAACATATTATCAAAATAGCCCATGACAAAATATCACAATATTCAAAGATTTACAAATATCTAATTTAGTAGTACGTTTACACGATTCTAAATTCACATGAACGTATGATAAAAAGATGCTGGACACCAAAAGATACTCCATTACTTTATAAATCATTCCCGACAAAAACTATGTAAATGAGTTTCGTTTTTGTAAATTATCATGAAGTACCATTTATATTTTGTGTCCGTATTTATTATCTATATAAATATATGATATTGGTATATTTCTTAATTTTAATTTGTTGTTATTGTTAAAGTCACAAAAATATGTAGTACAATATCAATGTAAAAATAAACAATATAATAAAGAGTAACTGTAAAATAACAACAAATTAAATTTAAAGTTTACTACGAAGAGTAAATTAAATAAAAATTCATTTTTTAAATGCGTATAAATGTAAAAATAATATAAACTCTTCGTAAATATGTTTGATGGTAATATTTGGCGAATACTAAAATATGATATGATTTCTATATTTTTTAAAAAAGCTAGCTACTAAATAAATGCGATGACCTTTTTAAATTTACTTGGAACACTGCGCTTTAATTTTTATTACATTTTACGCCATTAAAAACGAATCAAATAGTAAATAGTACGTTTGTCAATATTCTACAAATCTTTATATTTATATTACTTTAATGGCTTCAAATGTAATAATTAAAATAATGCCTGATTCACAATACACTCTACCTATGTTTACTTGAGCTCCAACAACACTGATCAATTTACTTCAAGTTTTGTTTCATTCTGCAATTGCAGATCAAACAATCGACTTTGCCTCTGGTAGGAATGTTTCCCATATTTTCACCAGCTGAAAATTTCACACAAAATACACACTTAACAATACATCAAACAATGCAATATTTACCTGGGCTTGATGTTCCATATGATTTTCAAGATATCTAACAAAAGTTTCCTTGAAATCTTGGATTCGACATTCTTCAAAACGTTCCATTTCCAGTTTGATCATCTTTGAAATTTTTTCGAAATTCTCTTGTCCTCTTTCTACCTTTGCCTCCCACTATACAAAAATTGAGTTTAATATATAAACGAGGTGAAAGAAGAGTGCATTCTTACCTCAATTACTTCCACAGACGCACTATCCAACTTTTCTGTCCTTCCATTTAATTCTAATTTTGCTTTGCTCTCTCGTTTCTTTGTCAACATTTGTTGTGAATGTTGCCAGTGTTGGAATACCTATAAAATAGAAATATAGCTGATTTTATTTGATTATATTGGTCCAAATGAATAAATTATAAGTAATAGTATATTATGAACCACTTAACACACTTCTGTTACCGAGATTTGAACCCCGAAACGCTCATTTACAAGATATGCGAAATACAGGCAGTGTGTTTCATGTATAAGAAAATGACAATTATAAATGGGTGATTTTTTATGTTTTTATGGGTTCTAGTTAATTTAGTTTTACTACAACGGTATTTACAGTTAAACTAAAGTCTTATGAAGCTTATATAGAGGGTTTTGAACCACTCAGTGCCTATTTTAATTTAATTATAATGATACAAAAAAGATACGCCATTTATTTTTTATGTAATTATTTATATATATGGGTGTGGCAGCATCACACAATGTTCGTCATCAACATAGACATAATTTTTCATGTGTGCGGTTACCAGCCGTCAATACATTCATTAATTAGTAGAGAGTACATCATAACAATGTCATAATAGAGATTTAATGTATGACAGACTATGATTCAAACTGCTCAGATTTGAATTCTAGTTTAAAAGCACTCTGCTGTATTTTACTCTCCATAACAACTATGAAATATATATCTTTGACGAAGCTGCCACATCCAATGATAAAAATTTGAAGCTCCCACCTTTGTTCTTTCATGGAAGGCATCTTTGACAGCGCCTAGTAACCCGATATAGTCCTTCAACATCTCGCTTAAGACAAAGAAATCCGTGTTCGCCTGGTCAATGTGCAGATTCTCAACCTTCTCTTCAGTGTCTGCAAGCTGACTGAGCACTCTGGACAGCGAGTTGTGGTCCTCGCAGCTGGACAACATTGCAGCTGACTTGGACACGCCAGCTGTCAGGTTCCCGAGCTCTCGGCGGTTGATGACGAGCGCCTCGACACTCGTGTGCAGCTTGCGCAGCTGCGCGTCGAGGTTCTCGATGTGTTGGATCTTCTCTTCGAACCACTACGGGAATAGATGTTCATCAAAATATATTTGCTTGGTTGATAATATAAAATCGTGACAGAAATGTATAAGAAAATGTAAGTGCTTCGAAGTGCGCATAATATTAGGAGACGTGTAACTTCGGAGTACTTTAAAGCTTCTGACAGACATGTACAACCGCTAAATTTTTCTGACTTGGTACCTAATAATTTCTTAGAATGCCCTTTATTATGTATATCAAGTAACAGAGTTTGAAATATCCCGGATGCAAATTTTGTATTTATATTTTCTTGATACAAAAAGTCATTTCTGAAAATATGGCACGATTTTATATTACGGCTATAATACTTACAGGGTCGGTTTCATCCATTTTGTAAGTTATTTTGTTCACTGTCTCCCCGACTTTGTTGAATAATCGCATAACGCCAGCTCCACTTAATGCAGATGTACTTGTTGCCTTTGGTAACTCCATATCTGCAATTAATACATATTTATTATGTTTTATTACCTTGGTGCACCTTATTTTAGCAAGCTACTTGCTTAATAAGGCATAATGTAACCAACTCAGATGCGAGTACCCGTGAGTTGACGCTTAGTATAATTCTACTGCGGCTGCCACACCCAAATTGGGTGATATGCGTAATATAATTTAATATTATGCGGGACTTATAGAAACTAAGATGTAATGTATCCGGCATTATTCAATTACAGCTCATTATTAATTCATGCATTTCAAGTAGGAATCTACAATGTTTGGAATTTCAAGTGACGTGTTGTTTGTTTATTTGTCTGATAACTTGTAAATATTTATACTAATTTTAGAACGTCACACTTGTGATTGATATGATGGATTTTGGGAGTAGATATGAGTGTTATAAGTACCTGCTTCTAAGAATTCTCTAAAATCTGGATCTACAGAAAGTACTGGATGTGCAGCAGTACGACGAAGGTATCTTTCTAAAGACGCT
Source organism: Agonum fuliginosum (assembly GCA_947534325.1). Lineage (NCBI taxonomy): Eukaryota > Metazoa > Arthropoda > Insecta > Coleoptera > Carabidae > Agonum > Agonum fuliginosum. The sequence continues at coordinate 241,530 of OX384037.1, forward strand.
CGCCGTTTTTCTACGAATTCGCCGCCGCTTGAGCCCTGGTCGGGCTGGTTCGACATTTTTATTTTTGTCATGCCTGAAAAATAAATTCATGTTAAAATTGTTTTCTCAGTCTTGTTATTTATTATCTGTTGTTGAATTTTAATGGGCTAACATAAAAAACCGATAAAAAAGATAAAGTCTGACTCACCGATGACGCTCTTTTCTGGCGCAGGAGGAATAATTCTCCCGTTTCTTAAATATTTCTCTGTGAGTTTGTCATGGAGTCCTAGAAAATCACTAAAACGCCTCATAACGCTAAAAGTCTTCTTTTTAAATAATGGCATATTGGTTCTGGTCGCAACTCTATACGCGACGTAGGCTCCCATTCCATCGCCGATCTTTTGAGAGTCCGATATTGTGATGTCTAGAAACTGGTCACCCCCATCCGCCTCTACTTCTTCCATCGTTGGAGTATGCACAGAATTCGAGCTGTTGATAGGAACATTCTCCATTTCTGCTTTTGTGTCTGTTATTTTCAGAGTAGAAAAATCTCCGTTGAATAAATCTGAATTGTCGTCCTCTAAAGATGTAGGCACGTCCTTGAAAATTATCAAAACAGGGGGTGTATAACTAAAAAGCTGTCACTACTTTCATTTAAATCGGTGAAATCTATTTAAATTAATGTGAACAATGCGATAAATTAATCATTATCCACTTCGGGTTATCATTATTTGATAATTGCAGGTTAAAAATCACAGTTAAATACTAGGAAAACTGGGAAAACAAAGAATTATTTTTCCGCTACGTAGTAGATGTTTCTTACCTGCATTGCTGACTCAAATAGCTCGCTTTCATTGTCTTCTGATTTAGTAATATTAACGTTTTCAAATAAAGGGGGAGGCTCCATTTTATCAGCCATATTTTTGATTTGGCAGATGAGAATACGAAATGCCAGAAATGACAACTACAGCCGGCACCTACCCAAGAAGACTGACAACTGCGTTCGCTTGATGCACTTGTCAAACATAAATCATCGAAGTTTATCTGTTTCTGGTAATAAATGATTACTGCAAAAGAAAATAATACTTTACTAAATACATTTTATCTATTGTATTCAGTAGTTTTGTTTGAATCAGCATAAATTATAAGGTATATTTGTTCAAAGAAACGCACAGGATGTGATTCTTGAACAATCTGCCACATCCCGCGATTTTTAAATCTCAGTAAATTGTTTATACATTCAAAAAATAATTATTCAATGTATTCAATAAATTGTAGCGCTATTTTCATCGCACAAATTAATTTAAATAACTTTATATCTTTAGCGAATTTCCAAAAGAAAATCGTAGTAAGAACGAAAAGTTCCTGTTATCTGGTATTTTTGTTTGTGTTTGTAGATGGTGACAGATTGTGAATGCGTTTACAAAAATACGTTATTATATTTTAGGCTGACGGATGTAAAATTTTACCTACAAGACCTTCGTATATAGCAGAAAAATTTATATCATGTTACAAGACGATTCAAATGGTGAACAAGGGTTCGAAATTGTTGACAAAAAAACTGATGAGTTGTCAACATTGGGCGAAAAAACAGGTGTGTTTTGTTTTCGGCAGCGCTTTTTTTTCTATTCTGCAATAACAAATGATTAACACCAGTTATGATACTATTTAATCAATGAATACCATTTAGGAAAACTTATAAATGACCCAATTTTCGTTTCAGAGTCTTTAAGCAGCATGTCTTCGACCCCTTCTTTAATTCCTTCTCCAGGTGTTCCTCTATCCAGTGTCCCAGGTTCAATCCCTGGTGGAAACTTACTATCTAGTGTTCCACCACCTTCTGAGCTTCCTAGTTTTATCGCAAGTCCAGCTTTGATGACTCCAGCAGTTGTATCTGGACCAGAAAGAAGAACTGGCGAAGAATCAGTTGCTTTTTATCCTACGGCATTCAGGTACAAAACGAACATTAACATAACTTGTATCAGGGATGATAGACACATGTTTTAGCCCTGCTATTCCTCCAAGTAAAGGCATTCCTACCCATTCACCAAATACAGTGACAGAACCAGAGCTTCTTCAACAAGCAGAGGTTGTCGGAGGTAGCGGATTATTTGGATGGGTAAAAGATGCGGTTTCTAGTGGAGGAATATTGTCGAAAGTTGCTGAAAAGGCCAAAAACTCTGTTGATTCTATGATCACTACACTTGATCCACAAATGCGCGAATTTATATGTAAGTAAATAAAATATAAACAATTACCTAATAATATTGGTTGTATTATTGTTAGATTCTGGAGGAGACCTCGATATTCTAGTCGCATCGGATAAAGAAATTAAAATAAGTCCAGTCAGAGAAGCCTTCCAGTCTGTATTTGGAAAAGCTACAGTCACGTAATTATTCAAAAGTATTGATCTATAAATTGTTACTAACTTATGTACTTATAGAGGTATTAAAGTGCAGTCAACGAATATAGCTGTGCAGCCGGTAGGTTTTGCAGCTGGTGTAAAAGCAGCTGAAGAACGGCTAGCCGCAGCTTATGCCAAGCCGTACATCCGTCCGGTGCCTGTAGTTGCTGTTGAGAATTTCCTTCTCGAAGTCGGAGAGGATAAGTCAGTATTCTAATCAAATATATCACCACAATAGTTAACCTTATTTTGTGTACAGATGGTTTGACATGGGACTACTTATTCTAAACGACCCAGAACGCCAGATAACCCTGCAGACTTTTACGCAAATGACTCCAGTACCTACTGCCATTGTCACTTTAGCTCAGGAAGACACTCCCGCCGATTACCCGCTACGGTGGTCCGGGTTTTCTGTTACGATTGGAAGTCTTATGGCCAATAACTTACAGGTAACGAAAACAATTGACGTTGCATTTACTATATTAATACATACCTTGTATAATTATTTCTTCATGGTGTATTAATTGATTTGATACTATTACATGCTATAAATACACTAATATTTCCATTCATGTACAGGTTGATCACGCGCAGTGGCACCAAGCACTTTGTGGCGTATCTCGGAGAGAAATGATTCTCCTAGCAGCAAGAACTTTAGCTGGATTGTATAAAAATGCTTTAAATCAACATTAATACCATATCCAAGTATCGAATAATTGTTATAAGTTAATAATGTACTCATATTTTATTTTGTTAGTATTGTAGATTAACAATTGTATTTATTTTTAAGAGTTAATTTTATCAAGACATTACCTAATATTTGATGTATTTTTATGTGAAATAAAGATTGCTGTACTTTTAAATTAATATTTTATTGGTTTTTATTTACATTATATATAGAATATTTCACTTAAAATAGTACTGGAAACATCTGTAAAAGAGAAAAATCTGTTAGATCACTTAAATATTTTTATTCAACTAATTTTTAAAAGAAATTAAATCAGTTAAAAGTTTTCGGTCAAAAAAATTCTGAACAGGTCTGTGTTATCATCATAAAAAAATTGTTATTAGTTGAATGATTTATTAAAAATTGTAACTCACATTTATGAAATACTTTCTTGAAGTTCTAGGCTCATGATTCCAATAAAATCTGAAAGAATAATGATTATAATTAATAACAGACCAAAATGCAAAAAATAAATTAAATTTTAAATGTTATTTTCAGGCCTGTTGAGCTTTAACATCCATCACAGTTAATATGGTGTTGAAAATTGTCATCATAAATTAATTAAGTTATTCAAAATAAATTGTAGAAAATATAAACACTTACATTTTAAAATGCTGTCTACCATGTTCATCGATAAAGTGATGACAGAGCTGAAACAAAATCATAATAAATTAGTTTTTAGTTCTAAAATAAACTATTTATAATATTGTTAATGAAATGTCAGGCCTGTTGAGCTTTAACATCCTTCACAGGTAAATATGGTGTTAGTTTTTGTCATCATTCTGTTTACAAACTAAATTTAAATTTAAAATAAAAAAACTCACCATTTTATATCTGGATATATTGAAATTCAGCCACCAGAAAATCTGTAAAATATATAAAAATATATTAGAAAGTTCCCAACAAAATATAAGTTACTGATATTACCTGTTTCTGTTGTAATTTACTAAGTTACACTTAAATAAAACGATGATACAATGAACAAATTTTGAAGTAAAAATAATTCCATGTTTATTAAATATAGTCTTATGCAACATAACAATATTACCTTAAAAAATTCACAGTATATTATAGTACTTGTAAGAAAATTAAAATAATGTTCCCAATAACAAACAGGCAACTAAACTTTAAATCAAAATCCCGCACTATGTAATTTCAATTTGCCTAAGTCAAAACAATAAGAATGAATAATGTACGATTGGGATTTTATGATCAACACGAAAGTATATAAATATGTGTTGTATATCTGGTTTATTTTCCTTTCTTTGTTTCGGTAATGTTTAAAGTTTTTTTTGTATATCATTTTTAAATATTTTATACAATGCCTAAGGGGACCTCTGTTTACAATTTGTCCAAATATTGTGTGAGGTCTGGCAGGCCTTCTTTCAGACCTTTTCTCTTTCTGGTGTCCTGCAAACGTAAAAAATACATTCAGTTACTTTGCCCTCAGAAGATAAATCACTAATAAATAAATAAATGCAATGTTAGTTCTCTTATTCAAGGTTATAGACATGATTTCATCTTAAACCCCAAACTTGAGAGCTGTTAATCTGCCAGCGCTGCGAACTCTGTTACTTTTAGACGTTGACAGTGTTGTCTAGCGATGGCCCCACAAAAAATACAATCCACTATTAATTTACAGTAGATTTAAGCCTCATTTCCACCGACTGTTTTAATGCTTAAGAACTATGTTTAATGCACAAGTACTAATAGCAACGCATAAGAACAAAACTTTGCAAACTCCAAACATAAGAAATAATGCACAAGCATAATGATTGACATGTGTCATATTTATTATTTGTTTCGAGTTGTCAATTTCTGTCTGTTTCTAAATATGGAACTGAACACCTTACTTACGAAATTAACAGTTCTTCCATTCCTTAATATCGCAAAAATGCCGGCAATGTGTAAATAACAAAATTCGACAACAAATGTCATCTCTGTCGAATTAGTCCTTAAACAAAATAGGTGGAAATGGCCATCTAATAAATAATCATTAAGCATTACGCCTTACGCACAAATAATTATGCATTAAGCACTAAAACAGTCGGTGGAAATGAGGCTTAAGAGTCCACAAGAATCGAACTTGCAGACGTTTCAAAAAATCTGTTTCGTGTATAAGACAATGACGGTCACAGATGATTCGTGTGTATTTTGTTACCTGTACGACTTTGAAGGGCCGGGTGCCATCATCGGTGGGGTCACCAGGAAGGATCTGCCAATGATCGAAGACGCACTGTGGGAAGGCTTGACCTCCGGTGTTGGATCTCAAGTCAGCGGTGAAACCGAACGACTCGTTGACGGGCAAGTAGGCCTTGACGACGAACATGGGTGTTCCAGTCACCTGCATTTCCTCGAAGACATGGCCACGACGACGATTCAACACACCGTAGATGCCGCCCACGGCTACTTCAGGGCACTACGCAACAAACACAACCATTCACTATGAGTTCATAGATTTCATAAAGTAAGTGTATTTCATTATAAAGTTATAAATGTTTGAGAACCACGGGGCTGCTAATGCAATGGTTCTATATGCAGTACAGCACGGAGGTTAACCGTTTCTTTACCTGTGTTTTCTAGTAAACTCTGCATTGAAAAGTCAGAGCAACTCAAATGTCACAGGATCATATTTATAATCAAATTCAATTCAAACCTACCCAAATATAAGTGACTAATTTAACCAACCAGCAACCAAAGTTTGCATTGGGTAGTTCTGAATTTAGCTTAAAGGTTCATTCACAACAATAAAAATAATACAAATCTAATTCTTATGCCTATGGCACACCGGTCGAGGAGCATCGAGGACCATCGAGTAACTCCTCGATGAAACGAAAGAACGCACCCGTCCACGATGGATTTCTATTTAATCGGTGACAAATACATCAAAGTTTTGCGCGAAATCAAATACAAAAGATAAGTCTGAAATGAGATACATTCGTTTCATCGAGGAACAACTCGATGAAAATAGCGGCGCCCCTATTTTTCGTCGACGACGGGGTGCGTTCTATCGTTTCATCAAGGAGTTACTCGATGGTCCTCGACCGGTGTGCCATAGACATTATGAAACTGTTCATAATAACATAAATACATGGATATGCAAATGTCAAATATTTTACTCAAGCAAAATCATAAACATAAGTATCAGTCAATTAGAGAGATTAAAATAAAATTGTCAGAATAACAAATAAAATGTACATAAATGTAGAATTAATTTAAAAAAAGTAATTTTAAGAAGGATTGCTTGCACTATTACGTACAATACGTGCTTTATTTTGAAGTTATGAACACAAGTCATAATATATTTATATTTCTTATTTTCATAGCTATGAAAGAACTTTTCTAGCACAAAACGTCAATGTCTTACCTGAATTTCGCATTGATAGACGGGCTCCATCAGCCTAGGAGCAGCGGTCAAGAGACAGGCGTAGAGACAACGCCTGGTGGTGGGAATGATCTGTCCACCGCCTCTGTGGATGGCGTCAGCGTGGAGCGTGACGTCATAGATGTTAAACCTAACACCACGAAGATTCTCTTCAGAGAGAACGCCTTCCTTGGCGGCCCACTGGAAGCCAGCAACGACGGAGTCCTTGATTTCGTTGAGGTACTGGACTCCCTTGGTGCAGTCGACGAGGATGTTGGGCCCCGTGCCGTCGGGACCGAAGCACCAGATCTTCCTGGCCTCGGTCACGTCGTAGTCGTATTTCTCGCCGAGGTAGCGCGCGCGCACCTTGAAGTCGTCGCGAGGGTTAACATCACCGTTGTCGATGTCTTCGGCCAAGCCATCGGGCATTGGCTGCGCCTTCATGAACAGACGGTTGTGCTTGTTGGGAGACTTGGATAGACACATTGTGTCGGATTCTTCGCTGACTGTTTCTCTAAAAATATCAATCATTTATTAGCTATTTATAGTAACAAATTTGATAGAAAATTTATTTGAAATGTTAGGTAATCAGATGCCATGTTAATCACTAAAATGGGGTGCTATAAACTTAATAAACCAGACATAAAAAACTTATGTAAGGCAGAAAGAATGTAACATGGTCCATTTCTCAGTCTCGTCATCGTTTTCATCATTTTATTTTTTTAAATCCAAAATAAGTTCAGGTTCATTCACAGAAATGTAAATAAAATTAAGGTTTCTCCTATGATTCGTGTACACAGCTTCAAAAATTAAAACACGTATTATACGCAATTATGTCAGCAATCCTTACTACTTTTTAAATTAAATGCACATTTAAAATCCCATCTGTCTAATTGACTGAAACTTTTGTTTATGCTAGTATAAAATAGTTGACATTCGTATATCCGTGTTTGTCTTATGTTTAGTTTAGGCTGTTATGAACACTTAATTTTATTTTTATTTTCATAACTGTGATGCTAATTTTTGAACAATAATGATGTTTCTCACCTGTATGAGACGACGGGATCGGACTTCTTGATGGGAATGCAAGCGTGATCTTCTTCTAAATCCTTGAGACAGATTTCCAAATGGAGTTCACCAGCGCCGGCGATGATGTGTTCACCAGACTCTTCAATGATACACTGCACCATAGGATCTGACTTGGCGAGACGCTTGAGTCCTTCCACGAGCTTGGGCAGATCAGCGGGGTTCTTGGGTTCAACAGCGACGCGGACAACGGGCGAGACGGAGAACTTCATGACACGCATGTTGTGCGCGTCCTTGAAGGTGGTGATGGTGCCGGTCTTCACGAGGAACTGATCCACGCCGACCAGACCGCAGATGTTGCCGGAGGGAACGTCCTCGATGGCTTCCACGTATCTTCCCATCATGAGGATGGTTCGCTGGATGGCCTTTTCGTACAAATCTTCCTTCTTGCCGGGCACGAAGTTGGGCCCCATGATTCTGGCCTTCATGCCGGTGGCCACTTTGCCGGAGAACACGCGGCCGAAAGCGTAGAAACGGCCCTTGTCGGAGGTCGGTACCATTTTGGAAATGTACATCATGAGAGGAGCGTTGGCATCACAGTTCTGCAAACACAAACAATTTATTTATACATTCGAACCAGTAATGAAAATAGTTATACATGTTTTAAATTAATCAGATGCCGTGTTAATCAAAAAAATGGGGTGCTACAGACTCAAAAACCAAACATAAAAAACTTATGTATGGTAAAGAGAATGAAACGTGGTCCATTTTTCAGTCTCGTCATCGTTTTCATCATTTTTAATTTTTTCTGGCTACAAATTAACGGCTGGTTAGGTATACCGATGATTTAATCACAATGTGAGGCTGTTACACCCAAGTTGAGTAAAAAATGACAGATATACCGTAAATAACGGATGCCACATAAATGAAACTATTTAAAATTGAAATGTATTCTCACCTTGACGCCAAGAGCAGCTTCATCATCGTGGGGTCCCTCGTACAACATCTCCATACGGTATTTCTGCGCGACGACAGGGGAAGGCAAATGGATGGCAATCATCTGAAGAAGAGCTTCACCAGCGGGCAACCAGGTCCTCATGACAACCTTCAAGAGAGCCTTGCCGTCCTTGTCTTTGTCTTCGTGCTTGAGGACAATTCCAAGCTTGGTGAGCAGTTGTTCGGCTTCTTCTTTCCTGTAGTTCATGATGCTGTCGAAGATCTTGTAGATGGGGTCCAAGATGTACATGCAGAAACTTCTCTTGTTGTCGGATTCCTTCTGCTTGGCCCACTTCTTGGTCTTGGCGTTGAAGAAGTTCTCGCCCCACAGACGGTTCATGAGCTTGACGACGTCGATCTTGAACTTTTCGGCGTACATTTCAGCGAACTGTTTGAGGGTGAAAGCCCAGCCGTGCAGGCCGGAACCGAAACCCACGGAACCTTTGCTGGGGTCTACCTACAATCCAATGAAACAATCAGCCATTTGCCAAATGTCGAAGAAACTTTGTAGTTTATAATAAAATGATCAGATGGAAATACTGTCCTCAAAAATAATCAGAACAGGTCTGTGTTATTCATCACGCTATTATAAATAATATAAATGTTTTGATTCGACTTACTCTGACTTCTCCCATGGGTCCGCTGTCGTCGGAGTAGGTAGCGATGATAACGTTGACGTTTTCAACGATACGTTGGAAGGTTTGGTACAGTTCTTCAGCTTCTAATTGTAATTCAAGGAGAGCGCGGTCCATCTTGTTCATGAACAAAATAGGCTTGATGCGCTCGGCGATAGCCTGACGCAACACAGTCTCGGTCTGTACGCACACACCTACAAAATACTATAATAAATCTACGGCCACATTAAATACTTCATTTTAAAAGAATTCTTAGTCAGAATTTTGTGAGCTTTAAAATGTAACAAGACTCACTGTAAACAATCGTTGTAAAAGGAATGTATTATTTAATAGTCAGATAAGATAAAAATATTTTTGAAGTGTTTGAGAGACACCGTAGCATATCACAACCGGACATAAAGATAGAGGTCCTGAGGCAGCGTTTAGAAATCTCTTTGTTTCTCTTCGTCCATTGCACTGCCAGCACTGTCAGAACACAAGGCGACGGCACAAAGTGCCCCCGCCGTTGTGCTAAAGAGTGGCACAGTTTGTGCTGGACGACAAATATTAAAGCCCTCATTCACATAAGCATCTAGTTTTAAGGTTTAGATTTATGTTTACGTTTGAATAAATCCACAGTGCTTGGCTAGTGTGAATGCTCGTAATTAGTTATATAAATTTAACTTTTTTAAATGTAAACCTTAAAACTAAATGCTTATGCGAAGAAGGCTTATCAATTATTTAATGAAAATGTTGCGAGGAGGTCTTCGTTATCCAATTTTTATTATAATTTAGAATGTTTCGAGAACAAACTGTGTTCAGCATCAGCTAAAAGAATAGTACATAATTCATTAAGAATATGTACTATTATTTTAGCTGATGATGAGATAGCCAGTTCTCGAAATGTTATAAATTGTATTCTGAAGCCCTCTTTCAACTCATGAAATGAACAATTGTTGTAAATCTTACCAGAGACGCAGTCGACGACGACCAGAGCGCCGTCAGTGACACGCAGAGCAGCTGTGACCTCTGAGGAGAAGTCGACGTGTCCGGGGGAGTCGATCAAGTTGATCAAGAAACCTTTCTCGGTCTTCTCACGCTGATCAGGGTTGGTGATGAACACAAGATCTTTGTCTTCGAGTTCGAAGTACATAGAGATGGCACTGCACAACAAAAATACGTCAGAACACAAGAAAACAATCAATAAATAATGTTAGAAAGACGTGAATGAGTCAGATGGCCGTTCTTATAAGTTCCGCAACGAAATTTGGTAAGAAGAACAATCATCATGTGAAATACACTAGCACACGATTCTTCTTGCTTTGGATTTTAGCAAGAGGTGCGCCTAAAATTGTACAGTGTGGTTTAACTTACGTAGACTTGATGGTGATGCAACGTTCTTGTTCATCTTTTCTGGTGTCAGTGAAGCGAGTTTCTCCAGCCTTAGCTCCGGCGATGATGCCGGCCTTTGACACCAAGGAGTCGGTTAAAGTTGATTTACCGTGGTCCACGTGAGCAATGACGGACATGTTACGAATGTTCTTCTTTTTGTCCATCATGGTACGGATCTCGTCAACGGTGAAATTCACCTACAAACACAAACATTTCAATGAAAAAGTTTCACATTACCACATATCAAATCATTGAAGGTTTGAACAGCTGTTATTGACTGGACAAGTACAAAAGGTCAGCAATCTGACAAGTTTATAAACAAAAAGGTGGACTGATGTTAAATTTGCATACGGCATATCATACCCTGTCCCATATGTTGGTAATTTTTAGGTTATCCGACAAAATAATAAAATTTTAAAGCACAACCGAAACGTTTGACCCATTACTACCCCCATTATCTAGTAAGACACAAATGTAATTGATTTTCGAGCGATGAAAGTCAACCTCGTGCGAAAATTAGGGCTGTCAACGTGTACCGACACCATATTTCCACAATTTAGGCAGTTTAAACCGAAATATTTTTGTGTAAAATAGCACTTTAAACACTTTTCCGCGCACTGGTAAAACCACTGTCCACCACGTAAACACAATTAAGTAACAATAAGTAAAATAAAGACGTTTCATCTTGTTGTGCAATCCTAACTTCACAGATCCATAATTTGTAATCTAAGAGAAAAGTGTATAAAATATACAGCGTACAACATGGAACAGTTAAAATATAATAGTATGAAATAGGTTTTAGCGAAATATTTCACTTACCATTTTGGATGTTTGTTGATTTCTTCAGCAAACTCGAAAACACGATACGCCAACAATGGCGTACTCCCTACGAAAGGAAGAGAAAAGTCTCTGTAGTTTTGAAGTGACGTCGGGAGTGCAGATGGCAGCACTTCCTTGCTCTATACTGCTAGTTCCACCAATCAGGTTGCTGCTTTTACGCCTGATGATTTTAGTACGGATTATGCAGTATCGAGCGGCAAAATAACAAAAATTTATTTGCATTTCTCATTATTGCATCCAGTGCCAAGGACGATAAATAAGCAACATTGCATAACTTTGCATGCAGTATTAAATGCGCAATTATATTGAAAACTTTTCATTTGAATCTTAATTTTATTAATACATTTGATTGTTTACAAAACTAGTCATAACAAAATATGGAAGCATATTACTTATTCTTTCTCTTTGTCAATTTAATAGGTAAATTATTACAGGCTTGTTCATGCTTTTCTATTCTATCTGGAAAGAATTTTCTTCCGCAAATTCTACATTCCACTAACTCAGCTAAATGGTTTTCCCAAATTCGATGAAAAGTTCCAATAAAGTCAACGCCGCCAGACGCTGTAACAGACAGATTTCCTGTAATTAAATAAACAGTTTTTCATACAAAATTATTTATTTTAGTCAAACAGTATTTATAATATATACATTTAAAACAGTTTTTAACAGAAAGCTATTTTAAGTGTTTTAGTTTAATCAGTTTATTTTTAGTTATTGTGCTTTTTAGATATACAATAAATTAGCAATATTATATTACACTTTATGGTGCAAAATATATACAAACATTGTGCAATGCACTCGTATTACAAATATTGAAATACATTTGCCGCTTGTAAAAAGTGTGAGCCGAAATCGTGAGCACCTGGAAAATACTTACAACAAAACCGTCAAGTAAAGCGGATTGAATGCGAAATACTTAAAATGTGGCTGAAAAATTGAAAATATTTCAGCTACTAGACGTATAAAAATATATATTTATAATAGCCAGAGCAATCACAATTTTCTTACACTCTAAACAAACTTTAACAACGAATTTTTCAATTTAAAAAGAGTAGCAACAAGAATTTTTCAACCACATTTTGTGTATGTCCTGTTTAAAAAGCTGTAAATTGGTATTTATTGTTTTTTGCAGCTTCGTTCATGGACTTCAACTCTATCAGGATTAAAAGTTCTGCCGCACACTTTGCAAGGAATCAGTTGACTCAGATGGCTCTGCCACATAGCTTCATTGGTAGCTGAGTAGTCTATTTGGCCATTTGCTAAAAGATCATACAATAAACATGTCATTCATTGCCTTAAATCACTTTAAAAAGATCTAAAATAATTAAAAAATTGTTAATTAATAGGTCATTTATTCCAATTCACTGTTACTCTCAGATTTTGATCAAATTACTAAAGAATACATAATGCATATTAAGCTAATAAAAAAGTATTTCTATTTTGGGATGCAATTTGTATTGTAGGGTGAAGGTTAAAAAAGTAATTATTAGAAAATAATGTCCCTTTCCCGTCATTTACAAAAATGTACATTAATGATTACATACTAAACAAAAAATCTATACTGTGGTCAACTGTGGTGCAGTTTCTACTACAAATCAAGTGCTTGTAAGGTGCGATAGGTTTCTGATAAAATTAATTCGATTTCTAAGAATGAGCTCGGTCAACGACCCGCATTTATGAAATGCATTTCAGTTCCGCGAAGTTCTATATTTCTGTCAGCTGATTTGATTATAGAGTACACAGTACACATTTTGTAGCTCAGAACATGCATCGACTTTTTAACTGACAGATTGTAATCTTTAGAAGTATATTTTAGACGCGTGATTGGATTTTAGCGTGTAGACTTTTTCAATAAAGCGTAGTCTGACAGATAGTGAATTGACGAGTTGGTATAATTTAACCAATAATTCACAACAGGTATACATGTATGTAAATAATTAAATATCATGAAAAAAATCGATGTCGGGATTTTCGACCATTTTCGCAATGATGTCTGTGTGAGTGGATGGATGGATGGATGTGTGTGTGTGTATGTCCGTATGTTCAATAACTCATGAATGAGAAAAGATAAAATTTTGAAACTTCAAATTCAATTTATTTCAAATATGGAAGTAGCCAAAAAATGTTAACAATGATATAAGGAATAAATATCGTTAAATTAATTTACTATATCTCCTTATTTGATAAAAATTAAATTATATATTTAATAAATACATTTCAATAATCACAGTTTCTTGAAAACAAATTTTTTATGAAGTAATTCTGCTTGAAGTATTAATTCTATTAGTAAAAACTTTTTCACTAACAATTTATTTTAACTACGTTTCCATTTCCTTGTTAATTTCCGTCTTTCTGAAAAAATATGGAACACATTTCAACAACGGAAACGTTAAAAATTTATTACAAATTTGCGGCTATTAAAAAGAAACGCACGAAGTAAAGTATTGAATTATAAATGCGTGATTTTGTGCAACTCTACTTTATAGTTTGTAGCATATTCCAAGGGAGCAGTAATAATAAATGAACGATAAACACAGGTAGTCAGCTCCGCATGGCTGATAAGCTGGTGGTCTGACTTCAAGTCATTGACCTGACCGGGAAGGGTATTTCAAACGCTGCATCTGAAATTTGTTACAAATTTAATTCTGATAACTCAGATTTAAATCCAGTCAGGTACACAACAATACTACGAACAACTATGAGTGAGCTGACAGCTGGTAACCGCACACACGGTATAAATTATATATTTTTTGTCTGTAGCAAAGTATATAATGAGACTGCCATACCGATGTAGAGTAAGTTTACTTTTCAGTATGTGTAATTTTTACCTCTCGCCTCATATTCTATAAGAGAGGTATTGTAATGGGTCAAAATTTTCGAGTATGAGTTTTTGGTGGATAAGCACGTTTCAGGGTCTCTACAATACGAATTTAATATTTTCCCGATGATGTCTGTGTGTGTGTATGTGTGTGTGTGTGTGTGTTTGTATGAATGTATGGACTGACGATTTTTCGTCCACGATAACTGAAAAAGTATCAAACCTTTAATAACCAAATTTCATATTTAAGGTTTTAATAGGGATCTTAACACCGGATAAGATTTTGGTAAAAATCCGTAAACCGGAAATAGTACTTTTTGGAACTTGATATAGTTTTTCTTAAATAAATTGGTACATTATTTATTTATGACAATTTTTGCAAATAAAAATAAAAGATAATATAATTATCTATGGGTACAGTTAATTTTAAATACAATTTGCTGAATCTGGTAGTATTTAGCAATAAAATAAAGTGCAACTAAGTACCAGTATCTTGTTGTCCATGATATGAAATTTGTTTTTACTCAAAATTTGAATTATAATGACAGTGACAGTACAGTTGACATCTTTTGCTTGCATCTTGGTTTACATTATCGTTTACATATTACATGAACATGATAACATGAAACTATTAAAATGTAAGTAAAACTATTTATTAGATTAGTAGAATAAGCAGAATTAGGCGAGAGGTCGTGTACTGGCCACAGCAGATTTTTTTTTTTGCTGTGGTGTATTATTCATTAAGAACTAATATTGAGTAGACGGCTGGTAACCGCACACACGATTATTTATTATGTTTATTCCAATGACTCACAATTTAAGGAGGTTCGATTCCGTTTTTGAAAATATTACCATTCATCTGAAAATTTTACAAGTTGAAGATGGATGTATTTATCGTTCACTGTTAAAATTTCAGATCAATCGTCCACACCGTTTTTTAAAAATAAATTTTTAAAAATTTCTGTTTTACATGGGAGTAAATGAGAATACATTTTTAAAAGGCTGTATAATCTATAAAAATAATACCACCAGAAAGAGATTTACAGTAATTATAAATCAGACATTAATAAATCATGAAACTAAAATTCAGTGGATTCTTCCACACCGTTATTGAGTTATTCAAATAAATAAAATTTAAAACGTGACACATAACTAAAAGAGCGATAACTACGGCAACGTCGCAAATCATAGATTGGCGCGAAATTTAAAATACTGTTGGAAAGTAAGAGTGCGTTTATGTTGAAGCATATTATTTTATAAAGCTTGTAACAAATGATATTATATTTATATTTTCACAACAAATAAAATACACATACACAAGTCATTTTTAGGAAATTGGTCACACTTTCGCAATGCGCATACAAACACCGTTACGAAACTATCGAAAATAAGTAGGAAGAACTATTTGAGTAAGAATTATTCGTGTTCATCTACTAAAAACTCTACAAGGGACATGACGGGTCCATGATCACTAAATTTGTTTGCAATTATTTCGTAACTAATTCCAAATGTCGCTAATCTTTTAATCATTCCAGAAGATCTGACTCTTTTTAAAGTCTGTACAGTAGAAATAATAATATCTGTATCTTTTTTGTACGTTTGTCATATACTTGATCAAAGCTTTCCCCATTACTAATTATTTCTGAAACAGAAAGATGAATTTCTACCAATTGTCAGGAAATGTTTTTAAATAATTTTAAAGTGTCTTGGAAATAATGAATGACTGGACGAAAACTATCAATTAAGTTCTCATTTCTTATAGCTTGCATTAATCTTGGAGCGTCAAAAGAACAATTATTATGAGCTATTGCATTTACTACCTGACAACACTTGACAGTTAGGTTAGAATCACTGCAGCCAACAGTCAACGTAAAGCAGCTAAAATACTAGCGCTGTTGCCGTGTTTTCGATTGATTTTTAAAATTATGAATTTTAAAATATAAAATCTTTAGGACTTAAAAATACAATTTAATTGAAGGATAATAATAAAATATTTATAAACAAATATATTTCGCTATAAGATTTTTTATATTTTCGGTGTTTTTTACAACAAAATTTAGTGGGTAGAAGTTGTCACTCTGCAGAAATACAATAGATTTTTGTTTAGATCCCCTAGATAGATAATCGGTATCGAAACTCCTTAAAGCTGACGCTTACTCAATATTGATTAATAATAAAGTACTAGACTTGAATACTTATAAGTTTTGTTGGTTGCGTTTTAAATAAATTTTTCTGTAAATTATTTAAGTTATTTAGTTGAAATGTATGCACGAAACATCAGTTTTTATTGTTAATTACTTAATGGTATGTTTTGGGCGTACACATATTTTCTGGTGCACTTTACTTTGATTTATTACCTGTATCATTCTCAATAACTGTTCAAGGGTAATAAAAAACTAAATACAAAATCAATAAGTTAGAAATACATAGAATAATGTAACATTTTTTGTATATTGATGAATGTGTTATATTTAGGACAGCATTGTTATTTTGACTTAGTATACAAAGAAGTTCACCTCTTTCCCCAATTTATTGTTACAAGTCGATAACATCGAAGTTCTTTGTTTGTGACCACAAACATCTGCACGCATACGTCAAACTTTTTGTGTTTCTTAGAATTTATTTTACTTACGAGTAAATTTAACGTCAGGTCGCGTAGGCTCCTTCCTTCTTTGACTTGGTGGTAGTCTGTCATTTTCCGCGCGCCATTTTTTCAAACACTGCGGCTCGTGGATGTAAATACTAGAAGTACCGAACTCTCTGCCGCAAATATAACAAGGTAGCATTGGCTTTCGGGGCCCACTCGGCGGCCGGGAAGTCGTGGGGCCCACCGGAGACCGCACTGCCGGCGGCGAAGCTACGAAACAATAAAATCAGCACACGATGCTCCGTCAAGTGTTATTTTACCCTGTTTGAAATAACGAAAAATTGGGAACGTCTTCAACCCTAGAATATTTATAGAGTAAAATTCAAATATCTAGGACCCTGAGCTGCGCGAGAAGGCAGAGCTTGTCATGTACTGTCCGTTTTACAAAATTACAAATTCACAGCGTTACACGAAGCAAAACACTACGAACGTCAACATGAGAATAACAGATATTGAAGCTGATGTTCTGTAGAACAGACAGTAGCGTAGTTTATCATCTATGCCTCTTTTTCTAAGACGCGAATTCGTACTTCGCGCAGGATTCTAATTAAATGAATTTACCTCTAACTGGAAAATTTAATAAAGAGAAAATTCTTACATACACACACAAAATCGTATCAAGAATCAAGGTTCTCTATCTGTCAAAATATTTTCGTTATTTCAAACAAAGTTGTTGTTAATATGTTACTTTCTCCAGAGGCTTCGCCCCTGACGGGCTCAGGCCGCCTCTGGCCGGGCGGCAGTCTATCGTTCGCAGCGTGCCACTTCTTCAAGCACTGGGGCTCATGGATCGCGATAGATTTCGAGCCGAACTTCCTGCCGCATATGTAGCACTCTACAGTCCCCGGTGGGGTCGCCACCTGCGATCGAGGCTCGTTTGGCGGGGCCTCATTAGCTGCCATGCGCTAGAATCATCATCAATGTTTACTTCTTGTATTGTTAAGAGTTTGAGAGTTCTTACAGATGGATTGAGCGAGGGCGGTGGCCGGTGGTGAGACGTAGGCTTGCAACTACGTTGATGAACTAACAAACGATCTGGAAGAAAAGTTCTCCCGCAGTTTCCGCATGCTGCGAGAGCAGCCTGTAAATAATAAATTAACATAAAACGATAAATATTTTATCTTAATTTATACAAAATAATTTTGAAGTTTATGTCAAATTTTGTTTTGACCTGACAACTTGGATTCGAATCTTTGAGCACCTGTGAATTGACAGCTGGGATGCGTTCCAAAACCCTACTCTGACTTACTCCAGAGTATAAAAATAGTTCCAATATTAAAGAGCATACTCTACGGATTTACTCAAAACTCGTTCCAAAATGCATAAGATGTACTCTAGAGTTTACCCGCCGTACTCTGCAAATTTGTAGGGTACAAATGTTACTCTGACGTTTCTTTGGCGCCATTTTATGTATTTCAATACTGATTTCACTACAAAAATAACAAGTAGTATTTACCAAAAATGTATTGTCACGTATTGTGCTTGTGATTACACATATTTTCTATTTGTAATATAATATTTGCTACGTTATAACTATTACGTTATTAGGTACCTAATTATGAATGTTATAAATGTGTTAACAATTTGGATTATTTATATGAATTCTTAATTATGCATACAATGAGTAAATAATATATTACAAATTGTAATAATGCACACCTGCAATTGTATAATAAATTGTTTTGATAATATAATTGATAGTTTAGTTACTAACCAATTTCTTATATTCATAATTATTATATACAAGATGAGTCAGCTAACTATGCCCTATTTGGATTTTTTATAACTTAGGCAATTTTTATCAGAAAGTGACGAAATTTTTGCAAAACATCAACTATCTAAAGGAATTTTTACTGCCGAAATTTTAAATCGATCAGACAAAAACTTCACGAGTGGTTCACTTCAATGTGAAAATTGGACCAATTAATCCAAAATCTCCAATTACAGCCCAAACAGTCGTTCTAGGAGTGTGCAAGGATTGTTCAGCAATCCAGTGGGGATTTTCATCTGACCAATACCGATGATTGTGTCTATTAAATCCACCATCAAGATGAAAATGTGCCTCATCAGAAAACATGATGTTATTCAGATGACCAGGGTTTTCATTTATTCGTTCAATTTCGTCTTCTGAAAATTCCAATCGGTTTGCTTTATCCTCTTCAGAAATTGCCTGCAGAATTTGAATCTTATAAGGATGCCACTTAAGGTCCTTTAAAATCCTACAAATAGTCGTTTGACTAATCATTAATTAATTAATCATTATTTCAGTCACCAATTAGGAAGCAATAGAGCAATAATGATAAAACTTTGCGAACAAAAACTCAAGTGGCTACTGTATTTACAGCAAAAATTTGGCGGACTTTACACAAAAACTTGAGACTTTACAAACAAATGAAATAGGGAACACTTAGCTGACTCACCCTGTATATTTAAAATAACCGATAGTTGGGTTATGTTTATTTTGCTGCATGCCTTGAGACGTTCCAAAATACTCTAGATATTTTAATCACGTGATTAAACTCTGATCGGAGTTTTACTCTACTCCGTACATTGGTTTTGGAACGCACCCCTGATAACCGCACACACGAGCAAACATTATATCTATAGCAATGACTTATTTATTAATCGATATACTTTATTTCAAACTTGATGATAATGATTCCATGAATATTAAAATTAATTCCAATCGAAAGAGTTGTTAAAGTTTTGTGACGCAAACTCATCATTACTTATTAACAAACAAATTATTCTACTGATGGCAAACAAAAAATGTAATTTAAATTATTTGAAATTGTTATTCATGCTTTAGCAATATTAATATTTTATAATTTTTTGGTGCTTTACAATTATTCTAGACTAACTATTTTGATATAGTTGCAAAAA
The DNA here is from genome assembly GCA_947534325.1 of Agonum fuliginosum. Lineage (NCBI taxonomy): Eukaryota > Metazoa > Arthropoda > Insecta > Coleoptera > Carabidae > Agonum > Agonum fuliginosum. The sequence continues at coordinate 261,220 of OX384037.1, forward strand.
GAGTATAAAAATCTTGCAGATATCGTGATCCGTGTTACTAAAAAGCTTCATAGGTCAATAGGTCATTCAGTCAGCGGTCTAACATGCACAATGTTCACCTCTACAATTTACTTGTCCTAAAAGCTTTTATAAAGATAATGAGTATAAAAACCAGAGTTTATGTAATATATAAAATGCGTCAAATACAAAATAATTTTAGATTGATTTTATTTAATTGTGTTCAGAGTTATCAAAATCAGATAATTTTCCAACATACAATAATTTTTATCACGATCAGAAATAAATAAAATAAAGTCTATATGAGTGCCCTTGACTTTTATTGTCATTATTTCGTTGTTAGGGACTGAAACATGCAATAAAGATAAAATTGTGGACATTATTACTAGCAATAATAATAATAACACTTGAAACACGCGAAAGTTTAATTTCTGAGTACATAACGTAACTGTGGTTCGAATCCAAACAGATACACATTCCCTGTGGTGTATTCTTCACGAACAAACAAGAGTTGACGGTAGATAACCGCACACACGGTGAAATATATATCACAACATGACTCTCAGAGTCACCTGATGATGATCGAAAGATCGAAACGCGTCGTGATCAACCTAGTGTCGAGTCTTGTATCCCAGTTAGTGTTGTGTTTGGTTTTTTGCATTGAATCATACATTTTATCGATCTTTGTATCAAACCTTACACCATACACTAATCTGGATACATTACTCATTGACGAGTTCATAAACGGAACGATTTTGTTTTATATTATTGTGACAATGAACTTCGGAAATTCAGATATCATTAATGACAGATAGATTTTTGTAGATGCTTAGAAGGTTGGCCTCCAAATATATATGGGCACCACTTAACATGCAGATATAATAATCTATGATTAAATTTTTTTATTTATTAGAATTTAGTCCAAAAATAGTTAGCAGCAATTAAAACATGATAAATGCAAAATCGATTCGTGTATTAATTATACAGGAATAAATTAAGCACAGTAAATATGGAAAACAAATAATTATGAGCCAGGTCAGGTACTCCACTAACAACCATGACTGAGTACCGCACACACTGATGACCCATAATTTAAAATTGACATTGACTCAAGTAGATTGCAATACTTATAAGTTTTGCTGGTTGCATTTGAAAATAAATATATTTACAAATGTTTCATTTACTATGAGAAGCATATTTTTTAAATGTGTTAACCCGTTTTAAAAATCAGGGATGAAAGTATTTCTTACTTGGCTGGCCTCCCAAGCGAATTTATTCCATTCTTCTGGAGTCATCGGCTTCTCTGGTTTGACGGGAGCCTGCCTCTGAAGATGTCGAGGTAATTGGCTGTTTTCTCGTTCCCATTTCTTAAAAATAAACAAATATACACCGTAGAATGTAAACCGAACATAATAAAATATGGAAAACAGTTAAATGATGTCTTAACATTATTCTACGTCAACTGATCCATATTTAATATCATATAAAGAAGAAAATTCCGAATATTGACGTCAAACATGACATTAATTTGTCTCTTTATTCCATTATTAAATTGTGTTTACATAAATCGATATCACACATACTTATATATGGAAAATTCCATTTAGGAGTGTATTAACATAATTTTACTTAAAACTAGGTCAGATTTTTTAACTACAATATTTAAAAATATCCCTGCAATTGCAATATCAGCACGGTTGTTCTATAATTTGCGGATCAAATTTTACTTTACCTCTATAAAATGTAATTTGCTTGCGTAGCCACAGTTTTAAATTAAAACACTATATTTAAGACAAGTAAACAAATTTGAATAGTCAGCTACATTTCGAAACTACTGTGAGTATCCGTGCGTTGACGGCTGGTAACCGCACACACGGTATTATATATCTATACCGTTGGCGTTGATTCACAATTTAAAGCTGCTATTTATTTAAATTGAATAAAAAAGCAGATATTTGTGTGTAAAAAGTATTAGATTGCAATACTTTTATGTTTTGTTGGTTGCATTTTAAGTAAAATAATAAATAATTATTGATGATATCATAATTTCTATAAATAATACTTGAATCATCCGATAATTAATTTATAAAATGTGAATATTTACAAACAATAACATGTAAATAACCAAAATTTAAGTAATACGAATGTTTTAACGGTATTACGTATATAGTTTGAATAAAATTACTTAAATATTGATCGATTTGTATACATAATACGAACAGTACATTCATGCAGATAATGTTAAAGGTCATACGTACGAAAATGCGCATTAAAATAAAAACAATATTCACCTGCAAGCATTTGGGCTCATGAAGGGGCAAACTCTTCGTCCCAAACTCCCGTCCACACAGGTAACAAATGACAGTCCTGGGGCCCTTCATAGCAGTCTTCTCTTCTTTGGGCTCCTCTTTCTTCGCCTCTTTCACCGGTTCCACCTTTTTCTGCGGCGACTTCTCTCTAGGTTTGTACTTGATAGCCACCGGTTTCTGCACTGAGCTCTTGACAGCGGGCGCCGGTGTCGGGGGGCCCTTTCTAGGGCTCTGCCTCACTAGCGGCGTGGACGGATGGCTGTGGAACCGCTCGGGGGCGTTCGGACGGCCGCACGTTGTGCAGGGCTCCGGTAGAGGCAGAGGACGCACGACTGCTGGCTTCGGCGATGGTGAGAATAGTGCAGGAGATAGCGGGTTTTTTGAGCGGCACACCGATCGATTTTGAACTAAGAATGGTATATTGATTGTGGTAATGATGTATGGTAATAATATAACTGGTTGTTTGAGCATAAATAAATAAATGAGCTTATCATGACCGCGTATTATAAGAATGTATCATTATGTTTCTTATTTTCAACAGATCTGAATAAAATTTAATAATAAATAAATCCCACACATACAGTATCATATATTATTTATCTATGACCATTCAATAATAACTTCAGTAATATAAACCCCTCCATAAGACACTATTGTATTATGAATTCATTATTCAACTGTCATCTGTCATCACGCCAATATTTTAATGAATAAAAATTTGTAAAGAATTGTTAATAAAACGTTGTATTTGACTAGCACATAATGGCTATAATTCACTCGAACAAACTTTCATTCTTTTGAATTATAGTCTACATTATGTGCTTGTGTACTGCTAAATTGAATCTTCAATCTTGGAAAAGAAGAATTTCTAATTAATTGAAAACTTCAAAGCAATGAATTCCTTTTTTCCAGGATTCAAAATCCGCAAAGAACCCATGTGTGAGTGTTAGGTTAAATACCAGATATGTATAAGTATTTGTGATTGACGGCTGGTAACCGCACACACATGGTATAATAGCCGAGTGCGCTGAGTGACCACTGTGGTTCTGATAGCTTAAGTTCGAATCCAGCAATCATGAATACTCGTGAATTGACAGCTGGTAAACCGACGGCCAAATAATCTAATATGTCAGGCTGTGACACCCAAGTTGGGTAACAGGGTGATAGATATTTTTGTATAATTTATAAAGTAAGGTATTTGCAAAAATATATACCTTTTATGACGTCTCCCATATTAACAATCCTAATAATCAGAATAAAATAAAAATCTCATACTTGTGTCAGTGTTATTGTTCGCGTCATTCTTCTCTCTACTTTTGACAGTCTTTGACAGCTGATTAACTTTTGTTATTTTCCTTTTAGACCTTCTGACGGTAGAATTTTCATCACTTAAACTGTCCTCACTAGTTTCCGGCTTCCTAGAACGTTTAGTTTTTTCTTTAACACTATTAACACTAACAACAGGCGGTGTTATTTTGCCTAATCGTTTTTTGGACACTACTGTCAAACTCACAGTACTTTTACAGAGGTTTGTTATGCACAAAAACTCTTTTCTCACTAAAGACATGTCTAGTTTATCTAACAAATTAATATTAAGCAACTCAGGTCGTTCTAAAGTCGCAGTTAGAGGTCGTTCCAGTCTTTCACTATCACTATGTTTATGATTTTTCTTTAGTTTGAGTTTCAATTTCGGCGGCCAAGTGCCGGTAGAGTTACCGGAACTAGAATTTCGTTTTGGCGTCGGCAAAGTCGGGTCAGCGCTAACAGATCGTTCGCCTTCTAAAAGAGGAAGGACCAGGAACGGTCTGACCTCGCCAGGTCGTTTAGAGACCCACTTCATGGCATTTGAGGAATACTTCGGGATTCTGGAAGTACGAGGAACGTGTATAAGGGGAAGGAAGGATGTGTTGACTTGATGGCCGCCTGCCATCGACTGTTTTATTCTTCGCAGGACTACAAAGTTTGAAATGAGAGCGCCTGCGGACTAAGCACAAACCAGGGGCGAACTCACGATATTTGTACTCACATACACAATCTAGAATACTTACTGAATCGATCCCTGGGCTTGTAACGTCATCGTCCACCTGTATAGGCCTACACATGGGCTGTGACGTCATCACAGTCTGCATAAGGAATTGATTGAAGAATCTGGGGGCGACTGAACGGCCGGCAACTGTTTTTCAACCCAAACAACGGACAAATGACGATCGAAACGGTCTGGCGCGGCGACAATGAGTAATTCACGCCTTCGGTTTTCGTGCCTTTTTCGAATTTATTTACCTGTAGAACAAAATATGAATTATTTTTTAAATTATTTAGCTAACTTATTTAATAAATACATACGGGTAGTTACGAAATGAATTGTGTATGACACACAAAACCAATTAAACTATTACATTATTTTATCTAATTACCCACATGACTTAAAGCGAAAGTAGATTAATTATATAAGTACGAAAGTTATAAATAAACATTCCAAGAACTAAGAAAAAATGCATACGTTTAAAGATTTAAAATCTCTTTGGACAAGAAACGTCGTTTTAATAATTCTGTTCCAATTTTATGTCAATTATCAACTCTACAGATAATATTACGCATGACAGGATGATTGCTGCAGTAAATCATCACAAAAAATAATTCATAAGACAAAAAAGTATAAGTTACAAGTGCACATCACTTCTAATAACCATTATGAAGATAATATACTTACTTTTCGCAACCATCGCATTATTAAGTGTTGCAATTAAAGCAGCTATAGAAGATACTTTAATAATAAAATATTTTCAAATGAAACATATAAATCAAATAACAATATTTTCATATGATGCATCGAAATATACGAGCTTATTAAATAATTTAAACGAAAATAATATTTATGTGTCTGTTCAAAATATAGCTAATAAAAATGTCGAACATTTGAGTATAAAACATGGTTCTCAAGGATTTGTCTTAGACTCTGACTCAGAAAATAGTTCAATTATACTAGACCAAGTAAATATGTTTAAAAAATACTTACACTATTTAAAGCCTTCAAATTTTTAGTGCGCCGAGCAAGAATTATTTTTCGACAAATATAAATGGTTGATTTTCTCAACAAACCGCACAATTATCGAAATACTTGAAAATGTATACATGAACGTCAATGCTGAAGTTACAGTAGCTTCTCAGTCTCAATTAGATTTGTCTTGGTATTTAGAAGATGTGTATAATCCGGGGTATAAACATGGAGGTACCTTAAACATAAATAATATTGGATTATGGAATGCTTCAGAATTTAAACTAAACAAAAATGATGTACCCAAATATATTAGAAGAAAAGATCTGTCAGAATTGGAAATAAAAGGAATTGTTGTAGTAAGTACAATAGTGGCAATAAATTTAGAATACTCAACCATTTTTTTAAAGCTTGTAGATGAATATCCCGGCGATTTACTAGATTATCTATACAATAATGAAGACAACAAAACGATTGATAATTTCAGCAGATTTTATTTTGTCTTATTTAGTCATGTACAAGACATACATAACTTTACGTAAGCTTTGGCTATCAAAGATCGTCACAAGGATTAAGATTCTAAATGCAATATTTTTAGATTAAAAGTTCAATTGACACCTTATTATGGGGCTGTGTCTTCAAACGGATCGTTTAACGGTCTAGTCGGAGCTTTACAAAGAAAAGAAATTGATGTTGGCCTGACTTCTATTTATTATAAAACAGATAGAAGCCCATACGTTGATAACTTGGTCCCTACTTATTTAATGAAGTATATTTACCATTTATTTTTTTGAAACATTGCTTGTATATTTGATTTTACAGGACTAGGTTTTTGTTTCGGCACCCGAAAGCCCCTCTGACAATTGGCGGCGCATTTTTTACTCCGTTAGATAATACAGTTTGGTTGACAACATGGGGTGTTATGATATTAACAGGTCTTATAATACGAATAACGTTTAAAGAAGAATGGAATAGAGAACGAGAAAAAAATGAAGACAAATACACCGAACATGATTGGAGCTTCATTGCTCTTCTAATTTTTGGAGGAATATGTCAACAAGGTATTCAAAAGTTCTTGTATCTCAAAGATTATTAAAAGAACTAGCTTGAAACATAAATTTCATCTGCTTTAATTGCCCCCTAACAACTTCACAATTTTCACCAAATTTCGGACTGTGCATGCGGCTTTAATGTATAAGAAAATGACATACCGTCTCGCATGATGTCTTGAAATGTTTTAAATTTTTGTTCTAGATGTTCCTCAGGTACCAAACATGTATTCAGGCCGCATAATAGTATTCGTGTCGGTTTTTTTCACTTATATGTTGTACCAATTCTATTCTGGAGGAATAGTTTCTTCGTTATTAAGTGAACCACCTACAACTATAAAGAATCTAGAAGATTTGCTTCATAGCGATTTGCACGTTGGAGTAGAAGATATTGTATACGAACGAATGTTCTTTGAAGTAAACACCTATTAAATAATAAGTTAAAATATTCACTGACCTTTTTTTAGGAAACAACTGATCCTGTAGCTATCGAACTATTCAAAACCAAAATGAAGGGCAAAAAGAACGGTTCAGACGCTTTTTACGACGAAAAAACTGGCATGGAACTTGTACAGAAAGGCGACTTTGCCTTCCAGACAGACACAAGCAATGGATACGCTGTTATTGCCGACGAATTCACCAATGAAGAAATTTGCGAGCTGGGTGAAGTGCAACTCTACCCCAATCAGTGGATGACGGGTGTTGTTCAACAAGATTCTCCATTTAGAGAGCTGTTTGTTTACAGGTAAAACTATCATCCAAAAATGTATTCCTTAACCTTTATTCTGTATTACAGTTTCCAAAGGATGGCCGAATCTGGCATCATCCAAAGACAACGATTTCGTTGGACGACCAGAAAACCAGAATGTATTAAAGTTGTTGATTCTAGTTCGATTTTTGTGGGGATCAAAGAGTTCTTTCCAGCTCTACTATTTTACGTAGTTGGGATTTTGATTACCTTATTGATATTTGCAGCAGAAATCTGGGTGCATCGCAAAATACAGCTTAAAAAGAACACATTTGTTATTATTAAATAGATCACAAACAATAATGTTGGTATGTAATATTGTAAACATTTTATAGAGTAGTTTTTTCACTGTTTTTGCTCGTTTATGGTCAATCACATAATGTAAAAATAAATGTATTACCTTAAAACAATGCTTATTTAGTTAATTACATGTTCCAATATTTAAATAAATCATTATAAAGCACTTTGTCACACAAGTAATAAACCGTCAATCATGTTCAAAAATAACGTTATGTCAAATGTCAAAATATGGAGCATAATGTCACTACAGAATTTCTATAATAAATAAATACACTTTTCACCAACAAAAAAATATATCGTTAATTACATAAAACTACGCTGATTAATAATCTGTAAACAAATTTCAATTTGCATTTACCGTTAAAGAGCAATTATATTTCTAAAATATTTTTCTGCTGTAGAAAATGGCATCATTTGATTGGCTGTTGTCAATGAACGTGAGAAGTTTGAATGAAAAATCATACGTACATAAAATGTGAAACACATGCTTATTATTTTTCTTTAATTATAAGTATAAGTGACTAATTTTACCAACCAGCGTTCAACGTTATAATTAAAATTGGACTTTTGTATAAGGACTTGTTGGTTAATTTATAACTTACACTTATAATTAGGTAGGTCTGAATCTAGCTTAATTCTTGCTAAACCAAGGGGTCTACATAATTAAAAATTGATATCTAGGAAGTATTTGTATAGATTTACGTCCTATTAAAAATAGACGTCAGTGCACCTCAAATGGCACTATACTTTTGTAATTTTAGACTTCATTAATACAAAACATTAATGTTTGACTAAATTAGGAAGCTAGCATACTAATAGAAAAGAGTATGTGCTACGCTCAAATTGTTGTTTCTAACTGTTGGTGTAATAAAAACAGTTAAACGAATAAAAGGATATATTATTTATGTATTTAATTATAACATACCTTCCTAGAATCGTAGGAATTGAAAGAAGTATCTAGAACATAAAAAGTTAACTATAATATATTATACTTTCCTTCTATCTTTTGAACTTATTGCTAATTTGCCTAAATTATAATAATAAATAAATAGAAGGGTAGTATATTTTGAATTAGAGTTAAATGTTTTTATTTTACAATATTTATTTAAAATTACAGAGATTTCTGTTAATGCCCAACAAAAGTAAATAAATAAATGTATATCACGTAAGAGAATTTTGTGTTTGAAAATAAAGCAAGTGTGTTAGGTTGATTTGATAATTTTTAGACATTAAACTAATGTATCACTAGTTATGCGTTAATTATACTGTTAATGTATAAATATTATTCAACAACACTTATGTATGGTATATCGTAATAAAATATATAGTCACATTCAGTACTTTTACTTTAATGGCGGACCATTGTGTAAATAATAATTAGATTGACTTTAACAACCACATTTGAGCTTACGGCAAGTCAGTTGATTAACAATACCAGAAAGAAGACAAATCAACACAATTCCTTTACCTAAATCACAGATATAATAAAAAATTCTATCACGCCTTTCGTAGGCTCACAGATTACTGCCTATTTGACACATTAACAGATCAATTTAGGAACTGATTATAACAGACAAATGAAACTTTCGACTTCTCATAAATTGACAAATTTCTAACTGACTTCGTAGCTCATTTATAATTGAATCACATGTTAAATGCAGACGTTTGCACTTAGTTCTCTTGACTTGTTATGTGAGTTTACTGTAGCTTGGTGGGGAGAACTTCTTTCGCAAGAACTTTAGAATATACAGCGGCAAACACGAAATGAGGGTGATGACCAGTACCTTCCACAAGAAATCAGTCGACTGGATGAACTCATAATCTATAAAGAATCACTCAATACAGTATTTCATACAAGTAATAATTGTAGCGCTTACCGAAGTAGTCTGGAAACACCACAAGCGACAAAATATAAAGACCCAACGATACAAGTTCAGCCAGCACCATAATGTAATGCCATGTTCGAATGTTTAATGCAACCATTATCAGTTCTGTTAGCACCAAAGAACTGAAACTGATGGCTACAATGTGAATGAATTCGTCTTCAAACAATAGCAGTGCTCCATACATGATCACTCCGCCTAATAACATATTTAATTAGTTTTGAAAAACGCTATAAGATATGATTTACCTTGATATATAGAGATGAGCACCCACATGAAAAATGTTTTGTAGGATAAACTTCTACCTTTGGCTAATTCTTTATACAATTCTGGATACGTGAGTGCAATATCTGCGCTTACATCTTGGTCCAGAACTAAACTAAACACCTGCAAAGTAACCATTCATATTTCAGTTTCTAATAAAGCGCACCTCTTGCTATTATTACTGTGTATGTATTTAAAGGTTGTGCTTATACAACTCAGTTTTCTGTATTACTTTTATTTTATAGCTTATAAAAATTGTTAAGAGACCCGTCTACTACCTAAAATCCAGCATAAAATGTACTAACGTAGCGAGTGTTTTGTGGCCAGTACAATAATAGTAAAATTTTATTTCAACAACGATTTAGTAGAGAAAGAATGTGCCTTTTTAAAAATTAATTTCTATAATGAGATATAACCGTGTAAAGTTTGCATAAAATAGGAATTTTTTCTGAATTTTTCGAACTTTTTATATTCATGTACAATTTTTTAATCAACATTTTAAAGAGGCACAATCTGTAGATTCATTCTTTCTCTATTACAAAACACTCGCTACGTTAGTACCACAAACTATCTAACATTTTATGATGGATAGTAGACGGACCTCTTAATTTAAGAATTACTCGAAAACAGTTACAGAGCTAATTTGGCGGCGAAAGGAAATGTCCAGTTTATAAGGTTTAAGTTTATATTAAGGCAATAATTCTTAAAATACAAATAGCCCTGTTATTCTTATGATAGATATCAGTGAGTATACGCACTGTAGATATTTAATTTGAGAATTATTATTATTTATAGCTTACTAGCACTATTTTAAAGGACTTTTGTACGGTTTATAACGTACAATTGAAGATACAGCCAAATTATTGTAGATTAATATCCTTGGTTAAATATGTTTGACACAGAAATACAAATTATTTTATTATCTATCACGTATATGCATGAAATTAGGCTTATGTATAGAAAAAATTCCGCTGAGTCGATTGCTGTGGTTATTTTGGATGATAAATAAACAGTTTAGCCGTAAATAATTATTTTAACTTTGTTTTCGTGGTTATGTCACATTTGACAAGTCAAATATTGTGAATTATATAAATAACATAATTAAAGCTGAAAATAAGTAAACATATGTAAAAAATTACGCTGAATCGATTGCTGTAGTTGTTTTTGCCGAAAGATAAACAGTTTAGGCGTAAATAATTAATTTCCAATACGACACTAGCGCCAATCCGCAAAACTGAGCGCGGTGTAAGTCTGATGAACTACTTTTCCGTCTAAATAACAGTTACCCGTTTTACCGACCAAGTAGTTCACCAGAATCACGACGCTTAAAAATTTGCGGATTGGCGCTAGTGTTCCATTATAAATTAATTATTTATGGCTAAACTGTTGGTTTTTGATCAAAACCGATTACAGCAATCGATTCAACGTAATTTTTTCTATATGTTTACCAATTTTCAGCTTTATTTATGTTATTTAAATAATTCATAATATTTCAATATTTGACTTGTCAAATGAGACATAACCATAAAAACAAACTTGGAAGATTTGGTTCTTAGTGCATTATAATAACTGTTTTAGTAAATTCTAAGTCTAGTAGCTCGCTAGTAAGTTCCTTTTGTGCATATTATAATGTTTTAGTGTCCACACAGTTAGAGTTATTGTTGTTTACGTTTTAAAATTGTACATGAATATAAAATTTTCTATTTTATGCAAATTTTACAGTTATATCTCATGATATAAGGTACATCTGTAGATCCATTCTTTCTCTATAAAATGTTTATAAAAACATTATCCTGAAGTCAATAATAATCTGACAGTTTACTCGCAATGAAAACACTTTTACAGTATTTTTCAACTTGAAAATGACATTGCACAGTTAGGATGCGGCAAAGTACGAGTTTCGGGCTGGTTTCAGGCAGCCCTAGTAGTGAGGAAAAGAGTGGAATAAAAAAAAGTACAATCAAGAATATTCTAGGAATTCGGTAAAAACGTAGACGAGCCGTTTAAATAAGTGAATTTTATATAAATGCGTCTAAAGCTGTCATCATTGAAATCTATGATCTCATATTTTAAAATCTGAATCGCGCACGTCAAAGTCAACTGATTTTAGAATTAAATAATTCCTCACCGGGAACATGGTGTACAGCGTAGCGTAGCCAACCATCAAGAATCCCTGGTAGAGCGCAACACTGGACAGATAGAACACACTGGAGAACACCGCCTGCATGGTAGAGATGATGAGGCCTCGATGGACAACGAACTGACTCAACGAGGCGGACCTCTTGTAGGAACGTCTGCCGTGGACCAGCAGCAGCCGCGCTAGGTGTGAGAACGTGGGGATACTGAAGTCGCCCGCCAGGCTCGCTTGCTTTCCTTCGCGGCCCTCGATGCCGATGCCAGCGTCCGCTTGCTGGATCATGGATACGTCGTTGCCTCCGTCCCCCACTGCTGCGGTGCGCTTCCCGGTGTGTTTCTGTATTAGCTGGACCTGGAGAATTTATTACATGACAAACGTCTCTCTTCTAGTGTACACATGGACACACAGGCAACAAAAGCAAAATGAGGAACGTGTGGAACGTTTGTAGTCTCAAAATTAATTTTTTTTACTTACATTGAACCACAAAATAGCGGTGCCTCTATTTCACAAGCAACATACACAGTATTTTTTTACTGTTGCGTGTATGTGTGTCTATGTGTGAACAGGGCATAATATATTTATACCAATGGCACGAAAATATAACTGCCACTTACTCAAGTTATTAAATCAAGTATGAGATTTCCCCCCAATTTATTGTTACAAGTCACAACTTCTTGCATATATTTTAATAGTCCAAGATCCCAGGACCCCCAGACGTTACTTATTTTCTCAGAAACCAAATGTATGGGATTAAGTAGTGTAAGTATGTACTTTGAGTGTATGCGTACCTCCAAACTTGGGCCGACGGCCAATTAACAGATATCCGGTGCTAAAGGTAAGTAAAAATAGTATTCACATTCCTTAAAGTTTCAGTGCTGATTTTTACGCATGTTTTAGAGAATATAGTTAAAAATTAATAATCAATACTGCCGGACACTTTCCATCGGCGGTAACTTTTACCAGACACTTTAAAGCACTCGTTTGACATAATAGAATAACTGACATAATTGACTTAGCTTGTTTGTTTTCAAGCAACTTTGATTATTGAAATGTATGTATGCCAGTTTTTATGTCAAACGTGTGCTTTAAAGTGTCTGGTAAAAGTTACCGCCGATGGAAAGTGTCTGGCAGTATTGATAATTAATTTTTAACTATATTCTCTAAAACATACGTAAAAATCAGCACTGAAACTTTAAGAAATGTGAATACTATTTTTACTTACCTTTAGCACCGGATATCTGTTAATTGGCCGTCGGCCCAAGCTTGGAGGTACACATACACTCAAAGTACATACTTACACTACTTAATCCCATACATTTGGTTTCTGAGAAAATAAGTAACGTCTGGGGGTCCTGGGATCTTGCTGGCATACGAATATATTGCTCAACTCGCTTATCACGGCCCTGAAAGAATTTTTTCAAAACTCGAAATTTTAATTACCTACTAGGTGCAAAAACTGTTCTTAAATTTACGAATTAAAAAAATCTTTTTATTTCATGCTCAGTAAGTTGTACTATCTACAATTAAAATATATGCACGAAGTTGTAAATCGCCCTCTATGTATTGTTTAACAGTCGTAGATGTTATTGTGTATTAATTTATTTAAAACTAATTACTTACAACTTGTGCTTTTTGAGTTGGAGAACATCTACAGCAGACAACAGCTGGTGCAGCTGTCGCCAGTTCCAAGAATTCGGGCTGGTAATACGCCAGACAGACTTCTAAACTTTCTCCACTAACCACCAAAGCACAGCCATGTTTCTTTCGGAACGCGTTAAGCTCCAAATGGGCGTCTGTACGGGTTACCACCTTCTTCAAAACGTACAAATCTACAAATAAATCATCATTAAATATAAATTGGTATCAAAAAAGAATCAAGCTACGTTTTTATGATAAAAACGAATCAAAATCAATTTCCTGTGAGGCTACCACATCCAAACTGAGTAAAGGCGTGATAAAATAATGTAATGATTCTCTCTACCTTGCGATCTGGATATAAGTCTGGAACTCTTGGCGATACAAGTAGCAGTTTCAAGTTTGTCTCCTGTCAGCATCCAGATTTTGATTCCAGCGTTTTTGAGAAGTTCTAAGGTGGGGCGCACGTTGTCTTGGAGCTTGTCTTCAACGCCGGTGACACAAAGGAGCTCCATTTCCCGTTCTAGTGACTCTACAACTTGAGCTACGCGGGCCACTCGTTCTGTTATTGACAGCCGGGCGGCGTTGAAGCGATTCTACAAACAAATCAATAAGAGGATGGGTATTTTGTTATTTATATTGGAACTATTATATTTATTAACATTTTTATGCATGACTTATAAATATATCACTTTCGGTTTAGCCGGTAATGGCACCAACTTTCTTATTTGAAAGGGAACACCTGTATATTATTATATTTTTTAATTCTACGTTAAATTCTGAATAGAAATCAGAATCAGAAGAGGCGTGTTTGTCATTTTAGAGTAAGAGCTAGCGGTCAAATTAGTGTGGTCATGTTATTAGTCGTGAAATTGATGGGTTTGGGCATATCTACTGCAGATGGAATGTGCAGTCTGCCAGTCCTAAGTGGCCGGATTAGGGTTCCTCAAGTATAAAAAGTTGAGTTACAAAAATGAGTTCTGGCGTATGTAGAGGTGGAAAGCAAATTTTTGACAGTTATGAAAATATAAAACTTCATTTATGATTATTTTACTTCAGAAAGCCTAATCCGGCCACTTAGAACTGGCAGACTGGGCATTCCATCTTCAGCTGATATGCAAGGACTGTTTGGGTTAATTTCATGACTAATAAAATGTCCACACTAATTTGACCGCTAGCTCTTGAACTATTTATACATAAAACTGATGCCACATATGTTTAGTTTATGCACATACATTTTCAATTAAATATTGTTACAAATAAAAAAGTTATTAACAATATTGTTATAGTGCGTAAATAAATTTGGGTGCATACCTCAAAATCGAAGTACTGTTCCTCTGTCAGAACTTTTCTCGCAACGACTAACGTCCTTAATCCATCCCTGGCCATGTTACCGCACTCTTCTTCAAGCCAATCAGTGTACTGTACAATTCCTGACATAACAACATCAGCTCCTTTTAAATAAAAACAAATTTCTCCGCTCTGTAAATCCTTGACAATGATTCCCATTCGTTTGGTTTCACTGGTAAAAGGAAACACTTGCAAAATAGAATAGTTGTATAATCTCCCGTCAGGCGCGCGCAGCTCCATCGAGGTTAGGTTCCTCCGGCTGAGCGTAAGCCCCACTTGCTGGGTCCACTGCACAAGGGCGACTTCGTCTGGGCTGGACGCCTGGTAGGCGACGCCCTCACTGGTGGACGCCATGTGCTGGTCGGCCTCTGTTTCTGACGTCACTGAACCTGTAACACAGACTGTGAGGTGGCTACACTTTATTATAAACAATCGCTTACTTGTTTCGCTCCCTTCTGTTGTTTCATAAATCGGCGTGACGTTGTGGCAAAGCGCTAGGGCTTGAACCGCGTCTTTGATTCTGGAGTTTTCTGATCTTCGGACTTTGCCTGTGGCTGCACTGGGGCCCACCGCGTTTTCTGGGGATTTGTACGCGGAACTCAACACCGAACTGACCTGCAGAGCAAACAGTTTTGTAAAAATATTACGGCTTGTTGTTTTTTACTTACATCTGCGAATGAGTCTTGCGTATAGCTAACAGTTCCTAAATGTAGTCGCTTTAGAACCATTGAATTTTGAGTTAATGTTCCTGTTTTGTCACTTAAAAGGTAGGAAATCCTGCCTAGTTCTTCTGGGATTGTCGTACAACGTACTTGGGTTCCTGCCATTGCAGGGTCACGACCAATTGACCAGGAATAAAAGGCTTTACCCATGTCCAAGTTCACACGTAAACTGAAAACAAATATTAATTAAACACGCAATAACCATATATCTTATAATTTAGGTAGAGGGTCCGCCTAGCATGCTAGCGGTCCCCAGTTCGATTCCCAGCATAACCGACAATAATACCACTGGGTCCGAGTGGTTGGATTCCACTATAATAACATCTACCATCCTGTAATTGGAAGTTAATTCTGTAGGTTGGTACCCATCAAAAAAAAATAAAAAATAAATATGATGTATGATCATAAAAAAAAGATCAGATTTTTTTTTACGCTATGAAAGTTAAAACTTGTTCGTTGTAAATGAAAATTTAATAAAAGTTATCTTTCATTTTTTAAACTGCGCTCAAAATTTAAACTGTACCTAGTCTGAATCGCTGTGTACATATTTTTGTTGTCTTTTTTAAATATTTTGAATAATTTCAATTACCTATTATCTAAAGCTAGATTCAAACCTACCCAATTATAAATTTAAGTGTAAGTGCTAAATTAACCAACCAGCGCTTCTAGAAAATTTAAATTATACTTATACTTATAATTGGGTAGGTCTGAATCCAGCTTAAAAGAAAAGATCAATCTAAAAGAATATTCAATCATAAAAATTGATCTATGATCTGATTAAGATTATATTAGACGTAAATATCTTGATCTCGATCCTATTTAAAATGATCTGTCACAACACTGCCGATAATTGACAGATCTGAAGCTGCCACTTACCCAAAATGGGTAAAAGGCATGACAAATAATGTATATAAATGTAAGGTTCTTACCTGATGGGAATGATGTAAGAAAACAACAAGACAAATCGGAACATATATCTGTACCAAGGTCCGTTGAACCCTTTTAAGGCCATCATGACAAAAGCTAAACCAATCACAGCGCCAAATAATACTTTAGTTAACGTGTTTAGCTCCATGTCTAGTAAACCAACTTTAGACCGAGGTGATGAATTGTTCATAACTGACCGCGTTTCAGGACCTTCAAAATATTCAATTTCAAACAATATACTTCATTAAATAATTAATTCATTACCTGTATAGATAATAACGCCCAGCGCCTGGCCAGAAGCGATCACGCAGTTAGTCCATAACGTGTTCTCTAAATCTAAACTTTCTTCCGATTCATTTGAATCATGCTGAAAACAAACTATTAAACCAGAAACTATAAAATAAAATAATCTGGACTTACTCTGTTAAACGTTCCAATGAACGAATGAATGTCTCGTTGAGGTTTTTCAGCATAAATACTAGCATTAATGCTAAAAAGTTGTTCATCGCCTTGCAGTTTTTGTGTAGCGGGTACAGCAAGTCTTAATTTCCAATCTGTTTCACCGTCCAGTTGATCTGTACGCACGAACACCGCCCCAGATCGTTCAGAAGTTCGCAAGAGCACCAAATCCGCGGGTACCCTTTCGTCTTTGTCGACTAAAATAAGGTCACCGACCTAAACAACCAATGAATATAGCATCTGGAGTAAAACGATTGAATATGACTTACTTTTAGTTTAGATGCGGCCACTAGCTCAGTCGCATGTGTCGGGTGGGCCCCAGGAGGCAAAAGTCTCCTATATTTCTGGCTATTTACTTCTTGATCTCTTCTGTGGCGTCTGAGATCGTCCACGGCTTCTCGACAGATTGTCACGAACAATACAAAACACTGAAACCATTCATGTGTTAAACTGTACAAGAAAATGACCTTTATCTTACCAGGGGTCCCCAATAGGTGTACAGGTACCCGATTCTGATGTCAGGTATGAATTGACTGGTGGCCATTATAAGGAAGTACAAGTTGAGGAAGAACTTGAACTGTTGGAACAGCACTAAAGGTAAGAAGGTAACGATGTTGTATTTTCTGTTTTTGATTGCGTTGGCCGGGAACTGGCCTTGGGTGGGCTTCCCCAGGTGGATGGTCCGCGAGCGGAGCTCCCGGGGTCCACAGCAGCGCCGCCATAGCGAGCACCAACAGCTACAAGAAAATTATCAATCAAAATTGTTATCTGCGAACAATGACATCAGCACAGATAACGAAAGTAGATCAAATTTGGTTAAGAATAAAAAGCTATGATCAGAGATGACCGTTGAAACGCGCTGATCTGCGAAGATATACAAAGAACTAACCTAAATAAAGAAACCTTATACCCTTCTTGAGCCCCATATACTCGGTTTGAATTAATTTTATTCTTTTTTACGTGCATCTGTACATTTTTTCGCAGATCAGCGCTGAAATTCTAATTGTAGCAAAATTTGAATAACAAACACTTAAATATATCATCACTTTGTAGGTTTAATATTACAGGCGCCAATTTAATAGATATCTGTTTATTTATTTAGAAGCACTAGACAAGATCAGGGTATTTATTATTTACAAGGTTCAATAAAAAGGTCAAGGTTTAGAATTCTATGTGCATTGCGGTAAAATTGGGCTATAAAATGCGTAATAATATAAGGAAAACTAGTTAAAAATCTCACCTAAAGCACGAACTTTCATTCCGGGGTTTTGTTATCAAAGGAATGTCCTCTTTTGAAGTTTGGGGTCTATTTAAACTATTCTGAGATTCGACACTTTCCATCTTTCACGTAAACATGCACATTATACCCGGATAAATATTTCTACACACTTATCTATGTAAATAGCACACTAATTAATGACTTTTTATCTAATTGTGTGCCGTAAATTTCAGGAAACTATGAGCTGTCACTGTCACTTATCAAGTGAAGTTATGAACATAATGCGCACTTACCTACAAAAAAATGTAACTAGCTTTCGGCGTTTCCGTGGGGTTCTGACTCTTGCGGTGTCTCCGTCCATGGCCCCACCATGCTGTGAAGCACCCCCGAGAAGAAAATCAGTCTCTTCGTCAAGCTCAAAATCTTGCAAGGGATAATCCATTAGTTTAGTCCAACTGTCATTTTATAGTTAGTCGTCTCATGTGGGGAAAAAATTACTCAATCATTGCTGATAGTCGATTTTTGTAAATATTACTAGGAGACACTTTAAACTAAATGTAAGATGCACTTAATATGCATGTTTATTTATCACAACCTTAATATTTACTTCCAAATCATTGGAAGTTTGCACAACACTTATTTAGGAAAATTTGTCTTTACTCACCAGTGGAAAACCAACATCTGATCGATCGACTTCGGTGGGAAATTCAAATAAAAACTCTATTTTTCACATTATGTATTGACTTTTTTCAGATTTTAAAATTGGTTTTACAAACGAAACACTGCAAAATTATAATTAATAATTACCCACAGATATTTCAAGAGTATGCACTATAAATTTAGTTTAAAACAATTGGAATTAATTTAATTGTAAACTGATAAAGAAAGTTGAACTTCTATTGAACAGAAGTCAACTAGAAATGAGGAAAAATATCATGATTTGTGCTAAAAATAAACTGATCAATAATTTCATTCTTGCAAAATGTCAAATACACCATGAAATCCAGTATATAATTTATTTGTAAATTATAGTACTAATAAAAATAAAATTATTTACACATTACTTATACAAAAACTATTTTATAGTTACATACTTTTGAGACTTGAAAACCCACATATTTTTCAATACATTTACATGATTTATTAATCTATTTGTGCATAGTTAAGTAAATTATCAAAATAAATTCACAATACTCTTGTAAGAAAATTAAGTAGTGACTGAAAATTAAAACAAAATCTGTGGGAAGAGAAAAAATACAGCCCATCAAATAATTACACATGAGCATTTTTAGTAGAAGAATACTCATGTATCATTATTAATGACTGTATGTAATATTGAGCACAAATGACAGTTTGTTACAATGATAGATCCTTATAACAGACCTTTGACGGCTATGTACGTTTACTTAATTAATGATCACTCATTAATTAATTAAAAATAAACAACATTTTGACTGGCAATACAAACACCGATGTATAAGTAACATTTAAATAGACTTCACAATACTTATTGGTGCTCATACCACCAGTGCTCAACTTTAACACAATTCCAGTCAAATGCAACTTGAGATATCGATAAAAAACACCCGATTACATCATTTTACAGCAGAAAAATGGAAAAAGCACTACCTACATGTTCTATTCTAAGATAAAGGTCAATTATGCACTTGTAACATGTCCTAACAAATTGTAAAACCACTGTCCAATTAATCAGATTCCCACTTCACTTTTTGTGCTTGAAAGAGTTGGATATACGATGATGGGGAGACAAACGACTATCGGAGACACAGCCACTGCGATCTTCAAATGTCATTCTATGCTAAACAAATGCCTTTCAATCTTAAAGTTGAAACAATTGATGAGACGGTCCTTAGATAATTAGCTGTCGGCATCACGTGGCGCTATTTTCTACAAAACATTCACCGCATTTTGAGCTTTATTATACACTATTAAATATTTCAATAGTGCTTCTGTACAATAACATCACATATTAAATACTGTTTTATAGAAAATAGCACGGTGTGATATCAAATATCAACAAATTAGAAGTAAAATTAATCTAATTATCTATAAACCGAAAATACAAATTTCTTTTTACTAGAGTTGTAGAAAAATATATACGTTGTACTAAAAACAGCAACTAAATATTTTTAATCAACCCTTGTATTAACATTTGTTACATAAACTTATAACTTCTTAAATACAAAGTAACTAATGAATTTTACTGACACTCGAAGAAAGTCATCCATTCATTTTTGTGTAAAATGTTCATTCTTACAAAATTATACAATTTAACGTCAGTTAGCTGCAAGAACATTTATTTACATAAACATCCATACTCGATGAAACTTTAAAATTTCACTAAACAATTCTCGCATATAAACCAAATATTTATATTGAAATAGGTAACACTCGAGTGCACCAAAGTTGCGAATATTTTAAATGCTCCTAGTATTGTACCGTCATATAAAAATGTTAGTTATTTACACTTGGGAATTATTGCGATTTTGTACTGCATATATGACTTAGATTTCACTAATATTCAACTTAATACTACAAAATAAGACTGCTAAACTCATATTCTACTTATATAAAATTGATGAATAAACACATTTTTGAACGATTGGACGGTGGTGCCATTGACAAAAGTGACAGTGACTAAATGCTCTTTGTCGGTAAACTATGAAACTGTAGAAACGAATGACTCCTTATCAGTTTGCATTATAATTAATAAATAATGGTAGATAAGTAGACTAATAAATAAAAATAAGCAGACCTAATAAATATATAGTATTTAATAAATACATATTATTAAAACTCAGTCTGTTTATCTACAATAGACTTGTTTAGTGGTTACGTCACACTGGTTCCAAACAACGTTCGTTGCTAAGACCGTTGCTATGCAAGTCGGTAAAACAGGCTGGTTTGACGTTTGCCGTTTGACAATAACTGCGTCTTTAAATTTATTTTGAGATTTAATTGTTTTAAAGTGGCTTAAAAACACGTAATAAAGTTTAGTTCCGTAATAAATTATTTTATAAACGATTTTTGATTGTCAAACCAAACTGTTTTATAGACTAGCATAGCAACTACCTTAGCAACGAGTGGCCATTTTCTTGTTTGGAACCAGAAAGTGACGTCACACTAAACAAGTCTATTACTTTTATTCCTTCTATGAAATTGTTTTACCGACTAAGAAGTTTAGTTCACGAGTTGTCCTTTTGACAGCGGCGGCGCCACATTTCAAAATTAAATTTTTTTAAATCTTTAATAACTTTTATTTAAAATGAACTGGGAGTTTAAGAGAATATGAGTTTTGTTATTTTGTGTAGTACAATAATAGTAACGACCGGCGTTTGTATCAATAAATAGAAACTTAAAATTGATATTTAAAAATATCTCTAATAAATCGCTACTCGACCGTAATAAAATAAATAAATATGTTAACTAATATTTTTAATAAATGAAATACACGATAATAATAATGTAAATAAAAATACAAAAAACAAAACTTACTTTTCCATATATGCACTACAAAACCACCAACCTCTAACCGCTCACTTCACGCACTTTAAATTCTTCCATTGGTCGTCTAGGGCTCCCTCTTCTCACGTTTTCCAGTTGTGTCTGCTGGCTTGTTGGGCCCCGTGGCCCGAGTGGGGCTGCGGCGGGATCATGTCGAGCAGGTACTGGCGCTGCAGTTCGGCCGCGCGTTGGATGTCGGCGAGGTTTGGGGTGGAGCCCTTGCCTGACGCTGCCTGGGCTTGTGCCTGCGCCATGGCTAGCTGGTAGGGGTAGAACAGGGGGCTGAACGGCAGCATGTGGGGCGGAGTGCCTGCCGAGAGACCTGCAAGACATTCATGTTCATTACACTCTATACTCTGTTCACACAAGAATTCATGCTTCTTAATATTGAGAAAATAAACATGGTGAGAATGAATCTTCAATGAGTCTCAAAAGATATTATTTCTAATTCATTGATAGCTTCAAACTAGTGAATTTATATATTTTCAGGGTTCATAATGAATTATTAAGCCCTGTTCGCACGAGGATTCTTTGAAGATTCTACCAAGTTTCTCAATCCTGGAAAATAAGAAGTTTTCTTCTTTTCCAAAACTCATTGAATATTCAATTTAGCGGCACCGCAATTTAACAGGTAATTCTCACTAGAATCTTCAAAGAATCCTCGTGCGAACAGGGCTTTATGTGATTGATTTTCGTCAAGTCAAGCTAGAAAATTCAACTACAAGAAAATTCTTGCATAGAATTATAAAACACCCGAAAATTCAGAGAAAAAAATCTGATGTGGTCACCAACTCACCACACAACTGTGTGTTTTATCTTTTCTCATTCAAGAGTTATTGAACATACGGACATACACACACATCCATCCATCCACACACACACAGACATCATTGCGAAAATGGTCAAAACGGATTCAGTGAACCTCAAAACATGTATTTTCGCGAAAATCCCGACATAGATTTTTTTCCTGATAAAAATAAATAGAATTATTCAAAGCTAGATTTTTTTCCAGCGATTGTGAAACATTATATTCTTGATAAGAATGTTGTATTTAGTGTTTGATGAGTGTATGTAGTGTTCGTACCTCTGAGGAGTTGCTGATGCAGCGCCTGCATGGCAGCCGCGCTGGCCGCAGCACTGGCGGCAGCACTAACGCCCCCGACTCCAGCGACGTTGCCTACACCCCCCACGGCCGCGGCCCCCGCAGCAGCGGCGGCCGCACTGTTGAACTTGTCTGCGGCGGCGGCAGCGGAGGCGCCGGAGCCCGACCTGGGCGGGGGCGGCGTCGGTTGAGCTGGCGGCGGCGCTGGAGGGGTGGCAGCGTGGCGCGGCGTCGGTGTAGACGGCGTGGACTTGGGGGCGTCGGGCGAGGCGGCGCTTGGCGTGCACGAGACTTGGAATACGCCGTTCTACAACATCACACATAGATTAGTATAACAATCAACTTAGTATAGTCTTATTAAAAGGATTGAAGTTAATGGGTTGCAGTCAAAAAAGATATATTTTACACCACTCTACCGGTTTCGGCCCCACATGAGCCCTCCTCAAGAGTTGGTATTACTTATTTATCACAATTTGTAGTGCAATCATTAAAGATTTTTTGAAATTAAACATATTAAAATAATTATACAATAATATACAATTATAGTCAAAAGGTACAACCGAAATCATCCAATACTACGGAAATAACATTATTTGTAATAACTGTTATTGTTATTATCTGTTATTGTTATTAGTTATTGCAAGTAACGGTATTTCCGTAGTATTGGATGATTTCGGTTGTACCTTTTGACTATAATTCTGCCGTCCTTAGGAAAAATGTCCTATCTGCAAAAAATTTGTTTTAGCTATTATTTTATATAAAAATTTGTGTGGAAACATCTATGCGGATTTTTACTATTAAAATTGCTTTATATAAATATAATAACTATGAATAATAAATTCTACCTTTTGTTAGGACAGCTGGACATTCTATTTTGGTATATTTGTAATAATTTATGCAGATTACAAAAATCTCAAAATTTGCAGATAGGACATTCTTCCTAAGGAGGGCAGAATAGTAGAGTGGTGTAAAATATATCAATTTTTACTTCAACTCATTGACTTCACTCCTTTTAATAAAACTTGCAGTCAAGTAAATTAAAATTTGATTAGTATAGTCTGTTTTAAACCAGGTAGAGCAAAAACAAATCTAACACACCCAAGTTGAGTGACAAGCGTGATAGATATGCATGCTAAAAAATTCATGTATTTTAAGCTGAGTACTCTTGAAGATACGAGTTTAAGAGTGTAAATGTGTAATCCTAATTTAAAAACTCATAAAATATATTACCAAATATTTCCATTAATAATACCATTTCCAAAACTGATAAAACAAACATAAAACCATTTTTAAAATAACAATCCAACACATTCCATATTCTGTTAAAAGAAACAAAATTATTTATAATTCCAGAAATGTAAATGAATTTTTGAACCTGAGCTAATCGTTGTTCGATCTCCTGTTCTTGCTGCAGGGCCTTAACGAAGGCAGTCTTCAGTCGATTCGTGTGTTCAGCCTTCAAAGCCTTCTTGACATTACTAGTGACGCACTGCTCACAGATGACGCGCACTTCTTTACCTACAAACAAAAGCCATGAGTACGTTTCAGTGCATAAGACAATGACGCTGCTCACCGTTGTTTGTGGGCTGCGGGAACGTGGCGTTCATCCGCTGGTTCTTTCCTTGTTTTTCCCACTTCCACACGGGCGTAAAGTCCGCTTTACACTGTTGGCAGGCGTGCGGCGTTGACGTCATCGGCACTTTAGGCTCCTTGGTTAGGAAGTCGACCACGTGTTCTAATCCCACCAGGTAGATGAACTCCGTGTTGCTCGGGTTTGGAATGAAGTGCATTTCTGGCGGCGGGGGTTTCGGGGGAGGAATCTACAACAAAATTTTAATTTTCAAATAAACGGGAATGGTAGACGGAGAGCCAGGGCCAAAAAAAGTCTCTGAATTTACTAAGCCTAGTTTTTGATAGTTTATTACAGTGGTTGTGTACACAAACATACTGCGGTCAGTCAAGCGAAACGTAGAACAGGCGTCTCAGGTACGCTGTCGAAGTTGTCGTTCCTGCGAGGTAACAAAATGAATTTACTAAGGCTGAAAATTGTTATACAAATAGTATATTGCATATAAATGAAAGTTATGACAGTCAGTCAGCTAAATGTGGGGACGGAGCTGGTCAGTCGGCCGCAATGTATGTACAAAAAATAATAGCACAGTCAAATTTGACATTAAAATGTAAAAATTGACATTTTAATGTCAAATTTGACTGGGCTATTATTTTTTGTACATACATTGCGGCCGACTGACCAGCTCCGTCCCCACATTTAGCTGACTGACTGTCATAACTTTCATTTATATGCAATATACTATTTGTATAACAATTTTCAGCCTTAGTAAATTCATTTTGTTACCTCGCAGGAACGACAACTTCGACAGCGTACCTGAGACGCCTGTTCTACGTTTCGCTTGACTGACCGCAGTATGTTTGTGTACACAACCACTGTAATAAACTATCAAAAAACTAGGCTTAGTAAATTCAGAGACTTTTTTTGGCTCTGGCTCTTGGACTATGGGTTCAATACCAGATAATCAAATTCTAGAATCTTAATAAGTAATAAAATACCTGCATAAAAATTCTCAGGAAAATTCAAAATCTAAATTTTAGATTCAACATAAATGCAAACACAGGAAGATGCAAATTTAGAAAAGTTCTTCATTGAATTTAGTTCAATTTAAATTGCGTATCCCTTGTGTTGAAGGGACAAACTATTTTTCTAATATTTGCATTTTTGCATCTTTCTGTTTGCATTTATGCCGAATCTATTATTCTAGATTTGCATTTTATTGCGAATGAATTTTTATTACGTATAAAATTTACTAAATAAATAATACAAAACACATTTATAGTCGAGTTTTAGATATAATAACTTGAAACTGTTTCCAAATGAAATTACATAAATAAATTACTATCGTTGTTGCACCACAGTTGATTAAAATTGAATTTTATTCCATTCTTAATTAATCAGATATCCATTATACAATCAATAATCCAGTAATTTCAAAAATGTGCTTCTTGCGAAAACTGCCCTTAAATGTACGAATTTTTAGATATTTCTTTTTGTTTCATGATCAGTAAGTTGAGTACCCTGTATATCTATACCAACGATTCACATATGTGAGGCTGCTACACCCAAGAAGGGTAAAACGCGTTATATGTATATGAAAAAAATTTACTCCGATCTCACGGAATTAAAATACGTTTAATTATAAATGTGTGTATTTACCTGTAGTAATGTTTTCTCTAACTGTTTCCTAAGGGCCAACTTGGCGGCGGCCTGCCTCTGAGCTGGAGTTTGATTATCATCTCGACTTCGTTCCTGGAATATTAAATACAAAGTTACTTGAGTCCACGCGACTGAATTGAATAAAACAACGAGAACAACTAACATCAATCTAGTAAACCATGAAATGAATGGTTACCTGGTCAGTGGCAGACAAGGGCGGCGCTTGTTGGGGCCCACCAGACCCCGCCAACCCTTTCACGTCTACACCACTGGAGCCCTGAACGAGCGCAATGCACAAATACCAAACATCAGTTAGAGTTAGTTCATCGGAAGACAAACAACAAGTTTCTAACTTTACAATCTAGCCGAAATAATAACGCAAATGATTCCAAAGTTTCACAATCTTCACCTTGTCTCTCACCTTGGATTGGGGCTGGGGCGGCGCCGGCGTGATGGTGACAGCGGGGCTGAGCTCTTTGGCGACTGCTGCGGGGAAGTTGGCAGCATTGATTGGTCTATTTAACGAGTTACGCTGTGGGGGCTGCGGTACGGACAACCCGCCGCTTCCTGAAGATGATCTGCTGGTGATCGACACATGAGGCAGGTTCGGCGCGTGTAGACTTGACCGCGCTGGAGGCGGCTGCTGAAACAGGGCCCCATTAGAACATTTTAATTTAATTTTGCACCATTCAACAGGTAGATGTTATTATAGTGGACCGATTTATCTTGGTGCAGTCTGATCCTCAATCCGTGCGACGACCTTTGAGAGATTTTAATAAAAGGGTGTTCTTGGAGGCACTGAAGAAGATGTAATAAACATCGAAACGTTTGCTATCTGAGATTGGTTGTTATACTTATTTCAAATTATCCAACTTCCGACTATCAAACCTTCAATATTTAACATTTGGATACAATCATCTTATAGCTTTGAGAGATTTTTTTGGAATCAGGACTACATTTAAGACGTTCAAGTGGTCAGCTTGACTCGAACCACGGAACTCCGGGTTCATACGTCATTACATGCAGAGAACTGTGACTAAACCAGCACAGCTACTGCCTCGATGTTTCATTTTTTATTACTGCTACTGTACTCGGGTGTTTATTTTTGAGGTAAGTATAACAAACAAATAAAATTTGTGATACGTAGACCGCAGATAAGCAGTGACATCAGAGGTAATAAATCTATAATTTAACAGATTGTTTAGCTATAGACCAAAATAAATTTTCGAAAAACAACACTTTAAGAGCTTTAAGCTTCAAGGGACTCAAAATTTCAAGTGATTTTGATGAAATGCATCTACGTTACAGCGATTTGGAATTTCACGTTTTCGAGGTGGGAGGTTTTTTTCTTTGCAGTGTATTTTATATTGTAATGTTGAAACGTGTGTGTAATTGTATTTTCTATACGACTGTTACAGAATGTTGTCATTCTTACATAATTTTCAATTATGGAATGGTTACATTCATCACTTGTTACGGAATGGTTTCATTCCGTCACTAGTGATGGAATGAAATGTGGCGAATTATAATAATTAAACTTATTCAATGTTTTTGGTTGGTGGGTAGCTTTAAAATACGTTTAGATTTATTAATTTAATGTAGAATATTGTTTTATAAATACATATATTTTTATTTTAATAGTTTTAAGTTATGTTGATAATGCAATGCATGCAGTCGTAGAGAAAGTATAGTCTGCAACACGTTTGGAATGGCTATTCCGCTCTCGTGGAACCGTGAAACTCGCCTACGGCTCGTCTCACAAACTTTCCACTCTAGCTGAAAATGCTTCCACACTTGTTGCAGAATATACTATTAATAAATTGACTGTATTCTCCAAGAACTTATCTACTACTTGGAATAGAGTAAAATTTAAATATCTAGGACCCTGAGCTGCGCGAGAAGGCAGAGCTTGTTATGTACTGTCCGTTTTACAAAAGTGGAGCTAGCGAGTATATGCTACGCTGCACTTCACTTAATTTTCAAACAAAACTAAAATATAACTCAATCAAAATTAATTACAAAATGCACAGCGTTACACGAAGCAAAACACTACGAACGTCAACATGAGAATAACAGATAATGAAGCTGACGTTCTGTAGAACAGACAGTAGCGTAGTTTCCTCTTTCTAAGACGAGAATTCGTACTTCGCGCAGGTTTTTACTCTAACAAAGCTAATTTTCGATCTTACCCCTCTGTGTAGCGTGGCCTGTCCGAGCTTCTGATTCCTGTGCGCCTGTTGGGGC
The DNA here is from genome assembly GCA_947534325.1 of Agonum fuliginosum. Lineage (NCBI taxonomy): Eukaryota > Metazoa > Arthropoda > Insecta > Coleoptera > Carabidae > Agonum > Agonum fuliginosum. The sequence goes on from OX384037.1 coordinate 289,314, forward strand.
TGCTTGCCAGGGACACTGGGGGGCATCTTCACCGTGGTGGGAGTGATACTCAACCCCGAGGGCAGACTCGCGGGCGGTAGTCCCGCCTGCTGGAGCGCAGCTGGTGCTACCGCCACGTTCTCCTTCAGCTGCTGCGACTGCCGGAGCTTCTTCAGCAGCACCAGCTTCATCTCCTCCGCGCGGAGCTCCTCTCGCAGGCGGCGGAGCCCCCGCTCGCGGAGACATACCTAGCGAGAATTCATTAGTTTTATAATAGTTCAATTTAATATAATAAAATATATGATAATTTACAAGAACCTTTATCACTACTTCCAAACCTTTCAACAGTTTTTTATAATTGATGACAAATGTTTTTTGCATAGCTCATGTTAAAGTGCTATTTTGAGTAAATAAACTAAAACTTTAACAGCAAGGGAGGTATTGTGATGGGTCAAAATGTTCGAGTGTGAGTTTTTAGTGGATAAGCACGTTTTAGGATCCGTAGAATACGAATAAAGTATTTTCGAGATGATGTATGTGTATGTGTGTGTGTGTGTGTGTGTGTGTGTGTGTGTGTGTGTGTGTGTGTGTGTGTACATTAGGTTGTATGTTACATTTTTTTTCGGCTTCTATAACTCAAAAAGTTACATACATTTAACAACCAAATTTTGTGTATAACGTCGTAATACAAATCTTAAAAACCCAGTTATTTTTGGAAGCAATCCCCAAATCGGAAGTAGTACTTTTCTTAAATATTTTGATAAATAATTAATTTATCGCAATATTTTTTATTTCAAATGAAGGATTATATATTATTATCTACAATTTGTAGCATTTTGTAAATTGTTCTGTCATAGTACCTACTTTAGGAATTAAAGTATTATTTATAATTTAGAGTATGAAACTTCAGTACCTATCGTAACAATTATTACGAAAAATTTAATTGATAATGACAGTGCCAATAGTGATACATCATTTATATCTTCTTCTACCGTTGACTAAATGACTAAATGAGTAGTAAAAAGAGAGAGTATAGCGGAAGATTTTGTGCTGGCCACATCAGATTTTTTACATTTTTTCTGCAAACTTGTTTTCACACATTTCTGCATCCACTTTGTGAAAAAAATCACCTATATATTTTATACACGACGATAAAATTATATCATGGACTCGAGAAAAATAATTAACTTGCTCCTTTATTGCTTATGAATTATTATTTTTTTCTCGTCGATAAAATATAATTTTGTCGTCTTGTATAAAAAATAATTATAAAGGATATTCGTTTGTATGAAATGTCAGAAAAGTATTGCTTAATAATTATTATTTGAAAGAAACTGTACTGTAATAAATTCACTATTCAAGAAGCTAATATATGAAATTACAATAGGTTATAAGCCCAACACGCTTCTACTGCGATACAAATTTAAACGCAAATTATAATCTTATTGTTTATGTTTAGAATTTGATTGTCGTTGTATTCTCACCTCCTGCGCAGACAGCTCCTTGATGGGGGCCAACGGCGGCATCTCCACGTCGCTGTCGCTGGATTCAGACTCTGCGGTTCCGTTCGCGCGGGGCTTGCCGTTCACGGCAGTGTCGGGGCTCTCGGCGTAGCTGCGGGGCTCGGTTCGGGGGCGGAGCACTCGCCGGGCGCGGCCTTCGCTTGTGGATATCGGGGCAGAGGATGTAGAGTTGGCAACTGATGGAGTAGGACGTCTTGCACTAGGATAGATTGTTCTTAGTTACTTGGCTAAATCAAATAGTACAATTCATATTCTACTAGTAATAGAGCCACTACTTTCCTAAAATGGATAAATAAAAATATTTCTGAATGATTAGACACTAGCGCCATGTCAAAGTGACAATTGACATTTGTTTTGTCTCGTCAAGTTGTACCTCTTGCTTAGTAACGGTACATTTAAATTATTATTGACCAAGATAAATAAGTAAACTGTCATTTTATAAAAACATAAGCTTCCAAGTTATTAATGCAAGAAATATTGTATCATACTCAGACACATGCTGTGCTTTTTCTTTTAATTGAATTGCACTCATAAATATTATAAATTTACAAATTATTACACAAAAATATGAAACGTCAAATCCGTCAAATAAAACATTTAAACAAAACACAACTTACTAAGTATACTTTTGTTTCTTCTAATATATTCAACACAAATAAGTAGTATAACATCGTAATATATTTTACAATATAAATTATATTTGACAAGGTTAATAGCTTGATAAAAAATAAATAAACTTTGTACCTTTCGCAATAATTTACTACAAACTACACTAGGAAAAAATGAATCGTATGACCGATATAAAAGGTAACAAGGAAATATAATCTTTAACATACATACGTATGTTTCAACTTAAAATCTTATTAAAAACGGGGTGTATACCTGAATCTTGCTATCGCTAGTGTACCAGAATTAATATACCACAGGAAATAATTAATTAATTTTGATATTCCAGTTAATTTACTTCAACAACTGACAATTGTTTTTCACTTGTTCCAAATCCAAATTTATTCCTAGATCATCCAAATTGGTTTGTATTATGGGATCATTTACCTGATACTGAGGTCTACGACAGATTCATCAACTTCCATTTTTTCCATGACACAGGAAGGTGAAATTACCGCTCCTGCCTCAACTTATTCCTGGAAGAAAATAAACCTGTAAGTTGAGGTTAGTTTTATGTCTACATGACGAAGTTTATCAAATTGAATCAGTTCCAATCTTTCAGTTTCAGTATATTTATTATGTTTTAAATATTCATTAATGTTGTGATAATGTAACCCTCAATATTTATTCATTGTTTATTATGTTAATTATTAAGGAATAAGTAAGAAACACAATTTTAGGTTGGAGACTGAAATAGATTTAAGCGGGTTAAAAACTGTCAAAGAAAAAAGTACATTCAATTTGACAACTTTATGTTGAACAATATTTGATTACACAGTAACTACTATAGTAAAGTAGATAAAAAATGGAGCATCTAATTATGTAGATCATGTAGGTAGATAAAAAATTGAAATTTGTTAAAAAATAAAAGCAAGTTTAATTTTTATCTGAATGTTAGGTGAAGAACAATAAAATAGTAATTAAGCAAGTGGATAATCTAGCACCGGCACACGTCTCCGTATTCATAACGTGCTTCTGTTCTCGACCAGCATCAGCAAAGTCAGAGTGAATGGCCGCTAAACTATACCCCGTTTACTATTAAAAAACATCAGTCCCCACTAGACCAGATTAAAAAATGATGAACACACGTGTAATCTACGCTTCGAGACGATTCAAACGACACCCAACACGACATATTAGTGACGTAATCCAACACATACCTAGGGTCAATTAGTGTACCGAAATTTGTAATCTAAACCTCGCGTTGACAATCGATTATCTTGTACACACACACTTTTCTCACTCGAAAAGTTTTCAGTTTGTTGGCGAGCAACACAACATCCCGCACTAATTTCGCCAACATTGTTTATACCGATGTTTGCGCAACATTTTTAACCAAACTACAGGATATTTGACGGCAAAAACACAGAAAAACAAACCGGGAGACTGAATTCACTCCGGGCCAAAATTAACAGACGACTGATTCAATTCAATATGGCGTGGCCTTGTGTTGCGTCTACAAAACACTGCTGTTATACAGGAAATACGTACCGATTCATTGTTCTCTCTTTCTCATGTGTGGAATTCGCCACAGTTGATGATTACCCGCTGTGCTACGCGACTCCAACCAGATATCCTCGTCCTTCTCGTACACATTACGCCCCGTGTATGAGAATCCCCGACGTACTATGCGTTATTTAGATCACAAGTGCATCACCTGTCTATCGCCATCTTCTTTTACATCTCACGCGTCAATCTAACTGTTACACCATGTGTTTTTGTGAGAAAAACTGTTCTTTTCTACGTATCTATCAGCTAATGTTGCAGTTTTCTCCTATCGTTGTACTACGATTTTATAGTAGAGTTCTCAGGATGAGAGTGTTTGGTTTAATTGTGAAAATGGCGGGATTTATGTGCGTTTTTGTCGGTGGTTAGGTGGGTGGCTATGAAGGGTTGCTCTGATTAGCCCAGGGATTCTGTGAGTGGTGACACTGCAATCACATCTAACTAAAATTCAACTTATGAGATCGTCAATACTTTTATACATACCTACGCAATCACAAATAGTTACACAATTCGTTAATAACTTGTTAAAATTGTTACAATTTTTCTAAAACCAATTTGACATTTGATTGGTTGATTATTTTTTGTTTAAATAGATATAGCTTGACCAGGCAATGTGACCCCTATTGGCAATTGTTTATAAACATTTTTAAATATTTAAATTCATGTTTAGATAACAAATGACGTGTTTAAAAACAAAACGTGACTGTAGAACTTAATTATTATTTTCCTCATGAAATCAAATTTTTGTATTTTTATCGATTTTTAAGTGCGTTGCAATTGCAACTTTTATTTGTTTTGTTGGTTGCAGTATTTGCAGGAAAAAGGAAAAAAGTTTTAATAAAAAATAAAAAACATTATTGATAATTGAAATACAATATTTATTTGATACATATAAGAAAATTGAAACGAACAATAGTTCAAAACTAATTATTAACAAAAATATAGAATATTGCAGTTTTTTAACATACAATTTTAAAGTAAACACTTGTAATAAACAAAAAGAATCACAAATTTACACAACACAAAAATCACAATGAAAGAATTATTTAAATAATTCACATGGTAAATCAAAATTATTTTAAATTTAGTACATTTACATTAAATATATCTGATTACCACACCAATTAACAGTAACTTATAATAAAAATAATATTTTTTTCTCATTTCTAAAATGCTTTTTAAGTTATAACATTTTTATAAATGCATTAATACTTTTCAAAAACTTCGTAGGACATAAATTTTGTGCGTTATTTAAAAATCACGCATAAATCTCTTTAGAAAATCAATAGCAAGTTTAATTTTTACCCCATAATTTAGATACTTTAATTTATATTAAAGTGGATAGACTCATATGATACCTTTAACAATTTGCATATCGCATTATCTGCGACATACGTTTCATAGTTTATCTCTTTCTAACATACAGATACATCAAGCTGCGTGGTACAACTTTAAAATTAACACCAATGGCTTCTTTCTTCAAATATAAATGGAATATGGCTGATAGAAATTTATAAACACATATTAATTACGCAGCAAGGATGCTTACACTACCTTCATAAGGTTTATGATCATTTAAAACACTAACATGCAATACAAATGACACTGAATGCTATTTGAAAACTTGGAAAATGTGAAGAAAAACGCGGGAAATATTCATCGCCAGATGGCAGCAGCTACCAGTCAAAAAATTCTATTGTTTTTTTTATGATAATGTTTTGTTTGTCACATTTTCCTTGTCTATGAATAGGTTAAATTATGGATTTATAATCGAAAAAAATTATATGATAAATATAAATAAAACTTTTCTTCTATCATTATAAAAAATAATAGTTTTCTATTAAAATTAAGTAATATTGTAGTCGATAAAAATCCATAATTCTATGAATATAGTATATATTAAATTGACATGTAATAATTAACATAATTATTAGTACAATAGATGATTTACATTTAAATTGTTACAATTCAAATGTATTAATCTCTATTGTGTTTATATAAACAAATAGTTATAGTTAACATTAATAACAAATTTTACTGGTATCCAATAAATATATTTTACTAATTAGTATTTCCAAAATAAATTGTGAATAACTGCAATATACAATAGTATAACGTTACTATATTACCAAATACAGGTACAGTAAAAGATATATTTAGTTTTCCACAAAAATTAAAAAAAAAACAAGTTAGATTCTCAAGTGTTTTCATGGCTAACTAAATAGATGTTCTACTATAGTTTTTTTTTGTTTATTTAAAAATAATGCTTTTGTTTTGGTAAAGTTTACCGTATGCTTTATGCATTTTTAAGGTTTTTTGATTTATATTTCGCATGTAAATGTATCCCTTAACAAACACGTTTTCTTCTCCTTCTAATAACAGAAAAATCAAACGTCTACTGACATTACATTCATGGATCGACTGCGTTTTTTAACATATGTACGCTTCGAAATATCACAGGTTTAAGTTATAAATATGAGATGCATCGTGTATAATAAGCTTTTCAACAGATCTGAAGTTAAAATATGAGATTGTTCTGCTTTAGGCCCCGTCTGTGTTACTATATTTTATTAGTTTTTATTAACGCACTTTGGTTTCTCGTTGAGGTACTTGATTTCAGCATTGTAACACAGCCTTTCATTGTTCTTATATTTATATTTTATATTTCAGCAAGGCACTTTAAAATCATATTTTATAGTTTTGGAACGAATTTGTAAATAATACAGTTATAGCCATAAACAAAACAACAGCGCCACAGGTAACTACGTTCTGTAAATAAAACAAATGAAATACGAGAAAAGTGTATTACACACGATGCAAATATTGCAGACATTCAATTTTTCTCCAGATATTAACACGCATTAAAAGTCACCAAAAATACACTCAACGTCAACATAATTCGACTAGGGACATGTTTTTTCACTAGGTTAGGTCTAAACGCCTATAGGTCACTCGAATCAGGTACTGATGGTATATTTACAATAACTGATAACATGAGCACCAAGAAAATAAAATTATCTAATAGTTACAATAAATACGTAGATACCGTGCGTCAACTCAGATCTTTAGTTTCCTGGTGCTCAGCTAAAGTTCAACATTTCTTGCTGTTCGCCTTATTTACATACTACGTGCATATTAATCAGTTCTTTTGGCATTCATAAACATATTTATTTACATTGATGGTGTTCCCTTCTTAGTTTTAATTTTAATTCGTCATTTCTTTGATTGATTTGTTAACGAACGAAAAATTTAGCAAATAATTTCGAAAGTGCTTTATTTATAGGAATGTACAGAAAAATAAACCACGCAAAAAGTCATAATAAAAATTACAATAAGGTAAAATTTCGAATACAAATAAGAGCCTGTATATTCATCGAGTGTAGATGGCCATACATTAGGAACTTATATAATGAAGGGATATAATTAAATTACTTATAAATATTTCTCGCGCCAAGAAACCCAAAAAAAATCGTTCTTAAAGTGGCGCGCAATTCAACATTAAGTGAATTAGAGATCATATTAATTCACACGTCATTTGAGGACAGTTAATATAAGTTTCCACACATTTGTTGTTGCGATAAAAATTCTTTTCATAGTTGTGTGTGTGTGTGGATATCACAGATGTTTCTTCATTATTAGCTACTTTATACAATAATAAATTATTCTTCATTTGTTCTTTTTAGGCATACGTATCGCGCACGCGATTGGTTCACGAGAAACGAATACTACTTTGTTTTTTAGTCGGAGCTTTTAATTATTATTCTCGTGGTTGGTATGCGTGCTTATATCTACGATAATGATGAATTTAATTTAAAAATTACGGCAGAATATTCGACAAACACATGCATTTAAAAATAACAAATAACACAAAATATACCGGAAATGTATAAATTCAAGCTGCATTCACATAAGCATTTAGTTTTCAGGTTTACATTAAATGTTTACGTTATGAAAGTTTAAATACCAGCATTCATTGGTTCCGCTTTCAAGCATTAAAACCATATGATTATGTGAATGCAGCTTAATAGAATACTAATTGAAAATTAGTTTCCAAGTATTTAAAAAGATAAATAAATAGGTAAAGTTAGACCACTGGACAGCAATGTAATTTTTAAATTAATTCACCGGCAACTAGCGTTTCGAATAGTTTGTATAGATGTTTATAACCTAAATATAAAACATTTATAATAAAAGATCTTTGTATAAAATATAACAGCACAACATTTGTGCGCTTTGCGTTATAACAGTTGTTATTAGTTTGAGTAAAAAATAAATAAACATTAACATTCACGTTGTAAAATGCAATTCCCAATGAATATACACAAAATGGCACCCGACAACACAAAGTAACGACTTGGAATTGCACATTTGGAGGTGTTAAGTTTGATTCTCACTAAACGTCTTTGTATAGTTGAACTTATTACGTTTTGTTGGACTATATTCACATTGGTAACTGTGTGAAGTGTGATACTTATCTTACTGCAGGTCTGCCAACACAATGGGCAGGAGATATTCGTCCGAGTCCCCGGCCGTGGGGTTGCAGATCACGGGGTGCAGCTCCGAGCTCTGGAGCGGGGCCCACGGTCGCCCCAGCACCTTGCTGATCTCCTACACCACACACACACAACATTACACACATTTCTAACACTCAACTTGATTTCTTAACTAAACGGAGCAATCTGAAGTTGTCTACACTGTGTAAATACGAGAAAAATATCACCAGATTTTATGGCGGCAAAATTAAACTCGATACAGTCACTGACAACAGCTGGCGAGACAACATTCGTTTGTTTACGAGGTCTGGCTATTAAATAAAGAGACTGCGCACGCAGAAGGCGTCCTAGAGGGGCATGAGGGGAAACGAATGCAGCGTTGGATAGCTGGAAGTGTCTACTATTCCGGTACGAAAACACGTCGCAGTCGCTGTAGTAGTATTTTTTCTATAAAAGTTAGAAAAGAACGTGTTTTCTTCTCGTGCCGATTTTCGCTTCACCTCTTCCATCGACTCGAACCGGGTTCCTTTTAAGGCAGACTTGATCTTCGGAAATAGAAAATAGTCACAGGGTGCTAAATCAGGCGAGTACGACGCGTGTTCGAGCACTGGAGTACCTCTAGCGGCTAAATAACGCTTCACAGACAGCGCGTTATGGGCAGGTGCGTTGTCCTGGTGCAAAATCCAATCGGCACAAAAAGAAAACACGTTCGTTTCTAACTTTTATAGAATAAATACTACTACAGCGACAATAACGAGTTTTCGTTCCGGAATAGTAGACACTTCCAGCTATCCAACGCTGCATTCGTTTCCCCTCCTGCCCCTCTAGGACGCCTTCTGCACATACCTCGTACATTACAAAGTGTGCGTGGTGTAAAACTGGTGTTACATCAGCCAATCGAAAACGTTCAGTTTGCATTCCAACTTGAGATTGCTCCGTTTAGTTAAGAAATCAAGTATAGAATGTTTATTTACCTCCTTGGAGTCAGCGAGGCCGCGGTAGACCTCATGCGAGTAGATGACGTCATCATCGGCGACTTCTAAGCGCATGAGTTTGGTCTCGCACAGTCGGGCTACGCCTACTAGATCTTCCTCGAAGTATTTGTACCCGAGAAGAACGATCTCTTCCAGCTTAGGACACAACCACGCCGCCATTACCAACGGGTCTGGGTTATTGCCGTCATTGTCCCCCATGCTACGGATCAGACTCCAACTAGTTTCTTGGCACTGGGAGTCGACCCACATCAACGAGCGAAATTGCCGCGCGTACCAAGATGACAACAGGTTGAATACTCTCAAGTTTAACTAAAAGATACATTTTCATTATTCAAATGATAAAAACTATGTTTAGTTTCTCAATTTAAATCTTAATATGAAGTAAAAATTCACGTTTTTAGAAAAACGAATACATTTTTGAATAGATAAAAGTTGTCTCCTAATGCGTCTAATGCCACTTTCTTCGGTTTTGTTTTCTATTTTTTTTTACATGGCTTAAAACGGTCAAGTTTAGCTATTTTGTTACTTTTGATATCATTTTATCACATATTTATAACAAATTTAAAAAACTGGCTTGAGACCCATTTGGAAACAATCGTAAGCTATTTAAAAATACCTTATTTGTTTAAAAATGTTAATTTTAATATTAATTTTAATGTAAAAACTGAATTTTGACGACTTGTATTGAACCATTTATAATTTAATTTTCTGAGTTAAAGAGAGCATAAATAGTATTATTCATTTAATTTAATATATATATATATATATATATATATATATATATATATATATATATATTTATCCTTTGATTATATCTTGTAACAAGCCGTACACCGAAATTCGTAATTTAGGTATAGACCTACCTTAATTTGTAGCTTAAAAATATTATAGTTACAAGCTTGAAACATAATAGTATATTACATTACAAGTCATGAAAATGTGTCATTGCAGACGAGGAGGCGTTTGAAGAATGCGAGGATGCGCAGCGTCCGAGCATTTCTTCAAAGCCTCCGAGTCAAGCAAAGACATTGACATGACGCGTGATGTATTATATTTTTTTTAAATCGGCAATGGACCTTTTCGCTCTCTTGAGAGAGATAGTAATAGAAAGAGATGCACATATTGCGCAGAGGTGCAATTTAATGTCATGTTTGAAATTTGAAATGGAAGTTAGTTTAGAAATATTTAATAAATTCACTCACAGTGTTTGTGATGAATATTTTAAAATGAAAGGGCGCACAGAATCTTGTTGTTTTATTACAAGATTCCATCGTTTAAATTTCAACCTTAACTGCTTATCTCGCGAAATGACAAGTGGAAGTGACAGATAAATGCAATGTTGCCAGAAATAAATCGCGACCATTCGATTATTATTTGGAATAAAAATGTTACCCATAATTATTTTATTTGCAGCTGTAAGTATGTACCAATCCAATTTATTCATTTTTGCATTGATAATGATGATTTTAAAAATATATATATTTATTTCAATCTACGTCTAGTATCTGGCAACATGGTAAGCACCTCGAGGATAGTTTTCGAGCATTTTGTTAGAGGCCGTACCGAAAATGACGTCACATAGCAATTAACAGAGAAAAGGTCCGCTTAAAATTATAAAAAAAATTAGGTTTGCATAAATCATCAGAGCTGTGACAAATCATCAGAGCTGTCACAAATTTTAGAAAAAGTTGTCATAACAAGTAAAAATGACTAGGCATGAAAATTTTATTTTCATGCCTAGTCATGAAAATCTTACTTTCATGCCGCAAATTAGTCTGGAAATGACGATTTTCATGCCGATTTTGAAAAAAAGAATAGATTCAGCGATGTTTAATACTCCTGTATACCAAATTTGAACTCATTTGATCAATTAAGGAGGTACACTCGACATTTGAAATAATGAGAGAGTTTAATGAAACTTTGCAAAATTAATCAAAACATTGTAAAAATGTTACCTGAATTTTTTCATAATTTTTCACCACGTAGATTATCCAAAAATAAATATTAAAAAACTACATTTTACATGGCCTCTTATGGGACTACTTTTAAATCAACGTAAAAAGCATTTAAGGAAATGAGAGAAAATTCCAATTGCTTTTTTAAAACGTACATTATTATCTCATAGACCGGATAAAAGTAATACAAGCATCATTTACCACGCAATTAACAAGAATTCTTAATCGAAAGACTGACGTTTATGCCTACTGGAGAATATTGGCAAGATCATAATATAGACGCGGCAACGTTGAAAAGCGCGAAATTTGAATTTAACCTGAAAAAAAAAAATTATCTATCTATAATTACAAGTTATTCACAAGAATGAAAGGTAATATGCACAAATGATAAAAAATAATTCATATCCAACGATTTAAATAAAATTTCAAGTGCAGAATTCTCTTCACCTTCCATTTTTACTATCTGTCAGATTGACATCAGAACGTGAAAAATGACATGTACAGCACAGCGTTGCCGTAGTTTACACTGGTATTTAGCCGAATGAAATCTTATAAAATAACCAATTTTTAAATAACAAAAATTAATAATATTCTTAATTAATTAATTTAAATCTCATTTTATTAGAAAAATTCAAATAGACTGCGTTTACATACAATAAAAAATGTGTATTTTTATTTTTTATAAGTTGGAACCCTGATATGAAATACATTGCGAGTATAGGAGATGCTCCTAACCCCCCACCACTCGAGTGTACCTCCTTAATACAATTTTTATTAGCAAAATCGTGTTTGACAGACGTGTTTCAATGTATAAGAAAATGACATCCTTTATTTCAAAAACTATTCAAAATACAGGGCTGGCGCCTTAAAATATCTATTCAGTCGTATCAGAAACCACAATATACAACCTCCCAACTCAATTAATTAAAAATAATTAGCAAAACAAATGAATGATACTCACATCTTCACAAAAGAAAACTTTAAGGTGAGTCAACGGCATACTGGGGCACAGAATTTGATCATGCATGTTCTGCACCGCCTCGTACGCGTGTATCAGCGTCAACCTAAGCTGGCACTGCGGGTGGGCCCCAACGAAGTGCTCCCAGGCTTCGTTGCTGGTGCCTGGGTGCTCCGTCCACAGCCCGTGCAGGTGGATCACCAGGCGGTGAATGTTTGGAGCTGAAGACAAGGAGTAGAGGAACTTGTCGCTTACGTAGTCATAGTCTACGCTGAGAATCTACAAAAATCATCTCATTAGACAAATATATCATAACCAGATGGATAGTTTGTGATCATAACTATGATTATATATATCTTGTTATCAAATTCAAAGCAAGGAAGCATGTTTAAATCATTTTTTCGGCAACCGTCCGTATTTGATGCTACTATGTAATTGTTTTTTGTAAATAAGAAGGCCATTTAGGGATTGTTGTGTTGACTATAGCAATTGTACAAAAAGTAAAATCACTTCTCGGACTAATACAAAAAATGATTGGTATGTTTACATTTTAATTGTTGCGTAATATGAGGATATGTCAATTTAAATGAAATTACATCTATTTAAGCGGTTAGCGAAATAATATTATGTTCCATACATACAACAATGAGACTCGTAAGATCGCCGAACTCCGCTGCTTCCAAAATCATGCATTTTTTAAATTAATGAAACAAATAACTATTGTGATTTTGATTTAGAAATATATGATCTCATATTTTACAATGATGTATTTAAATGCGTTTGATCCGTAATCAGCATGTGAAACTGTGTGTACCCGTAAGGTATGGCACACCTGTATTCTATACCGATGACGCACAGTATGTAATTATAAAATTTATTGCTAACATAAATATTGTGCTTGAATATCAATATAAATATCACATACTATTAGATGTGTTATGACGTTTATGCAAAATTTACTAATTATTTTTATTACACAAGTAGTTGAAATTAAGAAATATATATCTATACCGATCAGTTGTTTGGTTGTTGGGTTTATTTTCTAACCTGCAGGTTGATGAAAGGTTCAAACATAGAAGGATCACAGTCTGGAATAAGATACGAGCCGGGATCATCTTTCATAGACGCCAGACCTAATACTTTGATGTTCTGAGGGCAAATCAGCTCAGATTGTAAGATCTGTGGCACGTATTGACACAAATCTTCACAGCAGCCCAAACTTAAACGCTCCAAATGCGACGATATTTGAATTAGCGGGCCTAGTATACATCTGAAAGAAATTCGCATAATTTTAATACATGCACATATGTTTAATTTTAATTAATGAGTATGAGAAATCAGCGGTAAAATTAAACAAAAGTAGGTTACGAAATCATTAACTGCGTTTTGTGTATTACTTCAACTTTCTCCATTCTTTTGTAGTATTACTGTTATATATTAATTGGCAAAATAATATTACATACATTATTTATTTGGCTATAAGTTCTGTTATATTTCATTTAAAATGCAACGTAGAACTAATACCGAAATAAATAATTCATTATAATTTTTTTCTATAGCTGATGTTAAATAAAAAGATTTAATTATTATTAAACACAGTTTCGGAGTTTGTTTGTAATGTTTTTCATCCTACTTTTTAACGAAGTGTGTGACAACGAATTTGAAGAAAAAATGTAAAATAATTAAAGTACTTTATCTACCCTTACTTTTAAAATTTTATTTTATCTACTCTTGCGGTTAAAGTGTTACATTATCGACTCAAAATAGTCGATAAAGTAGCACTTTGACATCAGATATAGAAAACAGAATTAATTATAGTAATATATTGTTTCTTACCTCTCCAGGAACATTTTGTTCTTCGGTGGTAACAACATATGGCAATGTGAAGGTTGTATCATCAAGGAACGTATGTTTAGATTCTTGGTCATTCGTTGTAGCAGACTTGCGACTTCATATACACAGATGTCCGATAAAGAATTGTATTTGACAACAGCGTTTTTTACTAATTGGCCGCACGCCATTGAAAAATAATTGTGACGTTGGAGATCGTAACGGCTAATATTGAAGATCATGTCTTGCCAAAAACTAACACAAAATATTATTCATCCAGACTAACAATGAATAGTGCTTCTTACCTGGGATGGTACAAGGCTTGTCTCCAATTTCTGCAAACACTGGAAGCGTGCAGTCTATCAGAAGGCTCTATTAGTTTAAAAATCTCGTGAAGTATAACATCGGGCAGCAATGCCCATCCGTATTCTTGATGTTGATGTGGCTTCGTTCTAGGCCAGCCGCCGAGGCAGCCACAGTTATCATTACCCATATCTGTAAAGAAACATCCATTACTTGGAATTATAAAATTATAAATCTGCGAAGAAACGCACAGATGGACGTTAAAATCTGCTGATCTACATCTCAAATTATCAGTTTTTGTAGAAACTCTGATTAAACTGAACTAAATAAAGAAATCTAATACCCTTCTTGAGTTCCATCCACTCGGTTTGGATTGATTTTATTCTTTTTTACGTGCATCTGTGCATTTCTTCGCAGATCAGCGTTTTACTTTTCCCTAAAATCAATTGTGGATAATCACAGGAAAAACCTGATTATGTCTTTTTATTGCGTTATGCGCATCATGTGTATTTAAATGTTTTTGCTGCATATGCAATTTTGCAATACTTTTTGTAATATTTTTATTATGTGTGCTTATCTATGGTGTGTATAAATAAAATGTTTCCTGCAATAATGTGTTACTTTTATCAAACAATAAATATTTTTCTATGAAATATGGATCTTATAATTGTTATCAGTATAATGTGTACGAGGAAAAATGATTGTAAATAATTATAAAACAAGGTGAAAGAATGTGTTTGTCACTACCTGTTCAAGCTACTTTCAAGGGAAAATGTGTGAAAGTTGTTAAAAATGCAAAACTGTTTTACCTGTATCATCATCCTTCCAATTTCGCTCATAGCAAGCTAATAATTTTGGTAACATATTGTAAAGTTGCACACTTTAGTTTAATTGTGATCCACTACTCGCACTTGCAACGATTGCGACAAAACTTGTGAAACGCAATAATTTAAAATCTACTTGGGGAAACCATTGTTATTTTTCCAAACAAGTGACAGCCAGTATCACAAATCAAGGTCAACATATTCAAACAAACGTCACTTTGACAAGTGAGACGTCAATGCGTACCCAGATATTTTTATAATTTGTTTATTGCTTTTATTTATAATTCGTATCGCACTCGAAAAGAAATAAAGCAACACAGATACTTACTTATTACATATATTGCGTCTTTCTCAACACCAGCTTGACTGAATTTGTCGTTTTTGTTCCCAAACTAAACTAAAAATCCCCACTACTCCCACAGAAAAACAATCACAAATGAGGGCGTCGTGACGTCAACACAAGCGGGAATTTAAAAACACAAACATTCAAAAAAATCATTTATTTCATAAACTTACGGTATAAATTTAATAAAGCTACTTAATACTAAAGGAGTACAATTAATATTTAATTCCCAGTTTTCGAGTAACGTTTCCAGAACTTCTTAACATCATCATGTCCTGCTTTTGTAACAACCATTGTTCTGCTTTTTTCATTACTCCAAATTAGAGAACCTATAGACTGCGCGTATTCACACAACGCATTAAAATCCGCTTGTGACAAGAACTGACTGTACAGCACCCCGTCAGTAAACGTGAATCTATTTCTTTCGTTTTCCCAAAGTCGAATTTGATCAACAACTGTCGGCGGTAGAGATTGGGCAGCTTCTCCGTCGAGCATTTGGGCGTGCGCGTGCTGACGTAAGTACCCGATGATCTGCTCAGCTGTGATGCCCCCTCGGAGGGCCTGGCGGATCGAGTCCCGAGTTAAGATACCGACAACGAGATTCGGAAATCTGTAGAGGAGTTCAGTGAAGAGGCCTAGTAGAGCCACCTGGAGGTTGGAGTCGGTGTAGGCGTACACTCTGTAGTTGGTTTCCACTACGATGTAGCCTTTTGGGGCCGTGTCGCCTTCTGTTAGCACCGGGGCCGCTTGTGCATGTGTGGTAGCGATGTTTAGAGCCAGGCGCGTTGGGTAGAAGCGGCCTGCTTTCCTCTGAACAGATATTTACATATTTTTTTAGTAAATAAAAATCAATTGACTGCATTCCCGGTTATTTACACCATTCTTTAAATATTTTGTTTATAAAGAACCAATCATAAGGCGGTAAATATGAAATAACAACATAGCAACCGTATCAGATTGTAAACAATCCAAATATTTTTCAATTTAGAGTATGTTCCAAAATTAAACCATGTTTACCGTGGTATTATGCTACGGTAATTCTTTGGTAACTGAATGTGACGTTTCTCTCAGAAACTTGTGAAACGCTTCGGTAAAATTTTGACATTTAGGTTAGAGTATTTATTGAAATGGAAGCACAAAAGTCACAAAAATATACTTTTTCATCTTTAAACAAAAGCATAATATGATATTACACAAATAATACATGCTTACATACAATTTCGCAAATTTTTCGAATAGATAAATCCGTTTGTATATAATCATTTCCAACAGAGAAAAATCAGGCATTCAACAGCAAAACAAACCAACGTTTTTAAGTTAAAACTGTGAGATCGCGATACACAAATACAAATTTACCACAAATATCGTGCTCTCTAGCACGGTGATCGTGGTAACGAATATTTGTGAAAATTTACCGCCGTTTTCAGTTACCGCGTTTCAAATTAGTACTGACATCCTGAAAAAAATTACCATGGTACATGTGGTTTAATTTTGGAACATATCCTTAATTGCATATATGATTAGTAATATGAACGTTGTATGCCGGATAATAAACTGCATTTACAGCCTTTAACTGAGGGCGTGTTATAATGACAACATTATGAGCTTCAATTAGAAAACGATAATAGGCCAAGGATCACAATGAATCCAGTATGGTACTCCGTACCATAATGAAATAACAAACAACTCGTTACTAAGGAAGCGAGTCAGAAAGTTTTAAAAAATAGCATCCAATCATTATGGTACACGTCGTGTTATCAAACTCGACTTCGCCTCGTCTAATAATCTTCACGAGTAGTACCATAATAAATTGACGTTACGATCCTTATAACATAAATTCGCTCCCAATTATAGAATGGTAGATGTTATTTTAGTAGAATCCAACCACTTCGACCGATTCGACTTATAGCAGAATCTTTGAACCTTGAAATTCAAAGCGGCAACGAGACTGTTTTTGCAACCAAGACGAGCAAGTGGTCAGCTTGAAGTTTGAATTTAACGACTTGAACCACGGGACTCGACATATAGCGTACCTTTCTCTGGTACACCAGGCCGAATTCCCGGAGATGTTGCAGAAATATGAGCAGGCCATTGCTCATGCCTTCTGTGCTATAATCCTACAATAATTCAACTTATTAGCTGTTGGTTTATTATGATTTATAAGCGACGTACCTTTCCTAATGTGCTAAAACTTAACTGGAAGAGAAAGGTCAAACATTCCGCCAGGTCGAGTCCTCTCTGCTCCACTGTGTCTAAATATTGTAAAATAAAATGCCAGACTTGGGCTTGCGTATCTAGCAACAGGAACTGAAAGCCTTGGCGCGTTATCACGGGACTGCCGTCCTCTTCATCTCTTTAACATAAAACCAAATTAGTTACTTATATTTATCTACGACTAATGTATAACATTAGCCTCATTTCCACCGATTGTTTTAATGTTTGGAGTTTGCAAAGTTTTGTTCATATGCGTTGCTCTTAGAAGCATTAAAACAAATGGTGGAAATGAGGCTTTCGCAAACTCCAAACATACGCGTAATGCACAAGCATAATTATTGACATGTGTCATATTTATTATTTGTTTGAGTTGTCAATTTGAGTCTGTTTCTAAATATGGAAATGAATACCTTATTTACGAAATTAACAGTTCTTTGACAATTTTTTGCGTAAATCTTGTACGTAATAAATTAGTATTAGATAAAGTACAGTATACAACTCGCAATAATGGCTATTATTCCCTCCGATGATTAAAACTTCATCTTCGGGAATAATAGCATCTATTATAGCGTCGTTGTATAATATTATTATTTATTGATAAATTTCGTACCGCTTCATGAGACCGGCATGAAGAAGAATTCGGACAGCGTCCGCAGATATTCCCTCTTGCTGTTGGCTGCCAACCATGTAATGTAACACACATTCCCATCTTTCAATTGAATAAGAATCCAGAAAAGAAACATCTCTAGCTTTGCTATCGGTTTCTAACTGATTTGACATACTCCATGGCTTGCCGCTAAAATATAACATTTCACTCATTGAACAAAAATCTGATGTGGCCAGCACAAAAAACCTCTCGCCTAATTCTGCTCATTCTACTAATCTAATAAATAATTACTTATATATCAAATTTGATAGTTTCATGTTCTTGTAATACGTAAACGAACATGTAAATATGTTATAGTAAAATAGTAAATTCATATTCTAGAGACCCTGAATACCTCTATTATAGAGGCGAGAGGTAAAAACGAATAAAACGTAACTTACCCTCCTAATAACGCGATTTTTAAGTTTCTTTTAAACGTGGAAGATAAGATCCAACCAAGAAGGCCACCAGGTATTCCGGCTTCTTGCCAGACGCATAGTTCACTCAGTACACTGCTCACGTAAATATGTTCTCTATAAAATAAATTAAAAATTGTTATTTTCAATAATATAGCTCAGAAATGACTGAAACTTACTTGGAAAACGCTTGGGAACCCCAAGAAGCCACTACGGCTTGAGGAACGGGTTGCTCGACAAATAATGTGCGAATTACATACTGCCGCGCCAATTCTGGTAATTCTCTAGATATAATAAGCTTCATTAATTGTTTGTCTTGTATTTTGTAGTGAATATTTTACCTGTACACAGCCAAACAAATAGCGGGATGATTGTAAAGGCGCTCGAGTAATTCAGGAGGCCTAGTTTTTAAATAATCATGTAAATTCTTACATTGTAAATTTGTTGGTTGTAATAAAATAGACTTGGATGATCCCTTAGCATTATCTGCCATTTAAATATATTTTTCTTCGTAATATACATACACACAGCATTTATTAACAATGAAAATAAGGTTAGGATCACATAAGTTGGATATAAATAGATTATTTAAAATAATGGTAGGTTTATATATTTTATCACAAGCATATTAGATGATATTTTATAATAAAATATTATTTTGATCACTATTATTTGAAATAAATAAATAAAGTGCCGACGGACATCGGTCACTAATCTTTGACTGATATTTTTGGTTTCTAAGTTTGGGAACACTGGTAATTTTCAATTTTTATGCCTGTGGCACACCGGTCGAGGAGCATCGAGGACCATCGAGTAACTCCTCGATGAAACGAAAGAACGCACCCGTCCGCGATGGATTTCTATTTAATTGGTGACAAATACATCAAAG
This sequence comes from Agonum fuliginosum, assembly GCA_947534325.1. Taxonomy (NCBI): domain Eukaryota; kingdom Metazoa; phylum Arthropoda; class Insecta; order Coleoptera; family Carabidae; genus Agonum; species Agonum fuliginosum. The sequence goes on from OX384037.1 coordinate 308,854, forward strand.
TTTTGCGCGAAATCAAATCCAAAGATACGTCTGAAATGAGATACATTCGTTTCATCGAGGAACAACTCGATGAAAATAGCGGCGCCCCTATTTTTCGTCGAGGACGGGGTGCGTTCTATCGTTTCATCGAGGAGTTACTCGATGGTCCTCGATGCTCCTCGGCCGGTGTGCCACAGGCATTAAACGTCAAAATAAAAATAACCTTGGTGACGATAAATACAAATAAAAAATAATTATAAATGAATGTCAAAGGTTAAACAATATTTCGTTTTAAAACGCCGCAATTTATCAATGTTGCGCTATTTTCCAAACCTCCTTCCAGATTTCGGAACTGGCGAAGTTGAATTAAACGAAGATATTATAAAGCAAAATGTCAGTGACATTGTATCAAAAATTCTACAAAATTTCCCGGCAAATGACCGCACCGCCGAGGATGGCATTTATTTGGGTTCTACAGGAGTCGCTTACATGTTCTACCATCTGAGCAAGGTCCCCAGTTTGCGTAAAAATAACCAGCAGTATCTCAATCATGCTGTGGAATACATTCAACCTGCGCTGCACCTAGCTGCAAAATGCGAGAATAAAACTAAGCATTTACCGTCGTTCTTGCTGGGCAACGGAGGAATCTACGCAGTAGCCGCAGCTATTTTCCATGCCACTAATAACAGCAAACAAGAACAAGCCTATCGAGATAAATATCTACGCATAGCTGAAATATGTAAAAATCCGTTTTTGGAATGCGGTGATGACGAATTATTCGTCGGTAGAGCTGGATACATTTGCGGAGCACTTTGGTTGTCTCAAGAAACTAATACACAACTAGCTCTGCATGATTTGTACGATATTTGCTCTACGGTTGTTGCATCTGGTCGCACGTATTCCAAACACAATAGATCAGTCACTCCTTTAATGTATTCTTATTATCAAACTGAATATTTAGGGGCAGGTCATGGTTTATGTTCGATTTTACAAATGCTGATGTGTGTTCCTGGGTATTTAGATGCACATCCAGATGAAGCTTCTGATATTAAAGAGAGTGTAGATGTTTTATTATCTTTTCAAACTGAAGATGGTAATTTTCCTACTGCTACTGATGAGCTAAATTTAGCTCAACGACGCGAGGAACATGAACTGGTAAGAAACAATTTATACTTAAAGAACTATACTAAATTCCACAAGACTTTTCATTAAAGGGACGAGTTTATGTTGTTTCAAGCGTCGTTTCTCGAGCACAGGCTGAAGTCGTAAACCAATCAGGATGCTCGAAACCACGTGTTCCTTTAATGAAAAGTTACGTGGAATTTAGTACAGAATAATATATTTGTTTAGATTCATTGGTGCCATGGCGCAGCTGGAGTTGTATATCTTATAGCCAAAGCTTACATAATTTGGAGCGATGAAAAATACTTAAAATCTTGCGAAAAAAGTGCTGAACTAGTCTGGAGAAAAGGACTTTTAAAAAAGGGTCCTGGCATTTGCCATGGCGTAGCCGGAAACGGTTACGTGTTTCTATTGTTGTACCGTTTAACAAACAACGACAAATATTTGCACCGAGCGCTAGCTTTTGCTCAGTTCATGGATCAGGATGATTTTCAGAAAAATGCGAGGACTCCTGATAATCCTTACAGTTTATATGAAGGCATTGCCGGTACTGCGTGCTTTTTGGGCGATTTGACGCAGCCCAGAAATGCATATTTTCCTTTTAATAATATATTTTAACTTATTCATGTATTATTGTATAATATCAATACACTATTAATTTATTTAAATTGTTGTTTGCGTAATATGCACCCACACTTCGTGTTGAAAAAATGAAATCGAATTAAACTGCAGGTCACGTATATCGTCCACCGTTACTATTGTCTTCTTTTAACTGGACACAAGGTTCAAATTTCACTGTCACCAAAAGTTTGTATTGGTACCAAATTCATCTTTGGAATATTAAATGTACTTTGATTTGATATATAAACCAGCACGATAAACAATGCAGACATTGAGTAGTTATACCTTTCAATACAACAAGCAACATGTTCGCTAAATTCGTGGTAAGTAAATACAAACTTCAAGTTATAACATATTTATTGATGACATTTGTGCAGGTCCTGGCCGTCATCTCCGTAGCCCTCGTCGAGAGTGGCGTAGCCCCAGTTCTGCCGTACGCAGTGGCTCCCTACGCCAGCTCGTACAATGCGCACTACGTGAACCACGCTGTGGCGACTCCTGTAGCGGCCCCATTTGTCGCTGCGCCCCATGCTCTAGTAGCCCCCGCTGCTCCGGTTCTTCCAGCAGTGGCCCATGCGGCTTACACCGCTGCCTATCCGGCTGCTTACCCAGCTTTCCTGGGGTAGATTTTTGTTCATGAATTTTGTTGTTGAAAAATAAAATATTGTGCATTTGATATTAGTGTTTTATTTATATTATAATAACAGGATCTCAAAGAGAGTGCATTTGTGATATCACATAATTATATACCATGTCACATTTTTAACATAACAGAGAAGTGTTGCATTTGCGATATTCCTGTGATGTTCTATATTAATTTCGCTATGAGGCCAATTAAGCATATCTGTCAGATTTTGCAGACTAAATTTTGATTTAATTTATATTAATTATACAAAACCGAGCATTTACATGTGTTTCCTCTTTTATTAATCCATAGCTCAGCTCCAAAAATAAGTAAACTAATCACAATACCGATCATAAAAAATAATAAAGCTGGAAAAAATTCATTTATGCCTACAAAAATAGTGCTAGAATCAGATACTTTCATACATTCCGGTTTTCTAGTAGTCCATTTCAGTCTCTGTCTTTCTATGATACCTGCTTCGACCATTCGCTGAAAACTAAAACATATAACTGAAAATAAATATTAATGTTGGTGGTTATCTGTACCTGTAGACTAATAGCTCTCTAAATGGTGATCCTTGAGGTACAATACCAACAGTATATTGCGTTGGATACAGTTGTACTTCTCCTAACTCGCATATAATTTCGTTGAAATATTCTTCACCGATGATGGCATAACCAGTGCTAGTATCAGTTTGAAAAGCAAAATCGCCTTTTTTCACTAGATTCATTCCTGTTTGTACATCATAAAAGGCAGCGGAACCATTTTTCTTGTTAGCTATTTTTTGATGGTACAGTTCAATTGCTACCGGATCTGTTGTTTGCTGCAAATGAAACATTAAAAACGGTTTAAATCAAACAGCAATACTTACATCAAAGAAATCTTTTTCGTATACAATATCCTCTACACCGATTTTCAACTGGCTATGAAGCAAATCTGCCAATTTTTTTATAGTTCTAGGCGGTTCACTCAATAAAGATGATACAATTCCTCCAGAATAGAATTGGTACAGCATATAAGTGAAGAATATTGATATAAAAACTAATGTTCTGCTTGAATAAAAATTTGGTACCCGTGGAACATCTAGAAATAAACGGATATGCGTTATGGGCAGTATGAAATATCCGGTACAGACCTTGTTGGCAAATCCCGCCAAAAACCAACAACGCGGTGTAACTCCAGTCATTTTCTGTGTAGTTTTCCTGATCATTCTTCATTCTTTCTATTTTCCATTCGTGTTGAAAAGTAATTTTTATTAAAACAGCCATAAGTACCATTACACCCCATATACACAACCATACAACTGTTGATAGAGGACTGAAAAAGGAACCTCGAATGGTAAGCACAGGTTTTGGGTGTCGAAATATAAATCTGGTTCTAGAAAAAGGTTTTGTAATACTTATTTTCTGCAGATGCAGATGTATTACTTCATTAAATATGTGGGAACCAGGTAATCTATGAAAGAAGTTCGATCAACTTTGCAATATACCGGAGTCAAACCGAAATCGATTTCTTTTCTTTGTAAAGAACCAACTAGACCGCTGAAGGACCCATTTGCGTCCATGCTGCCGTAAATGTGGTCCAATTTTACTATTAATCTAATAATAAAATAATAATATAGGTCTGATTGCGTCACAACAATTTCAACTTACGTAAAATTGTGTATATCTTTAACATGATCAAATAAAATGAAGTAATATCTCGTAAAATTGTCGATAGTTCTGTTATCATCATTGTTGTGTAGGTAATCTAATAATTCTCCTGGGAAATCATTTATTAACTAAAAATAACTATTATTTATTTTTCTGGTATAAAATAATCTTATAAAATACTTACAACAATCGTTCCAGTAAAAGTTACGCCAGTAAAATCTTTTCTTCGTATATACTTCGGTGAAAAGATTGTTCTGTTGAAGTTAAATCCAGTAATGGTGTCCCAAGTACCTACATTATTTATTTTTAAAGTTCCTTGATGGTTGTACCCTGGATTGTATACGTCTAATAAATTCCATTTGGTACCAATTTTTATTGCTACTGTAATTTCTGCATTTACATTGATTGAAATGTTTTGTAATGTATTTAATATTGTAGGAGTTTGGGCAAATATGAGCCATTTGTATTTGTCGAAAAATAGTTCTTCTGGGAACTAAAAATACGTATTTATAAATGAACCGAATCTCACACCCCATTTTTTCAGAATTACACAAAAGTTTTGGAAGGAAAGAACGTTTATTACCTGATTTAAAAATACAGAATAATTTTCGCAATCAGTATCTAAGACAAAGCCTTGTTGTCCATGTTCTATTTCTAAATTTTTAATATCTTCCAAGCTTTTTATATCCATATAATTTACATAAACGTATACATTATATTTCATAATACTTTCCAATAAAGGTACAGTATCATTACACGTAAAAAATACTATACTGTGAATACTTTTTAAATTAAAATACTCTGCCAGCAAATTTTCGTCAATTATACATAAAATTTTCGGCAGCAAAAGAGTATTTAAAACTCCGACAATCAGAAAGTATTTTACAAGCATATTGGACCTTTTGGACATACGCAAAATATCTTGTTATTATATAGGACAATTTAATGATGATAGTGATCTATTACTGTCAGGTTGTCATATTTTCTTTGATAAAGTGGTCAATTTAAACTAGAATTATGAAAAATGGGTTGAATTGTAAATGCCAGATATATTATTTATGATATATTTACAGTTGTAGATGTCTTTCTTACATTACAAGTATTTATAGACATGAAATATAAGAAACTACAATTTTTTATTTATTTCAGTGAAAAAATCACCTATTAGTAACCTCTGAATACATAAACCATTCATATTATTCCTCATATTTCTTCAAAAATCAATATATTCGACTGTATTTAAACGAGAAATCATAAATACATATACACACCAATACATCTATACTGATTTCATGTTCAAATAAGTCGAATATATCGATTTTTGGAAGGTTAATTACTAATAATAGGTACACATATACAGTAGATATTTATTTAAGTAATCTGACTGGATCCCTTGGACTGGATATTGGCACAAAATTGAAATAATATTATGAAAATTTTAAAAATGTTTGAATAATTTCAAAACGAGCTATGTGCTGCTATCTTACAAGAAGTTCTTGAACGATATCTAAATATAATATTTTTCTAATAATAATAAATGCAATAGTTTAAGTTACAATCCTATTATTATTGTATTTTATAGTAAAAATAATTTGAATTAAATTTATTTTTACCGCCAATCAAAATTTTAAGTAATGTCGCTTTAGTCCAAATGTCATCTTGACAGTTCAGTGATTACTAAACATGATTAGCGAATAAATACAGAGTTATCTTATAAATAAGCAACAAGATTAGATAAAATTAACTCTAATGAAGTCTAAAGAGGTTTGCCGACCCATCTATAATACAAACAAGGTACAACATACTAAATAATCATATTTTCAACAGATTGTTCCAGTCACAATGACTGTTCAACGTTGAGGAACATTCAATCTGATAAAAACAATACAAGATGACTTCTAAATTGGATGGGTGGCCTCCAACCACGATGGTTGAGCTTACCACACCTGCAAATCACTCGGATGGGACCAGAATGTTGGACGATTTACCAATGGACAGCAATTTTGTGTGGCTGCTATGTAGCTTGATTTTTGCCATTTCTTGGATCATGTACATTACCTACTACAATTCGAGGCTCACTGGATACATCATCACTAAGATTGTTAATAGATTGTTCATTAGCGATGGATTTTTCAAGATTGGTAAGCATTTTAAAGACATAATCATCATAGACCTAACCCACTTGACATGAATCGTCCATGGGATGTTTATAAATGTCTTATTCTTGTGCTTTAAGTCTATCCTAGTCACATCCTTAGTACGATCAAACATTACATACTCTTTACAAACATCTTAGAAAATTACATGGGAATTATCATTATCAAATTTTGATCAGTTCAGAGTTTCTACCAAAGCCTTTGCATATTGTGTAATAAAATGATATGACATTTCTTATATGCCGAGACATTTAGAAAACGTCTGATTTTATAATTAGCAGACGACATGTAAATAAAATGTCGCCAGGTATATGAGCATTATTAATGATTACAATTTTTAGGGTCTCTAACTCTCAACGTGCTAAGCGGCAAGATAATGTTCCGTGATTTAGTGTACATAACTCATGACTACACAGTCCGGGTCCAAGACGGCTATTTAATATTTCGCTGGTGGCGAAGTTACGTCCCCAAAGATGTTAGTGAAGATCTGTCCCATTCCGACACCCGTTTAAGTATTGTTCTGAATGGTTTCGAGCTACATGTCTACAACAGAGGAGTTCTGTACGCCAGGCTAGAAAGAGCATTTGGTTTGGATCCTTCTATGTTCCCACCAGGAAGCAACGGCGGTGCTGAAGAAGAGGAACAGGCCATGAACGACGAAAATATTGACAGGTAAAAAGCCTCACATACATGACACAAATAATAAAACGCTTATCTGCGACAAATCATTGCAAACCATAAACCGAGTAGGAGGGACTCAAGAAGTTGTTAGTAGAGAGGAAAGATTCAATTCTAGCGTTGTTTTTTCAGACAAAACTCAGTGACAGAAACCGACGACCGTCGCAGTCGCCAAAGAAGTGAAGCAGCAATGGCTCGAACCTGGCGCGACTTGATTCCAGTGATCAAAGTGGACATCTGCAGCGGTCGAGTGGTCTTCGGCAACCGCTTAGTGCCGACCAGTCTCAGCATAACAGTCGAAGAATCCCACTGGGTGTACTCAACAAAACCAGCAGCAAGTACTTTAGACAAACTGATGCACTTCGTCAAGTGCTGGGCAGAAAACGCCAGAGTTATGTTGGCCCCCTCGCCAAAGTACACTGGCATGCTGGATGAGCCCCCCAGATACATGGGGGAAGGTTTCGTTTTAATGGCTACCAACTACATGGAGTTGTATGCGTATATGGATGAACCTGGGTTAGTACCGGAGCGCCCGGTGCTGGTTCGGCTAGCTAATGGTGACATAGTGGAGTCTGCGCCCCCTATGTGGGGCATCGACATCAAATGCGGCAAGGGAACCGATTTTAGTTACGGCCCTTGGGCTTGCCGACAGCGTGAACATTTGTTTAAGTTTTTTTACCCGCAAGATTACCAACCTATGAAACTAACCAAAGCTCCCAAACCTGGTGATAAACGAGTAATGCATACTTTTGATATACGTTTGAGTATGTTGAACGAAGCTACTATAGATCTTTTATTCTCAAAAAATAAGGAAACTAACGCAGTGCATATTAATGTTGGTGCTGGCAGTTATTTAGAAATAACTTTTCCTTGGATTGTACTTCAGGATGGCTGTACTACTAAAATAAATGGACAGTTATTGCATTTAGAAGCTACGACTAGTTTGCAGTACCGAGATTTATTTGCCAGCGAAACTTTAGAGTTTTCCATAAGCTGTCATTATCCGCTAATTTGGAATCATCATCAGACTTGGAATCTGAACCTTACAGGCTGTAAAGCTACTGTCAATTTGGTCTACGCGCATAAAAACTTCTTTGCTGATTTGATAAACGACTGGAGTTCAAAAAATCGTCCAGATTTAATGCATTTCATACCTTATTCATACCGTTTTGTCTTGACATTAAAACATTGCGAAATCATCATTCCTTCTAATTTGTACAACTGGATGGATTGCAATTCGGCGGGCGGCAAACAAAAAATCGAAAATACTCGATTAGCTTTATGCGCGCACCTGTTCCACCTTAATTTTGATCTTCCGTTCGATCAGTTTTTGCCTCAGACTGTACCATTGAACTTTAGCATACAAGGAGAAAGTATTGATCTATCTTTATTTGTTCCTGAAAATCATACAAGTCGAAACATCATCTTAGGATTGGATAAATATGCTAAAGTCTTTTCTAAAGAAGGGAATATTCGACAGAAAAATGAAAATTTTCCAAAATGGCGCAATATTTGCCAAAAAAATTTATGCTGGGTTGATTTTTGGTATTTTCCTATTGGTGCAATTGCCATCCAATGGATTTATCATCCGATACCTCCATTGGGACCACAAAAACAAGCTGATATTTCTACTCCAGTTAAAGAAGAACTTTTATTATCACCTATGCGGTTTCCTCATGGAAAAAAGCGACCTCATAGATCACCGGAAACTGCTAAAAAATTCGATCCAACAACTTTATCTCCAGATAAAGTCACAGTTGAACTAGAAATCGGTCCAAGTGTTTTATTGCTTTACGGAACAGCTCTTCGTAATTTCGTTCATCTTAAAGAAAACATTTTCGGCGATGATCAAATCTTTACCGACATGTACCAAACTTCACACTCTAACACGATCAACAACGAAAAAAACGACGACTCAATTCAAGAAGATTTTGATTTCCGGTACTTCCGGCCGCTGGAAGTAGATGTGTCAGTTATAATGCACGATATTCAAGCTCATTTATTAAAATTCTGCTCAGAATCTGACCCGCCATGCCCGATAATATTAGTAGAACGTTTTGGATTTGAAATGAAAAAGCGGTACCACCAAACCGAGCTGCAGCTGTTGTTATCCCCCAGTGTTTTGTTGGTAAATGATTCAGTTGGCAGAACTGGAACTGATAACAACCTACAAAATGGCCGCCTGTCGTTAGCTTCATTGCAGTTGCGCGGTCATGCGATGTTTAGCGATTATGAACGAAATCTTGACGAAGATACCGTGGAATATGCTTGGTTACTTGAGCTGCAATTAGGAAAATTATCTGGGAAATTAACGACACCACAGTTACACCAAATTATAACCAGTTTAGAGACTTTAGTTTATCTTATATCAGATTCGGAAAACGAATTAATATCTCCTTATTGTGTTAATAAACAAACTGACAATAACGTTGATCTAACAATAACAAAAGGCGAAATAGGTAACCAACAGCCGCTAAATGCAGTTACGTCATTATCGACAGCAGTACGACAATCTTTATCAAATTCTGGTCAACAAAATACCCTTCAAGCATTGCTGCAAACTCGACAGAATTTAAAACACCTTTCAGACAAAAGTGATTTGTCTACAAATAAACAAACAAACGAAAAAACCGGAAACACTAATCGAGTAGCTCCGAAACAACCGGAAATCCAGAGAAGCACCGGAAGCACATCTCAACCACCAAAAGACGATGAAAAAATCAACACAGAAATCGATATTAATCAGCTAGCTCACAAACTGAAATACAAATTCACTCGAGTAGCGATAGACGCAGTAGATTTGTGGTTGGTGGAATCAGGCGCAGCTCTACAACTTTGGGTTTCCCCAATCAGGGTTGCCAACTGCAATCTACACGGGAGGCAAGTCGGTTCCGGTTTGAGTTGTGTTATTTTTAATGCAATGTTGAGACAGTTGGTATGTCAAACGAATAATTATAAATCTAGGGTACCTAACTTTAAAGATGAGTGCGATACTTGGTTAGAAGTAGCTGCTGTTAATGTTGGTACCCTTGTAATCGAAGCAATCATGTCTGCAGCTGCACCAGAAAACCAGATTTTGCAGCATAAATTTTTGAAGCAGCACGATGAAAAGTCTAGAAGATTATGGTTCATTTGGGGTGGCTCAAAATGTGGCTGCATAGGAGGATGTTCTTTCTTTGGCAACAATAAAAACGGACAAAAGTTCTTCCGACCCAGCCAAGCTGACCTTCAAGATGGCGTCAATATTGCATCTTTTAAAATAAACGACCCAGGAAAAGATTTAGGCTACGGGCAAAGTCTCCTTCATGATTCTCAGTTGATATTCCGTACCCCGCCGTACACAGCTCAAGAAATACTTCTTTATGAGTCGTACCCGAAACCAGTCCCTCCTGTGAAGCCTCCAGTTGTTCCCCAAGCCCGCGCTGGTAGTCCAGGAACATCAGGGGCCCCAAATAGTGCTTCTCCAGTCAGCAGTGTACCTGAACGACGCGTCAACCGAAGGTTTTCTTACACTTTAACAAGAAATAACAATAAAGATGTTCCGTATTCAAGATTAGTCGAACAACCTACTTTACCGGCTAAGCTAGACTCTGATTCTAAGCTTCACACTGATAAAAAAGCTATTTTAAACGTGCCAGATTCAGAATCAGGCCCTAAAAATTCAATTAGCGACTCGAAGTTAGCAGTAGATTATTTCGCAGGAGAAAAACCAGAACATGCCAGTAATTTAGTAAACGTTTCTGAATCGCATCACTCGTTGAGTTTGCGATTAGGTTCTGAAGAAAAGCTACGCCAAGAAGTACAGCGGACGATATCAATGTCCAGCGAAAACCAGAGTGAGAGCTTTTTCTCAGCAGATGAAGATTTGAACCCCAGTCGCACTTCTAGTTTACGGCATTCGATTGTTGGGTCTGGTAATATACCTCATTCATCAATTAGTCATTCGATAGATGCTTCTAAAATTGAAACACATCCTCAACCTGCTAGAAAAAAATTCGCGAGTGACTTATCTATCATGTCAGAGACTCGAAGAAGCCAGCATCACACAGGGAAAGACTCGAATCTACCCAGTGGCGGATCAGGGCCTACTTCTCTAACAGAATGTGTTAGAACTCGACTTTCAAGCCATAGAAGCGACCACGAAATTCACACGCCCGAACACAGAAGCTTCGGATACCAGAGACAACATGGCGGACAAAATGGCGACTTGGTAAGTACTCTGTTAGAAGCTTTAGTATGTTAGCAAAGGATAGATGCTAGTTTAGCAATGTTGTAATTAGTTAGATGAAGACAGGCGCACAGTCCAGGGCTTGGCCACGCCCCACCGGAAGGTGAGCAGTGCTACCAACCGCTCACTTAGTCCCCGTCTGCCGGATAATCACAACCAATCACAGACCAGTGAATACCTTGATCTAGGACTACAAGACTTGTCTGAGTTACAGGTAAGATTTTATTTTTCAATTTATGTGTTGTTTGCATGATTATTAAGAGACACAGATTTTCCTGCAATATTTTCATATTAAATGAAATTTTTCGTTGATCGCTTATTAATGAGTATCATTAAAGCAAAATAATCATACATTAATAACCCCTATTAATGCATGATTTTTATTAATTAACGATTTTTTTGAATGCGCGTTCAGCACACGTATTAAAGTATATTAGCTAGTGCTAAGTTGTTGAAAAATGAGAAACATAATTAAATGGAATGATTTTGACATTTCTAGCTAAATAATATTCAGGCAATATTGTTCTCAGCAGTTTCAAACGTTACTAACCTAACATATTTGTTATGGACAAAAATGAGATTTTCTCCAAATTTAAAAGGTAATGATCAACAGAAAAATATTGTAACTAACTCGTGTTAATATGCGATTAATAATCTCGACAATTATTAATCGCCCTCATTAACACACTCGACAGTTAAATAACTATTACACATCTGAATATTTAAACAGTAAATTGTTAAAATGTTAATTGGCATTGGTATAATATATAATACTCGTGTATTAATAGTTATAAAAGTAGAGAAGTTCTTGGAGAATTCAGTCAATTTATTAAAATACAATAATACACCAACGTTTCGACTTCAATGAAGTCCTCTTCAGGGTGCTAAGTCAAACATACAAGAAAACACATTAAAAATATAAAATTACAATATTCAGGTACACTTACATACTTTTCAAAAACTAGAATATAGAAATTGTCATTATATAAAATTTGTTACAGAAAATGTTCGTCCAAGGAAGATAATAGTTATTTGTATCACAAGGCCAAAAACTGATCTTTTGCAAGAGCGAGTATTTTTGACACGCCGAGCCACAGGCGAGGCTTGCAAATTACGAGCACTAGCATAACAGTTTCTGGACGTGTAATACACAATATTTTATGTGCCGATTTTATTACAAAAATATAAAATTTGTATTTTATTATACATAACCTAAAAATTGTGCACTTGAGCTTAAAATATATTTATTTCAGTTTTTATTAACGATTTACGTCTAAAATTTGTCAAAATCTTGTTAATTCTTGTATAAAAAATATTCAACGCATAAAATTGACATCTGCTTGACAACTGTAGTAATGTCAAGATGCCAACCTATAACTTCCGGTTGTTTGCCGGCCTAGGCTGGCAACAAAGAGTTTCTGGCGGATTTTGAGATATGGAAAACTAGCGATGCCGACCGGAAGTATATAAAATAAATTAAAACACACACATATCATTCAATCAAGTACAAACAACTAACTTACGCATATATTTTTAAATGTGTTTTCTTGTATGTTTGACTTAGCACCCTGAAGAGGACTTAATTGAAGTCGAAACGTTGGTGTGTTATTGTAGGTATTTTAATAAATTGACTGAATTCTCCAAGAACTTCTCTACTTACTAGTCGAGTAATCATTTCCTCATTAATAGTTATCATTATAAACTCTGCATAATACTCTTCAGAGCGTAACCTGCGACTCAAGCGACACGCGGTCGCTGAGTTCCAACTCGTACGTCTCCGCCGTGTGTTCGCAAGAAGACATGACCTTGGTGGACCTGCACATGCAGCTGAACCGGCAGATCTGCGACTCGCCGCTGCTGATGTCGTCGTACATCGGGCACTTGTCGCTCGCCAAGTGCAGCAACTGGACCAGTCTGGCCACGGACCCACTCAGCGGCGCCTCCACTGGGGTCTCCTTCCATGCGGCGCAGCCCCTTTTCCAGAGGCAGGACGACGGCGGCAAGAAGCTCGTGTACATCGGCGGCAGGTTCGTCCCGCAGATGGAAATCGTCTCTGAGGGGTTCACACAGCTGAAGATGGTGCCTGGTAAGTTATTTTTTTATTGCGATGTTGGCTATATTGATTTTAACCTCTAATCCTTGGCCTGCAAGTAATATACAATCCGTGCAGCCCGTAGGGCGAAGGTTAACTAAAGACCTGTTCGCATGAGGATTCTTTGAAGATTCTACCAAGATTCTGAATCCTGGATTAGTTATTTACGTTATAAGTCCGGTAGATGAGTTTTTACGGTACGAGTAAGATGCTTCCGAACGAGACGACGAAGGAGCCGAGTTAAGAATTTCGAAACGAGTACCGTGAAAATCCTCTACCGGACGAATGACGTACAACGTTTTATTTCATACCTGTGTTGCATTTTTGGACCAAAGTTTGCACCCATTCTTTATATATCTTTTCTAAATACAATCACGTCGTCTTGATCTAAATACAAAAATTAAAACAAAAATTTAATTTCAGTCCGGAAAATGAAACATTACGGTATTGTACTTTACAATACTGTAAAGTAGAACAATACCGTAATGTTTCATTTTCCAGACTGAAATCAATCTCATAAAGAAGCAAATGCAACACAGTATGAAATAAAAGAAATTTCAAGATTCTGAATCTTGAAGAGTATATTCTGCAACAAAGTCTATACTTTCTCTACGACTATAAATTTAATTGCATTAAAAAACATAACCTAAAAGTAGTAAAATAAAAATTTATAAAATAATATTCTACATAAAATTAATAAATTAGTAAATCTAAACGTATTTTAAAGCTACCCACCAACCAAGAACATTGAAAAAGTTAAATTATTATAATTCGCCATTTCGTAACAAGTGACAGAATGTAACCATTCCATAATTGAAAATGATGTAAGAATGAGAACATTCTATAACAGTCGTATAGAAAAAAAATCATTGTTTTGAAGCAATCAATAAATTATTAATTCCTCTTTTCCAAGACTCATTGAGGATTTAATTTAGCGGCACCACAATCAGGTCATTCTCACTAGAAACAAAAATAACTTCTTCTTTTCTAGGATTCAGAATCTTGGTAGAATCTTCAAAGAATCCTCGTGCGAACAGAAAAAGAAGAAATTTTGTTCTTTCTAGTGAAAATTATCTGTTAAATTGCGGTATCGCTAAATTGAATCTTCAATGAGTCTTGGAAAAGAAGAATTTATAATTTATTAATTGCTTTAAAACCACGTTTATCAATAGAAAGAAGAAAACTTCTTCTTTTCCAGGATTCTGAATCTCCGTAGAATTTTCAAAGAATCTCTTCATTTTTGACGTGATCGCCAAGTAGTTTTAATGGTTTTTTTGGCGAATCAGATCTTTCAAATCTGAAAGATTTGAAATTCATCCCCCGGGCTGCACATTTGTAATAAATTATGAAAAATGTAAATTTAGAATTCATACTATGTCTTTGGTTTCAAAAGAAAGATCTCAATCTGCAGAACTTGAAGAAAAATGAATGTTTTGATTTTTATTAATCATACATTATCGTAATATTACCGGTTATATAACCAAAAATAAATTGCCGGTCATTTCAACATCACTGCTTTGTCATATATCGTAACCAGTTATAGTCCACAAGTAAACAAACATTATTATAGGTGGTCCCGGTACATTCTCAAGCGCCTGGGACGCCCAAGAACCGGACATCGTCCTCGAAGGCGACGGCGGCCTCACAGAAGAAGAGCTCCTGGCCTGGAGGAACCAACATGGCGGCAGTAGAACTGCAGTCATCATCAAACTGCAAAAATCTCTAGACGTATCAGCAACTCCGTTACTTCTCGAGTGTCTCCAACGTTACATCGACGTTCTCACCCCAACACTGGCTTCGTTACATCCATTAACGGTTATAACGAACCTCCACGCGTCGTGCGTGGCACAAGTTGAAGCTCAAAACACTTTGAAGCGCGACCAAGACATGACTCAGAAAATACGAACCAAAAACGCGTCGACATATGAAGAGTTCGTTCGCACGCAAATACAAATGGCTGTGTTTCTACCAAAAGTTAATATTACGCTTCTCCAGGCTTCTATCGTTGAAGAAATCATTTCATTCTCGGCTTTGGATAATATTAAAGATTTAACGTGCGTTAGTTTATTCGCAGTTTGTTTTGAAAATATAACTGCGAAGTTCCATCGAGGAAAAAAGGCAAGAGAGCTTCTGCAAATTTTTCAACGCCCTGCTGTACTTTCAGCTGGTGGAAAGAAGGTCGCCAAAGGCGCTAAATCGTTTCTTTTAGGGCAGAACCAAGTGTCAATGGCCGACCAAGTCGCAGGAGAACCAGTGTTTATAGAAACGAGCGAAAAGCAGCAAGAAGAAATGGTCATCTCTCTAACCATAGGCCGTGTGCATGGCCAGCTTCGTCGTTTGAAGAACGAGTCCTCCATTTTGAATGACGCTATCATCACGGCTATACCTACCCATCATAGTAAAGTACTTTTTACTTGTCAGAAAATTTCACAACCGTCCAGAGGGGTTGAGTTCTATTTAAGTAATAATTCTACGGGGAATAATAGTGTTCCAGCTAGCAATGAAGATCTGATGAACTCTGAAGATAAGTTAGGGTTTATTATGTTTGAGTGTGGACTTGAAGGCGTTAACATCAAAGTCGTCAAGCGGTCGCAGTTTGAGAAGATCGAAAACGGTATTGATGACAAGGTAAAATCATTTACAGTCAACTATTTTATAGTCATTTTTATACAAGACGAAAGAAAAGTATTCATTATCATCGTGTATAATTTTTTTTTCTGTAGCTGATGTTAAAGAAGACATACAAGAAAACCAATTTTAGATAAAATTATTATTAAAACACCATTTCGAAGTTACTTTGCAATGTTTTTCATCCTACTTTTGCCCAAAGTAGATGCAGAAACGTGTAAAAACGAATTTAAAGAAAAGATGTAAAGTATTAGTTTAATTAAAATTAAATTAAAGTTAATTCTTCCCTTGCTGTTTAAGTTTGATTTTATGTACTCTGGTTTTACTTTATCTATGTGATTAAAGTAACTATAATATTGTTTTTAGGTTCTGATTACCGATTCGGACATGTACTGCACCGAGTCCTTGCGTTCTCGGGATGACATCTCCTCCATAGACAAAGCAACTGATTCTCCGGCTGTAATACATCATCTTCAAGCATCTGAAGCTGCTGCCAAAGTTCCAACACAAACAGTAGCTCTGAAGGAGCCATCCAACGGAAACACGTCTTCTTGTGTCATTGAACTCAAATCCATGTGGTAAGTTACTAAATATGTGTAAATTATCAAATAAATTACCGTTATTTAACAAATTACCGCAAATTACCAATGGAAATTGGTTGTTGTATTCTTCTATTTATGAATAAGTTTATAAAATGATATTTTCTATCTATATCTATGTATTTTATGTTCGTTTTGCTAGAATTATTCACTAAATAATTCGTTCTGAAATGTTTTCCATGGTTTTAAATTTCCTCGGTACTTTATTGGTAATTTCTCGGTAATTTACAGTAACTTAAAATATTTTTCAGTAATTTAAACTTTTAAATTACTCAGTAATGGAGGTTTTCAAGCCTACGGCATTTAAAAAAATACTTTTCAGCATATTTATATAAGTTATAGGATAGTGATAGTAATTGTTAATTTTGATAGATTTATTAAGTACCTTTTTGCCGAAAGGAAAATGTAACTATTTTGAAACGTGCATTAAAATGCGCCATGTGTGACGTAGATAATCAAACCGTGAGTAGATTTATTCGTAGATATTCGTGAGTAGATTTATTCGTGTAAGATCGTTTTTGTCGTTTTGACTACAGAATGGACGACGAACCTGTGTTGAAATAAGGTAAGATCTACGTATCGTATTCGGTCCTTGTCAGTGCGGTGAACGTATGTTCTCAGGGCCGGTGACGTCACACCATCACACATGGCATCGTTTTTCGCGGCATCTATTTTTTTAAACTTTATGATTTTTTTTCTGGCTTATTAGCAACATTTTAGCAAAAAGAAAAAATACGAGTCTAATATTTTAATGTATCTATAAATCAACATAAAGAAAACAAAAAAATCGTTGAAACCCCCATTTATACAGGGTGAGTCATCGAAATGCCCGTCTTCGATATCTCCCTTGTCGTTAAAAATACAGCATAAAATTATTAACAGAATTTTTCGTCTACTCAAGGAGTATAACTTAAAATTATTTTCACATATACAGGGTGTTGCATAATGACTTGGCAATAATTGTTCGTCGTTTTTTAAATGAAACACCCTATATATTTTTATATATTTTGATTTGTATTAGATTTACCTATACGAACATATAAATTTCATTTTAGTTTTTCGCGGCGTTGCCAAGTTATTCAATTTTTTCTCTAAAAAAAGCCGAATACACGTATTGTTTTATAAAGGCGTACTGAAGTTATTTTAATAGTAAAAATTATGAATTTTTTTTTTCTGAACAACTGTAACTATACTCTTTGTTCTGACATAACTTTTTTTAAATGTTATTATACAGGGTGTTCAGTACAGATAATCAAATTTAGTCAATTTCAAATGGCTATAACTCGTCATTTTCAAATGGAATACCCTATATTTTATTATTCTGTTGTGTGTATTTTTGCATCTTCTTATGTTATAAAGGATGTCCTATGCCTACAAACATTAATTTAATTAATTTCGAAATTAATGTTTTTAGGCATGGGACACCTTTTATAACATAAAAATATGCAAAAATACACACAACAGAATAATAAAATATAGGGTGTTCCATTTGAAAATGACGAGTTATAGCCATTTGAAATTGACTAAATTTGATTATCTGTACTGAACACCCAGTATAATAACATTTAAAAAAAGTTATGTCAGAACAAAGAGTATAGTTACAGTTGTTCAGAAAAAAAAATTCATAATTTTTACTATTAAAATAACTTCAGTATGCCTTTATAAAACAATACGTGTATTCGGCTTTTTTTAGAGAAAAAATTGAATAACTTGGCAACGTCGCGGAAAACTAAAATGAAATTTATATGTTCGTATAGGTAAATAAAATACAATTCAAAATATATAGGGTGTTTCATTTAAAAAAAGACGAACAATTATTGCCAAGTCGTTATGCAACACCCTGTATATGTGAAAATAATTTTAAGTTATGCTCCTTGAGTAGACGAAAAATTCTGTTAATAAATTTGTGCTGTATTTTTAACGACAAGGGAGATATCGACGACGGGCATTTCGATGACTCATCCTGTATAATAATAAAAATCGGAAATTACCAATGAAATAAAGTAGGTACCGTAATTTTATATCCGTGGTTGTGGCAGCCTTACATATTGTAATTTAATTATTTATTTTTCTAGGTACAATTTTGCAGCACCGCCTAGGGCTCCAATAACTAGAAAGTTGGACTACACCAGACTGGACTGGAATCTATTAAGTACAGCTAGTCCAGCTATTTATAGCTGGATGAACCCAAGCAACCGTTTTGCTATGAGGATTGTACATTTAGTTAGAGCGACCTACAGACGATCAACTGGCGTCGTTGCTTGCTTGATGGCTGAAGCTTTAGATGTCCAACAGATTCACAATCCATGCAGGTAAAAAAATATTCCAAGTAGTAGCTTTATGTAAGAATCTCTCCCATGCCGCTTTGGATTTCTTTGCTGTCAAAAATTCGTTTATTGAATCTAATCTATATTTTTTAAAAGTTTTTCATTTTCTTTAGGTCAAAGTACGGCAAACTGACAACGCTGGCCTCAACTCTGCAAGAAGACCCGAGTTGCCAGCTCTGCACAGTCCTCGAGCGCTACGTGGTACAAGTCAGCGATGTGGCAACCGTGGAGGCAAGTCTTAGAGACTCCGAGCTGCCACAGTTGTCAACACTGCGACAAGGCGTGATTGTTCTGTCGAGACAATGGAAGAACGTGCTGTACACCCCATTGCTGCTGGATCACAATTACAAGATGAGATATGTGCGGCCGTTGAATGTTACTTTTGCTGTGCCTGATTTGGATGAGGTAAGAAGTTACTGAATTTTGTCTTAGAATTTAGGAATAGCAGCACATTATAAAAGGGGTTTACTAGAAATCATTTATAAGTGCACTTAAGTGTAGAATGGACTGACATCTCCTATATATTTACTACTTAAGTTAACTGTTATGGCGGACTAGTCATTTCATCTCCTTCTTAGAGTGATAAATGCGCGTCAACTCATCCTATTCACCATGCTGTAAATAGATAGACAGTCCGGTCCATTCTGACTAAAGTGTGCTTTGATTTTTATTAAACCGAGGCAAATCTTTGAGTATAATTCAGCCAAGAAAACTTTTTTTATCTGTAAAATATAGGTAAAGAAGAAATTCGGACTATTGAACGGCAAAATATGGCACATGGACAATAGTAAGACAAATTTGTTAATTGGTTTTTAGTAAAATTGTTTCTCAATAGTTGAGAAATATCATGAATGTTCATTGAAATCATTGGTGAATTAACAAAACAGAATCATATCTTCTGCTTTGTCATGTGCACAGCTTATGTTATATTTCTGTAACTAATTTGAAGTAGCCACATAGTTATACTGTCGCTATTTGCTTAGTTTAGTCCTGTGACTAACTCTCTACACTTGGTGAAGGAAATTTGCTTAACGGATGGGGAAGCAAGCAACAATGAAGACCCAGACGTTACAGACGAATGCGCCATGTTGCTACGAACCGAGGCTCTTCTTAAGTCCAAAGCGGCCCCCAGTGGCGCTCCGACCACCTCTACAGCGCCCTCACAATCCAGCGGTAGGACAAACACTTCAATCTGCTTTATTTGTGCTTATACCACTATTTCTATAAATATCTTCAACGATTGTCGTGATTGTAGGGCCCCATTTAATAATGCCGGCACCTCCAGCTCCCCTCAATTCTCCTCGTGTTGACAATATGTCCAGCAGCATGCCTGTTGGGCCCCCGCAAGCTGTAGCGGTCGTCAGTTCTGGAATAGAAAGTGTTTTAACAAGCCCTAGTCCGCCGATTGTACCTCAAAGACGGAACCGTAGAGCTCTGCCCTCAGGACCCCCTCCAGCTTCAAACAGGGCTAGTGTGGTGTTTCCTACTGGAGTCTTCACTACTAGAGTCAATAATGAAACACCAGGTAAGATCACTTTCATTTACATATTACACTTTTATACAACTTTTGTTTAGGTTCCGGTCCTAGCATGAATAGCCAATCTTCGCCCGATCTTCCGGGTTCACCAGCTAATCAGGGCGCTTCAATGGGGCCCCGGGTCCCTGCCGCGTCTGCAACAGGACAGGGACCCCCTGGACCTGCTACAAGTGCTAGTTGTGAAGATCTGTATTCGTGGATGGCCAAACAACAAGAGTATGTTCGCTGTCAACAACAAAACAAAGATAATAGAAGCATGGCTGGTGGTAACGGCGTCGCCCCCTGTCCTTCTGGGGTCCAAAGAAGCAGAGAAGTTGAGATGCTTCAGCGGGAAATAAACATGGGACCGGTAAGTTGAAAAATTTATTTTTTAAAAACATGTGATACATAATGATTGTTTGACAGGAATCAAAGGTTAATACTTTAGCTACTGATTCATCTGGTGAATACGGCCCCGTGGGGCATGTCGCCGGCGTGAGCCTGTACCCCATGCAAGACTCTCTACGCCTACTAGATGCCCACATGATCTTCCAGCCGCTGCTAACATCACTAGGAGTGATGCCTCATCAGATGGTGACCCCAGCCGCTCACATGGCCAATGCCTCTGCTGCGCATGGTCACGTCGCACCGGTGGGCCCCTCCGGCAGTAGCCTGGACTCTCTCGGCTCCAACTTGTCACTTGTGGGGTCCATGGAACAAATGAGAATAGATATAGTTGTGTCCGAACACGGCAAAGGAGAAAAACGATCTAAAATCAAACCGCAGAACTTGGATTTGGACGAAACCCCCGCGTTTATTTGCGAACGAGTCAGCATTGAACTCGAGGTTGACAAAATGGCGGACATGACTGTAGATGACATGATCCGGACTCGAAATGTGTTGTATATTAGTCGCGGCCAGCTTAAAAAGCATACTAGTACAGCATTGAATTTTTCTGTTGCTGCTAGACAAATATCTCAACAAGTGAACATGCCGTTATTGCGATTGTTACATCAAATAACAAATATGTACCAAAACGTAAAAGAAACTCAAAATGAGCTGAAAGAACAACGTCCTCGACCTACTACAATTCCTGAAACGCCTCCGATTCATGACGTCACTGTTACTATCGCCAAGAATACCAGTAGTTCAGCTTCTGACCTACAAGATGTAACTTTAGTTGATGTCAAACCTATTCCTTTATCACTAAAAATATCAGATCCTTCCAGCATTGTTTCCCACAATCAAAAACCAGTTCTGTCTCCTTCTGCTTCTGTCAGGAGTCGTCCACAAAGTTTCGCGCAGAAATTAAGATCAACCGGGAAAAGTGTCAAAGGATATATGAATTTAAACGATGGCATCGGTACTCCATTATTCCAAAACAGTCCTTCTGTGTCAGGCGGATTAACAGTAGCTTCGGAGAAGAGTTCTGGAGCTCCTGGAAATTGCTGGAAGACGGTGTACCACTTGCTGGATTTATACGCAACTATGCCAGAAACCAAAACAATAACTCATCGATTTTCTATGGCTAACGATATTTCCGAACACTATAAAGGAACCAGGAAATATGATTTACTAACTGAAGCAAAATCAGTTGAAGATGTTGAACTTGGCGCACAAAATAATCAAAATAGCGTCCCATGTGGCGTCAGTTCCACGCCTCTTCCACCTAGGGATATTTCGTTAGGTGAACGAACTAGGTTGGTAGTATTCGGTGTTGCTAGAATACATCGAACTAAATTATTGGCTACACTGTCTGGTCTGAAACTAGAAGCAGAAATAACTTCACTGCATTCAAGTTTAACTTGGCGTAAAAAATCTAAACCAGCAAGTCTAGAATTTTCTCTAACAGGACAAGTTGGAAGGACTATGATTGTTTTATTAGAAGGGGTTGCACCAAATCAACAAACAGTTGTTAAAGTCACTGTAGGAAAATCACAAGCGTTGTATTCCAGTGTTTCCAAAAGATCTAAAGACAAAAACAGTGGCTTGCTAACAGTGGGAGCTGTCAACATTGATATTCCTCAACATCCGGTCGCTCTGCACGGAATGGTAACCAGAGGTTCTAAACAGTTATCCTCAACATTACAAGAATTACGAGTTACTCGCACTGCTAGTCGTTTGAGTCGCAATGCGCAAAACGAACATTTGAACGACGATGTATATCAAAATAATCGAGAATCTACCGCGCAACATTCTCCGCACCATTTTGTACCAAACGTACAAACACAACAGACGTACCAACCTAGTTACATTCAAGAACAAAATACTCTAAATACCTCTTTGTTGCAGCCGTTAGTGATGCAGTTTTCAGTTATTCTGCAAAGTTTAAGCATCACAGCTGCATTGTTGCCAAGTCTACAAGCGCAGTATAAAATGGACCAAGTCAACAGTACTGGAGTCACCGGAAGTAAAGCCAAATTCACAATCGATCTACCGCACCACAGTTTGAGCTTTACTACTAAATTGCTACCAACTGCTGAGTCGAATTTACCATCTGAAGCTATTATAGCTCTTCCGGCAGTGCATGTAACTGCTGAGTATGTACCGGAGAATAACACCAACTCACAAAACCAAAATCCACCAGATGGTATTATACTTAAAAAGGGCGGATACTTATCGGCTAATGCAGATATTGGAGTTTTTGAACATTCTTTAACTACAGATTTATTAAATCATTTAGTTTTCGTCCAAAAAGTATTTATGAAAGAAGTTAATGAAGTCGTACAAAAAGTTTATGGCGGTGAACGACCAGTAAGATTATGGAACGATGACGTCACTGATGAAACAACGTCCAGTGGACTTTCAAAAATATTATTCTCTCTTGTAATCCGTATTCAAAGAATTCAATTAACAGCAACTACAGCAGGTAGTAGCGCTGTTCGGTTAGAAACAGGAGCAGTCGCTTTAGAATTATCAAACAGGGTCCAGAACATTTCAACAAAAACAGGAGCGGAATCAGTCAGATTATTCGGCAAAGCCCAGGTTGATATCAACCTCAGTTTAGGTCAATTGACCCGAAACCCAATATTCGAGGAAGCAGAGCCCGATTTCCAACAATTCGCGTTTTTCAACACAAGAATCGGATTGAGAAACGCTTTTCAAGATGAAATGATGGAACATGAGAACAAAGAAGTTGTTCTTATTACCCTAAAACGTCCTTTAATTTATATTCAGCCATTAGCAGTTGATAAAGCTATTCTAGTTTGGCTGAATTATAAAAATGCGTATGATTATTGGAATGAAAAACGCGCTAATCTAAATAAAGAAGTACTGACAGCAACACAACAAGTCTTAGAAAAAGTACCATTTGGACAGTTCACTTCACAATTGTCTACAGCTGTTGGACCTAGTCTTGGAACTTTATTTTTACAACTAACCGTCGATGACATGGGTCTATGTCTTCCGCTGAATCCACTTCCGCCAACTTTCGGCCCTAGTCGACAATTTTTCGATGATAGTCGTGGAGCAGTAGTAGTTACTTTAGAATCAACATCAATCGCGGCTTGCAGCAGTGGATCTTTAGTCTCAAAAGGACGATTCTCTAATCTGTGTCTTCGTTTTGCGGACGATTTTGACCCTAGTCTCGATACCTGGGCCCCAGATATGTCGGACTCCGGAATTATGAACTTATGTGTGGTCAGCGAAGGTACTTATGAGGTCTGCAGTAGAACTACGGCTGCTAAGCATAGTAAAGTCAATGAAAATTTTGATCACTACGAAAATGCTAAATGGTTCTTGAATGTATCTTGGAAAATGGAAGGAGTTGATATTAATTTAGACGTTGGAGTCGGTAAGCAACTTAGTGCACTTGGGCATACGTTAACGATGCTGACTGGAATTGAAGATGGTCCTCTAAAGTCGTACGAAGATGACAATTTCGAGAATTGTGACGATCTGGCTTCTAGAAATTCTCAGGAAAGTCTACAGGATTCTAATCTGAATTTATCTGGACTGACCACTTCTAATTCTGGTTTAGTTAACAACCTGTCATCTCTACCAGGTTTTGTATTAGATCCTCAGTTAGATGCTAAAAAACGTTCTAAACTAATAGAAAAAGAAATGTCAGAACAAGCTAAAATAATAAACGACTTAAGAAGTTTAGGAGCATCACATGGAACTATAGAACAAGAAATGAAACGACTCCACGAATTAGAAGCTCTGGTCTTCAAGGATTTCAGAAGAGACATGATTCAAAAACTACGACGACAATCCGTCAAAGCGAGCTCCATAAAAGGTAAACTAGGTCTAGGAGGTAAAAACTCAACTTTCCGGTCTAAAAGCTTCATCATTCCCTCTCCCACTCCAGAAAAACAAACAACCGGAAGTCCAGAAGACCCAGTACTGTTGGGCACGATTTCCGGTACGTCAGCTTCCTTCGAGTCAAGCCCGAGATCAGGTCCGTCCCGGACTGCAAGTCTACGTGTCAAGAACACTATGGCCAACTGTGGAACTTCACAAGGCCCTAGAGTGACATTCAGTGATCGCCAGAGCAGTCTACCCAGCGCTGACAGTGATTTAAGTTTATCAGGGTGGCAACACGATACTCACATCGAAATCGATGGAGAAAAAGTTGAATTGCGGCGGAAAATTCCTACCGCTAGCTGTGAATCATTCGATAATATCAACTCACCTTTGTTGGATAATTTCGAACTGCGTACCAACTTGCAAGAACAAAAAATGCCACCTCAAAAACAACAGGAACCAAATATAGACTTTGAATTAGATGTTAAAGTTTTGATTAACTCAGGAAAATGTGTGCTACATACCAAAGATTTTAGCAGAGAAGAAGATATTAAAATAAAAATGCGGAAAGATCGCAGCTGCTCAGCAGGGTTACTAGAGTTTCCCCCAACTGGTGGCAGCCCTGATGCACCAAGGCGTAATAAAGACAAATCTAAAGACACTAACAAAGACGCTAACCGTACCAGGAGTGCTGCTGGTGCTCAAGCTCCACATCCAAATCAATTAATAGATTTGACAATATTCCATATTCCTGGAATGGATGTTAAATTACATTACGAAAGTAAAGTCGTTCATGAAGATACTGACGAAAGCAGTACTACCACAACCGCAGGCGGTGGCAGTGGTACCACCATACCACTAAACACCAAACTCACTAGCGATACATTACCAAACCCGGAAAGTGTAGACTCTTTACCAGACGATATTTTCGACGAGAAAGAACCGAATTCTTCGTCTACCAGTTCACATTCATCTAATTTGGGTATAGTTAATCCTAACTACCTTTCAGAACTAAATATCAACTTAGATGAACGTTTTAAACGGTTTAATTTGTCAACCCAATCGAACCAAATCAGAAAACCAGGAGTGAAGAAAGCCAGCTTGTTCGCATACATGACATTGCAAACAATTCCAGAGGAAACAATTATATCTCCACATATTCTAGAGTTTCTAGAACAAACTCTAGAACCAATCCCTAGTAAAGCGCACTCAACAACTGTCTTCACCTCGGATAATACGAACCAGCCGGCGGAAACAGGCTACACTTACGTTTACACATCATTTCCGGTTGATGTGATTGTTTATTTCCACATGCAACCATCGACGTTCAGATTTTCTTGCTTGCCAGTCAGTCGAGTTGAATGTATGCTTCAGTTACCAAGTCTGGATATTGTGTTTAGTTCTAAACGAGCCGAAGATGAAAATTTCCCTGATAGTAATGTTGCCACCACTGCTGTGGGCGGTTTGAGTGTTACTGGCTGCCTGGCTGACTTTTCTGTCTATATTTTCCATCCGTACGGCGGAGGAAAAAAGTCAGCATTAAAAGAAGCACAATGGAGTCCATTATCTGACTCTGAACGGAAAGATTCTTTGTCAATAAATGTTGAATTTGTTAAGTTTCATTTATCCAGATCTCGGAAACTAAATTTCCAACATGAAATTGATCCTAGTGGAAAAATACCTTTGGATTCTAGTTCGAGAGCTGTGGTAAGGTTCAGCACGATTGTTGATATTGGTTCCGCAAGTTTCAAATACGACATGAGGCGATTAACAGAAATCCTAGCCTTCCCTAAAGCTTGGTATCGTCGCTCCATAGTTAGACGGCTGTTCCTAGGGGATTTATCAGGAATTGGCAACACTTTCAGCGACGATGGTGACGATACTATACCAGAAGATGAACCAGTACCAAACACGCGGTACCAACCCCAAGAAATGTTAAGTAAAAGTGCACCTACTGGAGAAAAATCGCCATTGCTGCATAACAAACTAAAACTAAACCTCGATACCGACAAAATTAAATTTAGGCCTAACTTTAGTAGCTCGGAATCAGCTTTATTAAACACCGGAAGTAAGCTGTTACTCAACTACGACCCGGAAACACCAAGTCCAAGTGAAACTAAACAGACTTCCGCTTGGGAGACTTTAGTTTTATTTGCTGTTAACTTCAAACGACTAAATGTATTAATGAACATCGCGAATGTTATGGGTAACGTAACTTGGCAAACACAAGACTTCAGAAGTGAGGGAAGACTTAACATCGGAAGCACGGGACATAAAAACATGTACCTCGGTTTGGGTCTAGCCGGAAGCACCTTAGATGCAAAAGGAGGAATTGTTGGCGGCACAATAGAAATTGCAAACATTGACACTTACATCCACATAAGAGAAGAACCAAATTCTGAACCGGACCATACTGTAGGTCTAAAACTTCATGCTTTAGAACTACGCTTAGATTACATGGGCACGAGTGTTCTAATGTCACGAGTAAGCAGCTTAGACGTCACTTTAAGAGACGAATGGCGACTAAACGAAAATTCAGCGGCCACTCGTCGACCGGCTACTATCTTCGTTCACGGTGTCTTAGGATGGGACCAACTACAACTAATGATCAGCAAATCATCAACTGCTGATTTGATCAAGATGTATCACAAACTAGAAGAATTTTTCTCGCAACAGTTCAACTCCTCCAAACGCGTGTTCAGTAAACTGGGTCCTGGACATCGACTATCAACAGCTAGCGCGACATATCACCAAAGAAAACTACAAAGTCAGATCAGTCAAAACACAATGACATTTGATGAAGCCCGACACCATCGCCATTGGCAAAAAGCTCTGCGTCAAATCGCTGGCCTAGTGCTTAGTACTGTTCATTATCCGTTACCAGTAACAGGTACAGTGCTTGGCGGAACAGTCGAACTAAGAGGCCAGAACATTTCTCTAGCTTGCTTCCACGGAATTAACTTCAAGTCTAAATCGTGGGCGCTGTTCTCTTTGCGTGAACCATGCATCAGCTTCAACACTGAAGCACAAGAGATACCGTCAATGTCGTCCCAAGGTCATGACGTGCACGTAGTGCAAACTTTGACTTGTAGCTTGGGGCTGAGTACTTATAAAACTCAACACTCGATGGCTACCGTCTGTAAAGTTTCTAGAAACCTAATTTTCCCACCGCAGTTTAAGACTTTGCAAGAGTGGTTCCATTATGCCTTTGCCAGCAGCGTAATGGATGGTAAGCAATTAAATTTATTTTGTTGTTTTTTGTTTTTGATTGATTTTATTTGTAGAAGTTGACAGATTTCCATCTCTGGAGCAACCAAGGACGGAGACTCCTCGTAGTAAACTGACAGACCCGAATCACACACGAGAAATAATCTTTGCGTTGCCGTCTTTACAACTGCACTTAAAAACAGAACATTTACAAACAGCATCAACGCCTGATCTAAATGGGGATAAACCAATCGTCGAATGCAGTTTTATAACAGAGTTTGAAGATCATATTTTTGTCACTGTGGATGCTGAAGCGTTCTTCTTTCTGCATGACTTGATTACGAGCTATGTTAAAGAGAAAGAACGTTTGGTAAGTAAAAAATAAATAGTTAAATCTTTTGACGGTTAACTTTGTTTGTTGTTTAGTTTGTATCTTCTACCGCGCGCGCATCTTCTCCTGATCCTGAAAAGATCCGACCATCGTCTGCTGGGTCGTCCCACGAAGAGGGATTCCGCAAAAAGGGGTCCCCAGTCCCAAGTCCCGCCAACTTCAGTCCAGATGATATTTTCACTAAAGACTTCCGAAGCTACCAGTGCAAAACTTGGCATATGGAACCAACAGTTCGGCTCTTATCTTGGGCTGGAAAGAGTATAGAGCCTTACGGAATAGATTACATCTTGCAGAAGTTAGGGTTCTCGCATGCTAGAACTACCATCCCAAAATGGATGCAAAGAGGCTTCATGGACCCGTTAGATAAAGTCCTGGCTGTTTTAACTCTGAGAATGGTTGCTATCATAAAAGAAGAGAAAAATGAAAAAGAAAAGGAAACTAAAAAGTCGTATTAGGTAATTAATAGTGCAATACATTCATAGAATTCTTCTACGCAGCAAAAAATGGTATTAGTAAATTGATTATTATGCTGCGCCTTTATTTTAAAAGGTTTTTAAAACATAGTTTGATTATTTCAAAGTATTAAGTATGTATCATAATTGTAATTATTTATTAATATGTTATTTTAATGTATATTATGTTCTGCAATACATAATATTTAATTCTCAAGTATTCGAAGCTTCCTTATCACGGAAAGAGCAGCGCATAAAGGAAAACGTAAGTAATAAAATGATTTTTATGTCAATTAAATTTCCCGTATTTTTTACTAGCACCACGTATTCAAAAAGTTACACGCTCTTATTTAGTCAAAAAATTATATTTTATAATATGGCAGTCTAAAATAATAGTTCATCATTCTTCAACTTGAGAATTTATTGTTAAAAAAGGTTCAAAATAACATTAAAATACGTAAATCCGCCCATAAAAACTCCAAGCTGCGTTCTACATTTGAGAAACTAGCGGCTTTTGAGAAATCATCTAAACTCTACCTTGCTTACCATTCAATAAAAACTTAGGCACGTTGCTCAGAACTAGAGTGCCTTTATTGAGAGTATGGACATATTATGTGTGATTTTTCTATTGGTGTCGCAATGTTACAAGCAAATCACGTTCGTGTGATGTTTGTAGTACCTTTCGTGAGTATCGGGATAAAATTTAATATGGTCTGTCAAAATCGTATCTAAACATAATTAAAAATTTCACATTTTCTTTATTGTACGAAATAATGGCAACCTGTTGCAATATGGCCATACTTTCAATAAAGTCACTCTACTTACAATTACTCCTAGTGAGTGTTTTGTGAACTAAAAAATCAATAAATCAACCGGTCACCAATACAGGGTACCTATTCTAATTCATAGCGACAGTCGCTAGCGAAGTTCAGTTGATAACTTCGTGACGTCATTCCGTTTGTAACTATATCAAGGGTTAGGGATATTTGGCCTCCAGTTGATAACGACTGATAGAGATTTTACATTTACTGTGAAATTTGACAAGAAAAACTGCTAAACCACCATTTTACCTATCACTTATCATAAACGTATTATTTGTTTTAAAATAAGTCATTTTTTTGAATTTCAAAGTAAATTATTTTTTCAAGAAAAATGTCAATTTCTTATTTCTAAAATTTGTAAGTTCAATTATTTAATAAACTAATCAAAAATATTAAATACATATAATGAACCCATAATTTATTGGTATTTTATATTTATAAAATAAATATTTTAACCTCCTAACGAACAAAAATCAACGCAACGCGCAAGTCTACCGTAGCGAGGGTTGATAAGTCGGAGCGACAGTCGCTTGGCTACTACGTCACACATAGTGGGGGGTTATCAAGACAACCCAACTTATCAACGTTGATAAGTGAAATAGAATAGGACCCCAGCTCGTGTCGGCGTGTTTGTGTTTTAGCCGTTTTAGCTGGTTTAATTAGTTCTGTAATAATAAGATTTTGTTTGTATAAAATATACGCCATTTTAAGAAGTTTACTTGTAAAACAATGATATTTGCTGCTGTTTTAAAAGTATATCTTACCAAGTTCTACATGACTACTACTGAACAAGTGCTTATTCTTATTTTTTAGTAATATGGACCTGTGCATTATGATAATGAAAATATGAATGGTAAGAATGATTCTTCAGATTGTTATTTTGTTTTTAATAATATGATATATTGTTGATTTCATATTATTGAGTTTTAAGAAAAATTTATATGAATTTTGGTTATATAACTTTTGTTTTGATGTTAGTTATTCTGTTCAGAATTATTTTACAAGGTTAAATTAATAAATAAATTAATAATATGAAATATTTTTAAATTTAACGTAGTTATTTAATCGTTTATTATATTTGGATTATACTTTCAGATGCCAGCACAGAATTGTCTGCCTTAAATAATGTCATGGAAATATTGGTGCACTAAGTTCATCCAGAATTGAAAAAGAAGAACAACATTCTGGGGCTCAAATAGAACCACAAATCAAGAATTTCTTTGAAGGTATTATTTGTTATAAGTTATTTATTGTGAATCAGTATCTGATGTTATTTTCTTGCATTTTTCAGACTTGTTCACTTCCTGGTCGACGGTTCATCTTGCTGTCCGCTGTTTCCAGTCGTAGGGCCTCGATTCTCTATTTCCTGCTGAGAGGCCCACAACCTTATTTCTCAGACGAGACTGACTCAGTAATTGTAAGTGTTTTTAAATATTATAATCAACATTTAGCAGCCATTTTATGTACAATTAATATTACATACATTATCTATTATGCCTTTTACTTTGTGGCAGCCTCACATAATGTGAGTCATTGGTATTGATATATTTTTATAACGCGCTGATGGACAGCATACTACAGGCGAGATTTTTGTGCAAATAAATTTATTTCATAAATTTATTTCTTGAAAACTAAACTAAATTTTTAAAATCTGATAGCGGCATTGGATTCCTCGTGCTTTAATTAGTAAATAATCATATTTTCATGATTTAATTCCTATTAGCTTAAGAATTGTACTTTCATGTAATTTTTGCCTGATCTTGCTATTTGTTTTTGTTCGCGCTTTAAAAACATGTGTGCATTATTTTTCATTCTATCCTCGTATTTATATTACAAGTGGGATAAGAGCATTATTACAGCAGTCGAATGTGAAGACTAGGTTGTAGACCGAGTCGTGTAATCACATGAATGATATTTTAATTTAAACGTCAGATTTGAAAATTTAAAAATTATATACCGTGAATTTATTTTATCATGAAACATAGGACTTTTCATATCCATGGTTACGAATTTGACAGCAATGTATTAGAGCGTTCTTTTTAAAGGCCCAATTTAACCAACTCCATGTCAAGATATAACATGGAGTTAACTTCATGTTAGCTACAAAAATCGTTTTTCCAACTGGTGTTATCCTTAACTTCAAGCTAAAGTACATGTTATCTTAACCTGTGGAATAAATACCGGTTAAGATTTTAACTTCGTGTTTACTAACCTAACTTAACCTAAAAAATTGACAGACAAAATGAATCCGTATGACGTAAATGCATATAGCGATGACGAAGAGGTGCCTATAAGGGCAGCAAGAATATTAAGAATAAGGCCCAATCATTTTGAAAAATATAGTGGTATAGAATTTTTTAAAGATTTCGATTATCTTCAAGAACCGTTGAAAACATTATGGAAGAGGTTGAAGATGATATTCGACATGCAACAGATAAGTAAGGGAATCAACAATAGTTTTTGTTACATAGAATATATTAATTTACTTCATTTCAGAAACCATGCATTATCACCTGCAGAACAAGTATTGCTATCTTTAAGATATTATGCCACAGGTTCATTTTTATCGGTTGCGGCCGATTTTTGCGAAGTTTCAAATTCCACAGCATGTACAACTATTGCACGAGTAAGCAGGGCTTTAGCAGCACTAACCTAATCTAAAAAATTGACAGCCAAAATGAATCCGTATAACATAAATGCATATAGCGATGACGAAGAGGTGCCTATAAGGGCACTAAGAATATTACGAGTAACGCCTAATAATTTTGAAAAGTATAGTGGAAAAGAATTTTTTTAAAGGTTTCGTCTATCAACAAGAACTGTTGAAAACATCATTGACGAGGTTGAAGATGTTATTCGACATGTAACAGATAAGTCGGGGAATCAACAATAGTTTTTTGTTACATAGAATAAATTCTTCCTCCGAAGAAAAATTTCCAATCCTTCTTTTTCCAGTTTTTTGCTTTTCAGTCATGCTACTATAAAAATAAGTTATATTTATTGTTTATTATTACTTCCCTACGTACATATTTATTCTCGGTGTACAATACTTACGCAATAAGAATAAATAACTTTATTGTTCCTACTTGAAATTACATATACAATGAAAAATAGTGAGGTTTGAATCAATCACCTGTCAACATTCAATGTTGCCATCTGTATAAAATACAACTGATTATGAAAAAACCATACCAACCTAATGAGAAATATCTTCGACCATGAATAAGATAGACACAGTATACGCCACCTATGGTAGGCAATGTTTTGAAGCCAACATAGTGAAGCGGGAGGGAGGGTGATGCCTTCATAAAGGTGTATTGCTGGTCGAAGGTTCGTTCCTTGTTTACAAACGTCAAGTGAGCGTGGCGTGGTTTTAGTTTCAGCATTATTTGGCTTTAATAGTGTTTTGATGTTTTGATTGTACTTTTGTGGATATTTGTATATGAAAACTGCATAATATATTATATTGTTTATTTGTGTTTTGTTGTAATTTTGATATCTGACACTTGTTCGTATACATTTTACACTTTTGAAAATGGTTCGTTCATGTTCAGCTCCTAATTGTAAGGAAAGATTCCATAAAGACTCTGTGGTAACATTTCACGTGCAAGTATAAATAGTACAAAAACAATAATATTTTCATAAAATTAAATAGTATGTTCATTAATAAAAAAATTGTTTTTATTTCTTTGAAAATCCTAGAATTTCAATACAATAACTAGTATTTTAAAATACATAAATAAATGTTGTAGATATGTTCAAATATTAATATATCTGTCAGTCATCGACCTTTCGTCAACCTTCGAATGTCAGTGTCAGCAACCCGCAGTGCTTCGTTATAGGGGCACCACACCGCTCCCCGAACCGTAGATGTTGGCTTCAAAACAAAAGCACCAGTACTTAGTCTAGCCTATTTATGGTCGAAGAGAAATATCCATAAACTTGGAGTTAGTTAACATGAGCCTTCTATTTATGTGGAAAAACGTTCGCGACAGTAACTCCATGTTAACTTCATGTTATATTTAACCGCATGTTTACTAACCGCATGTTAAAATTGAAATGGTAAAATTGGGCCAAAATCGGACATAGGGAATCAATTTAACTGTATTATTCTTGACTAATATAACATATTTGGGCAGCTGTAATAGTTCCAAGAGAAGCCTTCAACATAAACTTTTAATTGTTTAAACTATACCTACATCGTATTTCCAGATAGCAACATTTGAATTTGTTAATTGGAGTCGAACTGATGCTACCTGGAAATACGATGTAGGTATAGTTTAAACAATTAAAAGTTTATGTTGAAAGCGTCTCTTGGAACTATTACAGCTGCCCAAATATGTTATATTGGTCAAGAATAATACAGTTAAATTGATTTTAAATAGAACGCTCTAATACATTGCTGTCAAATTCGTAACCATGGATATGAAAAATCCCATGTTTCACGTTAAAATAAACTCACGGTATAGTGACAATTGATAGATGCCAGTTGCTTTTTTGTTTTCAAATCAAAGCAACATGGTACATACAATTTGTTCGTAAGCAGGACAACCTGTCAGTTTTATGTACAAACATCGATAAACTGTACAAACAAATTCTTAAAGTTTATACGTGATATTAATTTATTATTCGTTTATAAATTATTTTCGAGACCAGAATTGGATTCCTCGGGTTATTTTGCCCTGGGATACAAATTTTTACTATTCTGATACGATTATTAGTACACTATTTGAATATAAATGAAGTATTCGCATAACGAGTATTTCACCCTCGAAAACGAGGTCTCGCAGTTTGAAATACCGCGGATGTAACATTTTCTTGAAGGCAAGACTTGAATTAACACAAAATGTCATTTCTGGCAAGTGGTAAAATCAGGTACGGTTTTATATTACGACTCTCTAGCTAATACTATATAATCTATCACGCCTTTTGTCCAACATTATTACGGCAGCAGCACATAATGCGAATTAGGTATAAAAATAATGTTTCATCGTGTGTGCGGTTATCAGCCGTCAACGCAGTCATGGTTGTTAGTGGATAGTATGCCACAGGAATGAAATAAGATTTAGAAGTATTGATTAACTTGCGTTTTTTGGTACAATATATTTTTAACAAAAGTCTTATAATAATCTAAATAAAATATTGCTAAATGAATTAATTTTTAAAATATATGCTTTGTAATTGGCGCCTGTAATTTTAATCGGCGTGAACTTTAGTGCGCTTGCGCAGAATGCGCCAAGCGTAAACATTGTGATGTGTGATGTCGCTTGTTTTACTGTTTGTAAGATCACAAAATGGCGAACTAACGTTAATATTTACGTTCTAATTAAAATACAAAAATATGTAGTGAAAAGTGATTCTCCTCAGAAATATCAGGTAAAATGTGATTTGTACTGTACGAGAAATATTCGATATTATGTTTGTATCGCGATTAAACAATAATAGAGCTGGATGATTGAAGATAAAAAGTAGCACATTTTTTATTCTTCAGCATCTACTTTGCTTTTGATTACGTTTCTTTTATACCAAATTGTTGGGCAAAAGTAATATTTTGATAATAATTTAACAATAAATTAGCTTATTTCAAGTTAGAAGAATTTATTAGATAATCAAATACCTACATCATGTTAGTAGCATTAACAATGTTAAAATCATCGTTTTAAAATCAGTTATAACACATTAAAATGAGCAGCAATGTTTAATTGTTTATTTCAATAATGGAATAATAATGATTGCTAAAATAATAACAATGTATCTATTAAATAATTATGAAATATTATTTAGTTAAAATATTGTTATTGTTTTACAAAACAACTGTGTTTGGTAGCAATAATAAGTATTCAACAATTGAAATGTATCGTAATTATTTATTTTATTGTTGCTGTACAATATAAATTGATTGTTTTTTACAAGACTATTTTTATTCAATTGTTGACCATATCCATAACGTTGTTGTATATTCTAATTGTTGTACCTAATTGTTTTTAGAAATGATAATTTTATTTTTCAAATATTATGAACAGCGTTTACCAACACAGATAGGTTCAGTGCGATGACGTAACATAGTGTTTCGTAACCAACAGGTGTTCATCAACACTGCCTGTACGAATCTGTTCGTTTTGTAGGAATAAGTTTGTCGATTTATTCATAGTAGAAAAGACGCTATTTGAAGCAGTTCATTGTTAAAACTGTGATGTTTAGTGCTGTTTTTAAATAATATCCACCGATATGTACATGATTTTAATGTTGAATAAGTGTTTATTTACATTTATAAAGTACGTTGAGTTGTCTACCACATTTTAAAGTTATAAAACTGTTGTGTAATAACGTAAATATTTATTTTGTTACAGGTTTGCAGCCCATTACCATTTCATCATCCTGGAAATTTAGTACGAGGTGCTCTGCCCCGGAACATGGAAGGTGAGATGCTTTAAATTTTATTATTTACATATTTAACTCGAAATTGCGTATTGAACATGATTTATTTCATGTTATTGAATATTATGTAATTCTACAAACCAACTTTGAACTTAATTATTCTGTTTACAGTTTAAACTATACAAGATTGAATCAATATATAAATAATTATTTTAGATTCTTTCATAGTTGTTAGTGAAAAGTACACCACAGCTGTAATATTTGTGCAGATATTCCTCTATAAAATAATATTTATTTAGTAATTATGAAGTAAATAAATGATTTGTGGTTCCTAGGTATTCGAGCATATCATCTGCATGTGAACAATGACTTCAGCAGTCTTCGAAGGACGTAGAAGAATGTTCTGCACATGACATCAAAGACGAGAGACTTCACTGGACAACAACTTCAACATTCATCTGCAGCAGCCTTCGGGAACATCAACTTCAACAGTCAACTTGGAATCAACATCTTCAGATCTTCAAGCAATCATGTAAGCATTTTTTAATCATCATTCCTCTGACATTTCTATATTAAGAATCACACTTTCAAACAGTCGTAGCTCAATGATTCCCAAGTCACGGGTACTCTTGTTTTATATTGGGGATTATAGAGTAGATATTTTGACATGTATGGCTGCTACAATCTGTTCAGCCGCCATTATTTTTAAATAATTTATAATTTATCTGTTAATAATCGTAGAAGAGCCGCGAAAATTCGTAGTCGGGGATAAAATTTCCTGGGGAAGCCGATTCTGAGCTCAAACATTATCCTCCTCCACTGTTGAGGTAGCACATATAAGGCATTTCGTTATATTATTTATTATATTATATTTTGGGGTAATATTGTCTGAGGGAGGCGATTTTATCCTTTAAAATATTATGCTGTCTCTACTGTTGCTTCCTTATTGCAATGGTAGCACGAAAGTTACATGTAATTGTAGTAGAAAATTCGCGAAAATGTGGTTCTTGGTGTAAAATTGCCTGAGGAAATTATGCCGTCTTGAAAATTATCCATCTCTACTGTTGATGTGTTTTCTCAAGAATTGCACACATTATATATAGTGGCTTAGCACTCCTTGTGGAGTTGCGCCGCTCCGTAGGGAGCTTTCTAGATCCTTTATGTGGGAGGGGATCAGTCTCCGTTCCTGCTTCATTCTATATCTTCTTAATTAATTCGTTCCAATTTTTCCTGTCTGCTGTTTTCTGCTTCCAATTCTTTTCCTCCTGGGCTCCATTCTAAGATAGTCTTTATTGGGTCTTGTTCTTCGGCTCTGTGTACGTGCCCCAGCCATTTTGCTCTCTGTTTTATTTTTCTTACTATATCCTCTCCTTCCATCTCTTGATCTATTTCATGATTCATTCTCGCTCTGTATTCGTTCTCTGATACTTTTATTGGTCCTAGTATTGCTCTTATTATTTTTCTTTCCACTATCCTTAACTCCTCCTCGTTTTTCTTCGTCATTGTCATTACTTCTGCAGCATACATGGTGATCGGTCTTATTATTGTCTTATATATCCTCATCTTTGTCGTTTTAGTAAGGTTTTTATTGTTCAATAGTTTTTTGTTGGCGTAAAAGGCTTTGTTTGTTGTTGCAACTTTTTCCTTTATTTCTGCTTCTCTGTCCCCCTTGTTTGTCAGCATGACCCCTAAGTATTTAAATCTATCCACTTGTTCGAAGGTATACTCGCCTATTTTAATTTGGTCTTCTCCTACTTTATTTCCTACGATCATTATTTTAGTCTTTTCATTGTATATTTTTAGACCTATCTTGGCTCCTTCTATTACTATTTCTTCCAAAGTTTCTCTTGTCAATTTTCTATTTTTCGTTATAATCGCTATGTCGTCGGCATATGCTATTATTTGCCTCCCTTTTGTTCTAATTGTTCCTTTGTTAATATTTCTCAATATACAGGGTGTCTATTTAACTCGGGCCACTATTGGTAATTCCTAAACTAGAACAGATACGACTTCGGTTAAATTAGACAAAAGTTACCTTATCAGAAGGCCATTCCAGTGATGTATTTGTTTATCCAAAAATATGCACAGGTAACTAGATAGAGCAAAAACTTTTATTTTTTTAAATGTATATTCTATACTTAGGTTAAACAGTGTCGCTGATAATGCATCGCCTTGTCTCACTCCTTTGTTAATTATGAACTCTTCAGTGTCCCCTTTTTGCGTTTTTATGCTTATTGTTGTTCTTTTCATTGTCAT
The DNA here is from genome assembly GCA_947534325.1 of Agonum fuliginosum. NCBI lineage: Eukaryota > Metazoa > Arthropoda > Insecta > Coleoptera > Carabidae > Agonum > Agonum fuliginosum. Next base: position 346,827 of record OX384037.1, read on the forward strand.
TGCAATTAGCCTTATAATTATTTCAAGTTCTTTTAAAATTGTAATAAGCTTGTCTCTTTTAATGGAGTCGAATGCTTGTTTGAAATCCACGAACAGTATCTTGGTGTTAATGTTGTGTTCGACAGATTTTTCTGTTATTTGTTTTATTATATGTATAGCGTCTGTTGTCGATCTTCCTTTAACAAAACCGCATTGGTAACGGCCGATGATATCTCTGGTTGTATGTGTTAGTCTTTTTTGGATTATTGTGGTCATTATTTTATAGGCTGTGTTTAGTTTTGACATAGTTGCTGGTCTCCTTTCTTATGGAGCGTTATAATTTGGCCTGAGTGGACTCATCTCTCCATATTTTCAGCATGAGCTCGTGTAAGTGCTTCACCTCCATGTTGATTCCATCTCTTCCCGGTGCTCTTCCGTTGCGACTGCTGTTTATTGCTTCCTTCATTTCTTCTTCGTCGGTTCTAGTGTCATGTTTGTTTCCAACTCGTCGATGGCTGCTTCTATTGGGGTTTGTTCTGGGTCTGTTAATAAGTCCTAAAAATGCTCAACGAATGCATTTTTATACTGTTGCTCGGTTTCTGTTATGTTATCTTTTATGCCATATGACTTGGGTTTATGCGTTCTATTGTGCTCCTTTATTTCTTGGTAAAATCTTTTTGTGTTTCTGTGAATTCTCTCTTTTTCAATGTCTGATATTTTGCTTTCTATCCAGATTCTTTTTCTCTTCCTTATAGCCTTGTTACATTGGTTCCTTAGCCTTTCATACTCATCTCTGTCTTCATTTTTGTTAGATTCTATCCATTTCAGTCTTGCCAGTCTCTTATCCTTTATCATTTCTTTGGTTTCATCGTTGAACCAGTCTTTTTTCCTTCTGGTACTTTGATTTTCTTTCCCAATGCATTTATGCGCTGCTTTATTGATACACTTTTTCATCCACACCCATTTGTTCTCGATATCTTCTGTTTTCTCTTCTTTCATGTTTAGATTTATTTCTAATTCCTCTATATATTTAGTTCTTGTGTCTTCACTAATAATATTCTCTAGATTCCATTTATTTTTTGGAGTAATGTCTTTTCTTTTCATTTTTACTTTGTTCTTTATCGTAGCGACAACCATGTAATGATCTGTGTCCGCGCACGCCCCTCTGTACGATCTTACGTCTGTTATGGATGACTGTTTCTTTTTCGAGATTAATATGTGGTCTATTTGTGTTTGTGTTTTGTTATCTGGGGCTGTCCATGTTACTTTATGCATTTTTGGGCGCTTGAAGTACGTGGAGCTTATTAACATGTTGCTTCTTATTGCCAAGTTACATAGCTTTTGCCCATTGCTGTTAGTTTTCGTGTGTATAGTGTGTTTACCTGCAACTGCGTGTATGTAGTCTTGCTTCCCTATTTGTGCGTTAAAATCGCCCATCACAATGACCGTATCTTCTTTGGGTATTTTTTCTATTTCGGCTTGTACTTTCTCATAAAATTCTTCTTTTTCATCTGCTACTGTGTTCTCTGTGGGTGCATACACATTTAATACAGACATATTAAAAGGAGTCATTTCTATCCTTATATAGGCTAATCGTTCATTAATAGCTCTAAATTCGATTATTTTATCTTTTAAGTCTTTTAAGATTATAAAGGCTACTCCGTGTTGTCCTTGTTTTTTGTCTCCTGAGTACAGCAAAGTATAGTGTTTTTTGTCGATTACTCCTTCGTCCTTCCATCTTGTTCCTGTATTGCCGCCAGATTTATTTTGTACCTTTGTAGCTCTGCTGCGATTTCATGCATTTTTCCTACTTTCAGCATTGTTCTCACATTCCATGTGCTTACTCTGAGTTTGTTATTCTTGAATCTATTATTTCTTTTTGAATTGCACTTTTTTTCCGTTCCTCCTTTAACATTTTTCCCGTTCTTGCATTTTTCGTCATCATATATATCTTCGATATGTTCTGTCTCTCTTGTTAATCGTTTTTTGAACCGGTGTCTGCTGGCACCCTCATTATTAACTTTTTTTTCGTCCATGCTCCAGTAGTACCATGTTCCGTCTATTTGCAATTTTTGATATCCTATTTTTGTGTTATGTCCATTTTCTCTTTCTTTCTTCGACCTTGCTCTTATGTCTTTCTGTATCTGCATTTCTTTGATTGTCAACTCGTTGTCGATGTAAATTTCTGTACCCATGAGCTTATTCTTATTGCTCATTATTTTCATCTTGTCGCTCCAGTTTTCCACCTTAGTTACGACCACTTGTTTATTTTCTTGTTTCCCTTTTTTATAAGTATCAGTGACTTTTACTTGTAATCCGAGTTTATCCTCAACGAACGATTTTATCCATTGTGCACCCTTAATTACTATGAAAAGATGAATATTCGACCGGAGAAGTGATGTGGATAAGAAATATTCGAGGATACAGTCAACAAATCTTTATTTCCTACAACGCCGACGTTTCGACACCACTTGTGTCTTCTTCAAGGCTAGTAGAAAGGTTTAGAAATTATTATAACATGTGCATATAATTGATGCACCTAAATATAGTTTAAATTCTGTAGATACAGAATAGTCGTCACAAATATAATAAATAAAACACGTCAGCAAAAATCGCATGTTACTTGTGCAAGCCAAAATCACAGATTTTGTGTGATTTTGGCTTGTGATTTTGGCTTGCACAAGTAACATGCGATTTTAAAAAAAAATCTGACGTGGCCATCACACAACCTTCCGCCATATCTAGACTTTTAACAGAAATGTATACGTACAATCCGGTGCCCATTTAAAATATACAAATAAAAATCTAAAATATTCAAACACAGAAATTTGCATCACCTGAATAAAAAGATTCATTCACAGGAAAACTCTGCTGTGTTGAAGCCATCCTCCGTTCAATTACTACATTTAATATCTTACTTTTAGGACTTATATAGCGCTAGTATGCCAACTTGTCACACGTCTCACCTGTCAATATTTTTTACGCAGAAACAAAAATCAACCGATCATGGATTACAAGATATCAACGTTTTATTTGATAAATTTATTTTTTAAATTTTACTGCAGTTCTTTAATGCTACCAGATAAAGACAATTTTTTATAACGTAAGTTGCAAATAACTTTTCCTCTTATTCTTATTACAAATAAATACTATATTTTTCCAAATTTATATACAATTTTGACAATTAACCTTTTCAATCTTCAAAAAATATCACTTCCGATGAAGATATTTGTACCAAAATCTAAGGAGCTCTTCCAATTTATACACAAATGTTAAATACCAAATATCAAAATTTTCGGGTAATTCGTATTTGAGTTATGCGACTAACACCCCTTGACCACACACACACACACACATACACACAGACATCATCGTGAAACTATCAAAAATGAGTTGTAAGGACCATAATTGTGCAAGCCAAAATCACAAGCCAAAATCACACAAAATCTGTGATTTTGGCTTGCACAAGTAACATGCGATTTTTGCTGACGTGTTTTATTTATTATATTTGTGACGACTATTCTGTATCTACAGAATTTAAACTATATTTAGGTGCATCAATTATATGCACATGTTATAATAATTTCTAAACCTTTCTACTAGCCTTGAAGAAGACACAAGTGGTGTCGAAACGTCGGCGTTGTAGGAAATAAAGATTTGTTGACTGTATCCCCGAATATTTCTTATCCACTTAATTACTATGTTGTTGCGTTTTTCATTCTTAATTCTATTTTCTTCTGCTCGTTCAAGTAAATCTAGTCTGGATTTTATATTATTAACTTTTTCCTCTTCTCTATTTTCTAACTTTTCAAGTCTGTTTTTTATTTCTTCGTTCTCTACTTCCCTCAGCTCAGTTGCTTCTTTCATTTTTTGGATGTCCTTGTTAATCTTTTCTATGTCTTGCACACATTGGTCACGTTATTTTTTTCTAACTCATTATTTAAATGTGTGGAGAGCACACCACACATTTAGTGCAGTTTATATGAATCTAAATGTTTGTTATTGTTACAGATTAATTTGGACTTCATGTACAAAGTTTGAAGATTCTTTGGTTTGAAATTCTACTGTTGGAGTCTACTGTCTCTAGGACAAGTGTCTCTAGGACAAGGAACATCTCGTTCACCAGTTCAACACGTAAGTTTCTTATTTCTACTTTGTGTATTCCATTTGATACATGATGCTTTTACTCAGCTTGAGTGTGGCAGCCTCACAGGTCACTGTGGACATCAGTATAGAAACTACAGATCAAAAAGTCACTCAATGCTCTTACTATCTGTCAACTCACTCTGAGTACACTGCAGGAAACATGTTTGTGCAGTTAACTGGATTGTGTACCAGCCTGCATTTGAAACTCAAAGCTTTTTACTCAGTTTGGGTGTGGCAGTCTCACATGTGAGTCATCAGTATATACAGAGTGATTCATCGGTCATCCATATTCATTTGTATACAGGGTGTTCCATTTGAGTGCAATAATATGCAACTTTATATTTCTTAATGGAACAGCCTATTAATATTAATTAATTCTGATAGCAAAATAGATTTCCCTCAAAAAAAGTAATGTAGTAAACTGTCTAAAATTATAAATTGGAGAAGTTATTAACGTTTATTCGCTCAATGATAAGTTTGTATCACATTACAATTAACTTAGTAAGCGATGGATAATTTTCTTAATAATCAAGCTGTCAAATTGTTTCAATTTGTTCAAATGAAAATTAATACAAATTTTAGTAAAGATGAAATGGTAAATATGAATATCAGAAAAATAAATTTGGCACTTAAACAAAGATAAAGTATAAATAATTTGACAGCTTTTCAGCTTTATTTGAATTCGAAACAATTAATAAAATAACCCATCAATTACTTTGATAATAGTAACATGATACATACTCAATTACTCATAATTGAACGAGAAAACGTTAATAACTTCTTCATTTATAAAGTTATAGGGACTTCCATTAAGAAATATAAAGTTGCATATTATTGCGCTCAAATGGAACACAAATGAATATGGTTCGTAGATAGATAATATATCAAATTCCTTTTTACCGAAGAGTTTTACTCTATGACTTCAATAGCACTATAAAAAAATAAAATAAAAGAATGAAGACTGATGAATCACTCCGTATACATTATATTGTCTGTGTGTGTGTGCGGTTATTAGCCAATAACTCACTCATAATTGTTACTGGAGAGCACACCACAGTGGACATTTTTCGTTATTTAGTGTAGTTTATATGAATCTAAATGTTTGTTATTGTTTCAGATTAATTTGGACTTCATGTACAAAGTTTGAAGATGCTTTGGTTTGAAATTCTACAGTTGGAGTCTCTAGGAGAGGGAACATCATCTGATGCTAGCACGTAACACGTAAGTTTATTATTTTTACTTTGCGTATTCCATTTGAAACTCTGCTTTTACTCAGCTTGAGTGTGGCAGCCTCACAGATCACTGTGAACATCAGTATAAATACTACAAATCAAAAAGTGACTCAATGCGTTCACTCAATTTAAGTGTGGCATCCTCACATATGCGAATCATCGGTTTAGGCATATGTTTAACCGTGTGTGCGGTTGCCAGTCTCACTCACACATGACTGTTGGGAGTACACTACAGGGGAGATTTTTGTACAGTTAACTGAAATGTGTACCTGCCTGGTTTTGCAACTAAAACATATAACACTTGGCCCAGATGAAAAAAAATCGTTTTTTGTTGTACAAAAGTTCAAATAAAACTCAAAATACAAGTATAATGTACTGTATCTTATATTTATTGAAAAATGCAATACATTTCACACAATATCAAATCAAATCAATAGTCGAAACTTTATGGAACCGAATAAATTAAATTTTTTTGAAAACTCGTCCTATCTAAGGACAATCAAAGAATTGTGATACAAACTGTAGAATATTTGGGATTTTTTTCTCCAGAAAAGTATGCTTAAGACTTGTAGGTACTATGCCACAACGAATTAAAACAGTGTTAAAAATTAAGGTGAAATTACATAGGGGTAAAGTCATTTATAATAATTAGAGCAAACGATAAAAAAATTGTCAGCTGTATACTTTATTCTCTAAGTTTATATTTAAAGTTACATGCACTTAAAATATACTTTAATATATTTTAAGTAAATTAAACTTTAAATATAACTTAGATAATAAAGTATACAGCTGACAATTTTTTTATCGTTTGCTCTAATTATTATAAATGTTGTTTCCTCTAATTACTATAAACGATTTTACTCCTGTGTAACTCCACCTTAATTTTGAAACTGTTTAAATTCGTTGTGGCATAGTATCTACAAGTCCTAAACAAACATACTTTTCTGGAGAAAAATCCCAAATATTCTACAGTTTGTGTTACAATAATTCTTTGATTGTCCTTGCATAACACGATGTTTCAAATTATTTTTTTAATTGGTTGCATAGTTTGGACTGTTGATTTGATTTGAGATTGTGTAAAATGTATTGCAGTTTTCAATAAATATTAGATACAGTACATTATACTTGTATTTTGATTTTTATTTAAACTTTTGTACAACAAAAAACGACTTTTTTACGTCTGAGCCAACTTCAATGAGACGGGACTTGTATATAATAATTTATTTTACAAGTCACTTAAATAAGAGAATTATTGGCATTTACTTTGTGAAATAGATGTTTAAATTATTGTTCTTATTTAATATGGGTGTGACAGCATGAACTATGCGATAAATGTTACTAATATTTTTGTGTTTTCTAGGTGTTCGAGGTTGTCATATGAATAGAGGACTTGTACGTGTCGTGTTATCTTCTAAGGAAGCAGGAGCAGTTGTAGCGGCCTTCAAAAGACATGGGAGAATATTTTTTCGGTAAGTTTCTTTACTCTTTTTTTTACAAGTACAATACATACATATCTGTCTTGCCTTTTACCCAAGTTGGGTACGGCAGCCTCACATGCGAGTCATCGGTATGGATATTATGTTTTACAGTGTGTACAGTTACCAGCAGTTAGGTAACTCACTCATGACTGTTTGTGGAGAGTACACTACAGGGCAGATTTTTGTGCAGTAAATTGAAATTAGATCTGAAACTAAACAGTCAGTCGGTCATTAGCACATTCAGCTATGCATCCAATTTAAACTATTTTATTTCAATTTCAATATTGAATCTTAAAACATTACATTTATTATTATTATTCAACAGGTTTAGAACCAAATTACATAATAATATTACAACATTGCAAATGTACATTGACTAAATATAGTGAACAAAATAGAAAAAAAGTGAATACAAATACAGATCTAAATAAATGAAGTTAAAATCGAGGAAACAAAGTCAAACAAATATAATAATATTAATTACATACATAATCTATCACGCTTTCCACCCAATTAGGGTGCGGCAGCCTGGGAACACGCCACTGCGTCAAATTGCCGTAATGTCAAATACCCGCTGTGTCCAATTGCCGCAATGTCAAATTGCCACTGTGCCAAAACGCATCCCCACTACTTACATACTTGTAATAACGTATGTCGAGAGACTACTGCAAATTTATTTCGACACAGAGCTTTGTTAGTGTAGTATATACCAAAACCGAGTTTGTGGGGCTCCAGTACGGTTTTGTTAGTGTAGTAAATACCAAAACCTATGCCCGATTGCCAGTATGTCTAAATATTGCTGTTGTGCCTGATTTCCACTGGGTCAAATTGCCTCTGTGTCGAAATAAATTTGCAGTAGTCTCTCGACATACGTTATTACAAGTATGTAAGTGGTGGGGATGCGTTTTGGCACAGTGGCAATTTGACATTGCGGCAATTGGACACAGCGGGTATTTGACATTACGGCAATTTGACATTACGGCAATTTGACGCAGTGACATGCACTCGGCAGCCTCACATATTGTGAGTTATCGGTATAGATATATATTTTTATCGTGTGTGCGGTTACAAGCCGTCAACTGTTGGATACTTCCTGTATACAATAATTCATTTATTATAAATATTTAATATTTTCAGGATAAGCAAATAGTGTTTATCAAATGTAAATAAATGATTTGTGGTTCCTAGGTATTCGATGTAAAGAAGCCAAGCAGTCTTCGAAGGACATGGAAGAATTTTCTGCACATGACATCAACTACGAGAGTCGTCGAGGGATTACACTGAACAACTTCAACATCCATCGTGGGACTTTCTGCAGGCGACATCAACTCCAGCAGCCTTCCAGAGACTTAGTGATAAATGTATTATCAAAGATAGTTTTGCCAGTCTTTTCCTTTTGCGAGAATCATTCTTTAACTCGAAATAATTCTTTACATAAATAATAAAGACTGAATCTTCTATCTTTGATAATAATGTTGAGATTAAAATTAAATGATTACAGGCGGCACAGTCTTGGGTTCAATTCCCAATGACCATGTGAATATGATCTCAACAATTAATTTTAATTTAGATAATAGTTTGCAAGGAGTAAGCCACATCGTCTTTATTTTACTAGTACTTTAATAGTACTTTGGTAGTACAGATTAAGGGATCAACGGAATTTTGAGGAAACTAGTGACATTATTATTTATTTTAAAATAATTTTAATTGGGGTGATAGCTTTGCCTTTAGTTGTTTTGTTTGTCATGTTCTTGGGTTTCAAGTGAAAATCAATTGCGGTCAATATTAAACTTAAATAGGAAATGTCACTAGTGAAAATAAATGTGATTTACTCCTTGTTCAATGGTCCTTTTTCAACGAACAAAATAAATAAAGAGATGTATTTGAAACTGCAAATAAAATTTAAGATGTTAATGTGATAATACAATAAATAAAGAACAAGAAGTGATGAATAAATTCGTTGTTGCCAGATACTTAACATTAAGTTGCGAACATAATGATGACAATTTGAGCAGAATTAATTTTTTATAAGTTGAATGTTGTAGACTTTAGAATAATAACAAATGAATTAATTTGAAGTAACTGGCAGCTTCGAAACAGCAGACAGCATGCATCTCTTTCTTTAATGAATTATGTACAGGACCATTTAGAATTAGGAAATTTTGGTAGGTGAAATAACTTACAGTGACATTTCGGTTCGCGAATTATTCTTTTGCAATTGGGTGTGGCATTGAATTGAATTGAAATTGAAATTGGGATTAGTATAGTTAGGGGTTTGCTATCTTATATAGCTTGCTTTTAACTTGACGACGTTAGAACTTTTTTGGCTTTGCTAGACATGTGTGCGGCAGCATGCAGGTCTAGTTTTGTACCCTCCCGTACTCGTGTATGGGGGCTACGTTGGAGCGGTACCCTACCATACTCTCTGCATATCTAAGCGAATCCAAGCGCAGCTGCAAGCGGACGCCTCGCCCTTGCTTCAGTGATGGACGACTCCTTAGTGTATGTACGGTATTAGCGGATGTGGTGACGGGAAGCCAGTCGATGTTTACCTAGGCTATCGAAGCCGGTGCGCGCTGTCAGAAGGTTCATTCGCTAGGTATGTCAAAGGCAGTCGTAGTCCGCCTAGCGAATATGCTAAATCTGACCAGGACATAGTGCGTACGTCGTTGTGGGCTAGGCGTAATGGTAAACACTGGAATAGCGTGTAACTAAGCGGTAAACTACGGGGAATCGGATAAGACGTCCCACGTAAACTTTTGAGCATAAGAACAACACTAGGCCGGCTTGTTCTTCAGGGTTAGAATCAATCAGCGACCGGGTAACTCAAAATTATGTACAATGATGTACTTAGGACAATGCCACACAGTAAATTCAACTAGAGTGGGTTGGGGGCTGGGAATGGCTTAGAGCCAATAGGAACCGTTAAACCGCATTTTAGTATTTGTATTTGTTTGCATGTCCTTCCGTTGAAGGGCCGACGAGGGCACGGTACACCCTGCATAGACCGCTTTTGGCACCCCAACCTCCTGGCGCCTCCGTCATCGTGCCTCGGATGGCTTAGACGCCAGGGGGCAAGATGGAACCAATAAGTCTATGTTGTGGTCGGTGAGTCATTGGCGGGCAGTATAGTACTTGGTCGCAGATGACTTCGAACCGTACGTCCTTGCACGTGTAAGGATCGACGAGGGATTCGATGCACTCCACGGGGAGTCGGGATGTAGCAGCTCGTAGGGTTTAGGTCAGTCAGCCTTCGATAGTTCGGATGAATTGAGTCACTAGAATGCAAAACTGAATCCATCCCGGCAATCCTGAGCATGAAGGTGGTGATAGACCGTGGAAAGTCTTTCCCTGGCTGTCTACTGCGTTCTAAGCACTCATCCGGGGATCGGCAAGGTCCCACGAAATTTGCACAAGAACAACAATCGGTTGTTCTTGGGGTTAGAATCAAAAAGCGCGCGCGGTAAATGTTAAATATTGGGTGGAGCTGGATACCTAGATCAAAGTCACTAGTATTTCACCTATCATATTTCAAACTTAGGTTTAAGTAAGCAAAAAGTTGACAAGGAATAAACCGTCCACATTTAACTACTAGTACTTTAATAGTACAGATTTACGGGTTATACAGAATTTTATTGAGATTAGTGACATTATTATCGATTAAAGTATTTTATAATTGGGGTGATAGCTTTGTTTTTAGTTGTTTGTTTTCCATGTTCTATTGGTTTACTAAACAACACCCACAGGTTAGGGTTGCACTTAAAATTTGTAGTTTTTAGATGATTTGTTTTTTGTTCGTAGTCCTTTACAGTAAAGGACAAGGGGCTGTGTGCGCTCCGTTGTGCGCACAGACTCTCGGTGTACGCCCTCTATACGATTAGAGACGGTGGCGTCGGTTGTATGCTTCCGGAAATCCTAAGGCCTCCTCTCAGCGGCTTTCCAGTGATTGCATTTCGCATGAGGTTAGAGCAAGGCGTGGCGGGTTCTCTGCATCGCGTTCCTAAGCGGTAACAAGCCCACGCGAGGTCGGCAGGACACCTCACGATATTTGCATTTGTAGAGCAACATCGGTTGTTCTTGGGTATCAAGTTAAAATCACCCGCGGTCAATATTAAACTCAGATAGGAAATGTCACTACTAAAATATGTGTGCGGTTTGTTCCTTGTTTAATGGTCCTTTTATGAATTATGTACATGGCCATTTATGTGGAGAAGTGGAGAAAAGAACCATGTTGGTTGGTTGCGTGTTGGGTTCTTTTCTCCACTCCTTTAATTTTTTTAGACATTGCCATATGTAACTTAATCTTTGATACAATTGTATATAAAACATACGTACCTATTTCGCCTATCATCCAGCTTGGGTGTGGCAGCCTCACATACTGTGAGTTATCAATATAAATGGACTTATTACAATATTGATTTGTAATTACATTTGGCAATAAAATTCTATTGTGATGTAACATAACAAAATGTAACTAATCATTTATTGTATTTCTTACAGGGCAAGTCATTTAATTTATTATATTGTAACAAATAATACAATAGTGTTGTATTTAATGTATATGTTCAAAGAAAGAAAAATGAACAGTGTTTATTCAAGTTAGTCAGTAAATATATTAATTTTGTTGCTTGCATTTTTTAAAATAAATAAATCATTTTGTTAAAGTGAGAAATTTGCTTTATTATAGTTATAAAACAACCTATCCTAATCCTGCGTCCCGTTATATAGCATTTAATTTAACATTTTGTCTAAACGATACTAGTGCCGCCATCTCTTGGTAGTGACGTCACAAGTTTTGAGCAGAGGGTTCAAAAAATGAGCTGCTAATTAAAAATTATACTAAGAAAATAGAGTGAATTTATATTAATTTTTTGACCTCCAACAAGTTATGTTATCCTGATACCAAATCGGCGATTTCAGATGAATTTTTCTCAGTTTTCAGTGACAAATTTTTAATGATTTTTTTGATCTCCAACAAGTTATGTTATCCTGATACCAATTTTGTGATTTTGAGTTGAAAAATTTTCAAAACCGAAGCTCGAGTTCAACGGATTTGGCCAAGTTAGTATCAGGATAACATAACTTGTTGGAGATCAAAAAATTCATCTCCAACAAGTTATGTTATCCTCATACTGAGTTAGCCAAATCAGCTTCGGTTTTGAAAATTTTTCAACTCAAAATCACAAAATTGGTATCAGGATAACATAACTTGATGGAGATCAAAAAATCATTAAAAATTTGTCACTGAAAACTGAGAAAAATTCATCTGAAATCGCCGATTTGGTACCAGGATAACATAACTTGTTGGAGGTCAAAAAATTAATATAAATTCACTCTAATTTCTTAGTGTAATTTTTAATTAGCAGCTCATTTTTTGGGCCCTCTGCTCAAAACTTGTGACGTCACTACCAAGAGATGGCAGCACTAAGCTCGTTTGGAGGTTTATGATTAAAAGGGTTAAATAAAACATATTTTAATGATAAATCAATAATGTAATCAATTTATTAAATAGAATATACATAATAATTAAAGTATACTATAAAATAAAACATAATTTATAACAAATTATTTATTATTTGAATATCCTAGTGACTCCGCGGGTCTCTGGGACTTGGTTCTCTTCGAAGAAGATTCCAGAAGATTAAGATCGATTCCTGGGTTCCTGTAACAAACAAACACAAACATATTAGTCTTAAGAAAACATTTTTGTCACATACTAACTAATTTTAATTATAATAATTAAATTACGGCTAAATCAGTGACTCTGAAACGTTGAAAATGTGGTTCCTAACATAAAAATGTACGAGGAATCCAAAAATGTCACGCTCAGACCGCTAACTATAACCGTTTAGGAAATAGAGCCCTTAGAAGTCAAAAAATCACATTTAAAAAGTGATGTGTTTACATTAATAATTAAATTACGACTAAAGCAGTGACTCTGAAACGTTGAAAATGTGGTTCCTAACATAAAAATGTACGAAGAATCCAAAAATGTCACGCTCAGACCGCTAACTATAACCGTTTAGGAAATAGAGCCCTTAGAAGTCAAAAAATCACATTTAAAAAGGATGTGTTTGCATTAACAATTAAAATACGGCTAAAGCAATGACTCTGAAACGTTGAAAATGTTGTTCCTAACATAAAAAAGTACGAGGAATCCAAAAATGTTACACTCAGATCGCTAACTATAACCGTTTAGGAAATAGAGCCCTTAGAAGTCAAAAAATCACATTTAAAAAGGATGTGTTTGCATTAACAATTAAAATACGGCTAAAGCAGTGACTCTGCAACGTTGAAAATGTGGTTCCTATAATAAAAAACTACGAGGAATCCAAAAATGTCACGCTCAGACCGCTAACTATAACCGTTTAGGAAATAGAGCCTCTAGAATTCAAAAAATTACATTTAAAAAGTGATGTGTTTACATTAATAATTAAATTACGTCTAAAGCAGTGACTCTGAAACGTTAAAAATGTTGTTCCTAACATAAAAAAGTACGAGGAATCCAAAAATGTCACGCTCAGAACGCTAACTATAACCGTTTAGGAAATAGAGCTCTTAGAAGTCAAAAAATCACATTTAAAAAGTGATGTGTTTACATTAATAATTAGATTACGGCTAAAGCAGTGACTCTTAAACGTTGAAAATGTGGTTCCTAACATAAAAAAGTACGAGGAATCCAAAAATGTCACGCTCAGACCGCTAACTATAACCGTTTAGGAAATAGAGCCCTTGGAAGTCAAAAAATCACATTTAAAAAGTGATGTGTTTACATTAATAATTAAAATACGGCTAAAGCAGTGACTCTGAAACGTTGAAAATGTTGTTCCTAACATAAAAAAGTACAAGGAATCCGAAAATGTTACACTCAGACCGCTAACTATAACCGTTTAGGAAATAAAGCCCTTAGAAGTCAAAAAATCACATTTAAAAAGTGATGTGTTTACATAAATAATTAAATTATGGTTAAACCAGTGACTCTGAAACGTTGAAAATGTGGTTCCTAACATAAAAATGTACGAAGAATCCAAAAATGTCACGCTCAGACCGCTAACTATAACCGTTTAGGAAATAGAGCCCTTAGAAGTCAAAAAAGCACATTTAAAAAGTGATGTGTTTACATTAATAATTAAATTATGACTAAAGCAGTGACTCTGAAACGTTGAAAATGTGGTTCCTAACATAAAAAAGTACGAGGAATCCAAAAATGTCACACTCAGAACGCTAACTATAACCGTTTAGGAAATAGAGCTCTTAGAAGTCAAAAAAGCACATTTAAAAAGTGATGTGTTTACATTAATAATTAGATTACGGCTAAAGCAGTGACTCTTAAACGTTGAAAATGTGGTTCCTAACATAAAAAAGTACGAGGAATCCAAAAATGTCACGCTCAGACCGCTAACTATAACCGTTTAGGAAATAGAGCCCTTGGAAGTCAAAAAATCACATTTAAAAAGTGATGTGTTTACATTAATAATTAAAATACGTCTAAAGCAGTGACTCTGAAACGTTAAAAATGTTGTTCCTAACATAAAAAAGTACGAGGAATCCAAAAATGTTACACTCAGACCGCTAACTATAACCGTTTAGGAAATAAAGCCCTTAGAAGTCAAAAAATCACATTTAAAAAGTGATGTGTTTACATAAATAATTAAATTATGGTTAAACCAGTGACTCTGAAACGTTGAAAATGTGGTTCCTAACATAAAAATGTACGAAGAATCCAAAAATGTCACGCTCAGACCGCTAACTATAACCGTTTAGGAAATAGAGCCCTTAGAAGTCAAAAAAGCACATTTAAAAAGTGATGTGTTTACATTAATAATTAAATTATGACTAAAGCAGTGACTCTGAAACGTTGAAAATGTGGTTCCTAACATAAAAAAGTACGAGGAATCCAAAAATGTCACACTCAGAACGCTAACTATAACCGTTTAGGAAATAGAGCTCTTAGAAGTCAAAAAAGCACATTTAAAAAGTGATGTGTTTACATTAATAATTAGATTACGGCTAAAGCAGTGACTCTTAAACGTTGAAAATGTGGTTCCTAACATAAAAAAGTACAAGGAATCCAAAAATGTCACGCTCAGACCGCTAACTATAACCGTTTAGGAAATAGAGCCCTTGGAAGTCAAAAAATCACATTTAAAAAGTGATGTGTTTACATTAATAATTAAAATACGTCTAAAGCAGTGACTCTGAAACGTTAAAAATGTTGTTCCTAACATAAAAAAGTACGAGGAATCCAAAAATGTTACACTCAGACCGCTAACTATAACCGTTTAGGAAATAAAGCCCTTAGAAGTCAAAAAATCACATTTAAAAAGTGATGTGTTTACATAAATAATTAAATTATGGTTAAACCAGTGACTCTGAAACGTTGAAAATGTGGTTCCTAACATAAAAAAGTACGAGGAATCCAAAAATGTCACGCTCAGACCGCTAACTACAACCGTTTAGGAAATAGAGCCCTTAGAAGTCAAAAAATCACATTTAAAAAGGATGTGTTTGCATTAACAATTAAAATACGGCTAAAGCAGTGACTCTCAAACGTTGAAAATGTTGTTCCTAACATAAAAAAGTACGAGGAATCCAAAAATGTTACACTCAGACCGCTAACTATAACCGTTTAGGAAATGGAGCCCTTAGAAGTCAAAAAATCACATTTAAAAAGGATGTGTTTGCATTAACAATTAAAATACGGCTAAAGCAGTGACTCTGAAACGTTGAAAATGTTGTTCCTAACATAAAAAAGTACGAGGAATCCAAAAATGTTACACTCAGACCGCTATCTATAACCGTTTAGGAAATAAAGCCCTTAGAAGTCAAAAAATCACATTTAAAAAGGATGTGTTTGCATTAACAATTAAAATACGGCTAAAGCAGTGACTCTGAAACGTTGAAAATGTTGTTCCTAACATAAAAAAGTACGAGGAATCCAAAAATGTTACACTCAGACCGCTAACTATAACCGTTTAGGAAATAGAGCCCTTAGAAATCAAAAAATCACATTTAAAAAGGATGTGTTTGCATTAACAATTAAAATACGGCTAAAGCAGTGACTCTGAAACGTTGAAAATGTTGTTCCTAACATAAAAAAGTACGAGGAATCCAAAAATGTCACGCTCAGAACGCTAACTATAACCGTTTAGGAAATAGAGCTCTTAGAAGTCAAAAAATCACATTTAAAAAGTGATGTGTTTACATTAATAATTAGATTACGGCTAAAGCAGTGACTCTTAAACGTTGAAAATGTGGTTCCTAACATAAAAAAGTACGAGGAATCCAAAAATGTCACGCTCAGACCGCTAACTATAACCGTTTAGGAAATAGAGCCCTTGGAAGTCAAAAAATCACATTTAAAAAGTGATGTGTTTACATTAATAATTAAAATACGGCTAAAGCAGTGACTCTGAAACGTTGAAAATGTGGTTCCTATCATAAAAAACTACGAGGAATCCAAAAATGTCACGCTCAGACCGCTAACTATAACCGTTTAGGAAATAGAGCCTCTAGAATTCAAAAAATTACATTTAAAAAGTGATGTGTTTACATTAATAATTAAATTACGTCTAAAGCAGTGACTCTGAAACGTTAAAAATGTTGTTCCTAACATAAAAAAGTACGAGGAATCCAAAAATGTCACGCTCAGACCGCTAACTATAACCGTTTAGGAAATAGAGCCCTTGGAAGTCAAAAAATCACATTTAAAAAGTGATGTGTTTACATTAATAATTAGATTAAGGCTAAAGCAGTGACTCTTAAACGTTGAAAATGTGGTTCCTAACATAAAAAAGTACGAGGAATCCGAAAATGTTACACTCAGACCGCTAACTATAACCGTTTAGGAAATAAAGCCCTTAGAAGTCAAAAAATCACATTTAAAAAGTGATGTGTTTACATAAATAATTAAATTATGGTTAAACCAGTGACTCTGAAACGTTGAAAATGTGGTTCCTAACATAAAAATGTACGAAGAATCCAAAAATGTCACGCTCAGACCGCTAACTATAACCGTTTAGGAAATAGAGCCCTTAGAAGTCAAAAAAGCACATTTAAAAAGTGATGTGTTTACATTAATAATTAAATTATGACTAAAGCAGTGACTCTGAAACGTTGAAAATGTGGTTCCTAACATAAAAATGTACGAAGAATCCAAAAATGTCACGCTCAGACCGCTAACTTTAACCGTTTAGGAAATAGAGCCCTTAGAAGTCAAAAAAGCACATTTAAAAAGTGATGTGTTTACATTAATAATTAAATTACGACTAAAGCAGTGACTCTTAAACGTTGAAAATGTGGTTCCTAACATAAAAAAGTACGAGGAATCCAAAAATGTCACGCTCAGACCGCTAACTATAACCGTTTAGGAAATAGAGCCCGTAGAAGTCAAAAAATCACATTTAAAAAGGATGTGTTTGCATTAACAATTAAAATACGGCTAAAGCAGTGACTCTGAAACGTTGAAAATGTTGTTCCTAACATAAAAAAGTACGAGGAATCCAAAAATGTCACGCTCAGACCGCTAACTATAACCGTTTAGGAAATAGAGCCTCTAGAATTCAAAAAATTACATTTAAAAAGTGATGTGTTTACATTAATAATTTAATTACGTCTAAAGCAGTGACTCTGAAACGTTAAAAATGTTGTTCCTAACATAAAAAAGTACGAGGAATCCAAAAATGTCACGCTCAGACCGCTAACTATAACCGTTTAGGAAATAGAGCCCTTGGAAGTCAAAAAATCACATTTAAAAAGTGATGTGTTTACATAAATAATTAAATTATGGTTAAACCAGTGACTCTGAAACGTTGAAAATGTGGTTTCTAACATAAAAAAGTACGAGGAATCCAAAAATGTCACGCTCAGACCGCTAACTATAACCGTTTAGGAAATAGAGCCCTTAGAAGTCAAAAAATCTTATTTAAAAAGGATGTGTTTGCATTAACAATTAAAATACGGCTAAAGCAGTGACTCTGAAACGTTGAAAATGTTGTTCCTAACATAAAAAAGTACGAGGAATCCAAAAATGTTACACTCAGACCGCTAACTATAACCGTTTAGGAAATAGAGCCCTTAGAAGTCAAAAAATCACATTTAAAAAGGATGTGTTTGCATTAACAATTAAAATACGGCTAAAGCAGTGACTCTGAAACGTTGAAAATGTTGTTCCTAACATAAAAAAGTACGAGGAATCCAAAAATGTTACACTCAGACCGCTATCTATAACCGTTTAGGAAATAAAGCCCTTAGAAGTCAAAAAATCACATTTAAAAAGTGATGTGTTTACATAAATAATTAAATTATGGTTAAACCAGTGACTCTGCAACGTTGAAAATGTGGTTCCTATCATAAAAAACTACGAGGAATCCAAAAATGTCACGCTCAGACCGCTAACTATAACCGTTTAGGAAATAGAGCCTCTAGAATTCAAAAAATTACATTTAAAAAGTGATGTGTTTACATTAATAATTAAATTACGTCTAAAGCAGTGACTCTGAAACGTTAAAAATGTGGTTCCTAACATAAAAAAGTACGAGGAATCCAAAAATGTCACGCTCAGACCGCTAACTATAACCGTTTAGGAAACAGAGCTCTTAGAAGTCAAAAAATCACATTTAAAAAGTGATGTGTTTACATTAATAATTAGATTACGGCTAAAGCAGTGACTCTTAAACGTTGAAAATGTGGTTCCTAACAAAAAAAGTACGAGGAATCCAAAAATGTCACGCTCAGACCGCTAACTATAACCGTTTAGGAAATAGAGCCCTTGGAAGTCAAAAAATCACATTTAAAAAGTGATGTGTTTACATTAATAATTAAAATACGGCTAAAGCAGTGACTCTGAAACGTTGAAAATGTGGTTCCTATCATAAAAAACTACGAGGAATCCAAAAATGTCACGCTCAGACCGCTAACTATAACCGTTTAGGAAATAGAGCCTCTAGAATTCAAAAAATTACATTTAAAAAGTGATGTGTTTACATTAATAATTAAATTACGTCTAAAGCAGTGACTCTGAAACGTTAAAAATGTTGTTCCTAACATAAAAAAGTACGAGGAATCCAAAAATGTCACGCTCAGACCGCTAACTATAACCGTTTAGGAAATAGAGCCCTTGGAAGTCAAAAAATCACATTTAAAAAGTGATGTGTTTACATTAATAATTAGATTACGGCTAAAGCAGTGACTCTTAAACGTTGAAAATGTGGTTCCTAACATAAAAAAGTACGAGGAATCCAAAAATGTCACGCTCAGACCGCTAACTATAACCGTTTAGGAAATAGAGCCCTTGGAAGTCAAAAAATCACATTTAAAAAGTGATGTGTTTACATTAATAAATAAAATTCGGCTAAAGCAGTGACTCTGAAACGTTGAAAATGTTGTTCCTAACATAAAAAAGTACGAGGAATCCGAAAATGTTACACTCAGACCGCTAACTATAACCGTTTAGGAAATAAAGCCCTTAGAAGTCAAAAAATCACATTTAAAAAGTGATGTGTTTACATAAATAATTAAATTATGGTTAAACCAGTGACTCTGAAACGTTAAAAATGTGGTTTCTAACATAAAAAAGTACGAGGAATCCAAAAATGTCACGCTCAGACCGCTAACTATAACCGTTTAGAAAATAGAGCCCTTAGAAGTCAAAAAATCTTATTTAAAAAGGATGTGTTTGCATTAACAATTAAAATACGGCTAAAGCAGTGACTCTGAAACGTTGAAAATGTTGTTCCTAACATAAAAAAGTACGAGGAATCCAAAAATGTTACACTCAGACCGCTAACTATAACCGTTTAGGAAATAGAGCCCTTAGAAGTCAAAAAATCACATTTAAAAAGGATGTGTTTGCATTAACAATTAAAATACGGCTAAAGCAGTGACTCTTAAACGTTGAAAATGTGGTTCCTAGCATAGAAAAGTACGAGGAATCCAAAAATGTTACACTCAGACCGCTAACTATAACCGTTTAGGAAATAAAGCCCTTAGAAGTCAAAAAATCACATTTAAAAAGTGATGTGTTTACATAAATAATTAAATTATGGTTAAACCAGTGACTCTGCAACGTTGAAAATGTGGTTCCTATCATAAAAAACTACGAGGAATCCAAAAATGTCACGCTCAGACCGCTAACTATAACCGTTTAGGAAATAGAGCCTCTAGAATTCAAAAAATTACATTTAAAAAGTGATGTGTTTACATTAATAATTAAATTACGTCTAAAGCAGTGACTCTGAAACGTTAAAAATGTTGTTCCTAACATAAAAAAGTACGAGGAATCCAAAAATATCACGCTCAGAACGCTAACTATAACCGTTTAGGAAACAGAGCTCTTAGATGTCAAAAAATCACATTTAAAAAGTGATGTGTTTACATTAATAATTAGATTACGGCTAAAGCAGTGACTCTTAAACGTTGAAAATGTGGTTCCTAACATAAAAAAGTACGAGGAATCCAAAAATGTCACGCTCAGACCGCTAACTATAACCGTTTAGGAAATAGAGCCCTTGGAAGTCAAAAAATCACATTTAAAAAGTGATGTGTTTACATAAATAATTAAATTATGGTTAAACCAGTGACTCTGAAACGTTGAAAATGTGGTTTCTAACATAAAAAAGTACGAGGAATCCAAAAATGTCACGGTCAGACCGCTAACTATAACCGTTTAGGAAATAGAGCCCTTAGAATTCAAAAAATCACATTTAAAAAGGATGTGTTTACATTAATAATTAAATTACGGCTAAAGCAGTGACTCTGAAACGTTGAAAATGTTGTTCCTAACATAAAAAAGTACGAGGAATCCAAAAATGTTACACTCAGACCGCTAACTATAACCGTTTAGGAAATAAAGCCCTTAGAAGTCAAAAAATCACATTTAAAAAGTGATGTGTTTACATAAATAATTAAATTACGGCTAAAGCAGTGACACCGCAACTTTGAAAATATGGTTCCTAGCATAGAAAAGTACAAGGAATCCAAAAATGTCACGCTCAGACCGCTAACTTTAATCGTTTAGGAAATAGAGCCCTTAGAAGTCAAAAAATCACATTTAAAAAGTGATGTGTTTACATTAATAATTAAAATACTGCTAAACCAGTGACTCTCCAACGTTGAAAATGTGGTTCCTATCATAAAAAACTACGAGGAATCCAAAAATGTCACGCTCAGACCGCTAACTATAACCGTTTAGGAAATAGAGCTCTTAGAAGTCAAAAAATCCCATTTAAAAAGTGATGTGTTTACATTAATAATTAAATTACGGCTAAAGCAGTGACTTTTAAACGTTGAAAATGTGGTTCCTAGCAAAGAAAAGTACGAGGAATCCGAAAATGTCACGCTCAGGCCTCTAACTATAACCGTTTAGGAAATAGAGTCCTTAGAAGTCAAAAAATCACATTTAAAAAGTGATGTGTTTACATTAATAATTAAAATACGGCTAAAGCAGTGACTCTGAAACGTTGAAAATGTGGTTCCTAACATAAAAAAGTACGAGGAATCCGAAAATATCACGCTCAGACCGCTAACTATAACCGTTTAGGAAATAGAGCCCTTAGAAGTCAAAAAATCACATTTAAAAAGTGATGTGTTTACATAAATAATTAAATTATGGTTAAACCAGTGACTCTGCAACGTTGAAAATGTGGTTCCTAACATAAAAAACTACGAGGAATCCAAAAATGTTACGCTCATACCGCTAACCATAACCGTTTAGGAAATAGAGCCCTTAGAAGCTAAAAAATCACATTTAAAAAGTGATGTGTTTACATTAATAATTAAATTACGGCTAAAGCAGTGACTCTGAAACGTTGAAAATATGGTTCCTAACATAAAAAAGTACGAGGAATCCAAAAATGTCACGTTTAGGCTGCTAACTTTAACAGTTTAGGAAATAGAACTCTTATAATTCAAAAAATCACATTTATAAAGTGTTGTGTTTACATAAATAATTAAATTACAGCTATACCAGTGACACCGCAACTTTGAAAATGTGGTTCCTGGCATAGAAAAGAACGAGGATTCCAAAAATGTCACGCTCAGGCCGCTAACTTTACTTGTTTAGGAAATAGAGCCCTTAGAAATCAAAAAATCACATTTAAAAAGTGATGTGTTTACATAAATAATTAAATTATGGTTAAACCAGTGATTCCGCAACTTTGAAAATGTGGTTCCTAGCATAGAAAAGTACGAGGAATCAAAAAATTACACGTTCAGGCCGCTAACTTTAATTGTTTAGGAAATAGAGCCCTTAGAAGTCAAAAAATCACATTTATAAAGTGATGTGTTTACATAAATAATTAAATTACAGCTATACCAGTGAAACCGCAACGTTGAAAATGTGGTTCCTAACATAAAAAACTACGAGGAATCCAAAAATGTCACGCTCAGGCCGCTAACTTTCATCTTTTAGGAAATAGAGCCCTTAGAAGTCAAAAAATCACATTTATAAAGTGATGTGTTTACATAAATAATTAAATTCTGGTATATACCAGCTATACCAGCGACTCCGCAACTTTGAAAATGTGTGTCTTAACATAAAAAAGTACGAGGAATCAAAAAATGTCACGCTCACACCGCCATCTTGAACCGTTTACGAGAAATAACTTTTGAAATTTAAGACTTCTATCACAAAAACACAGTGGCTCAACACGGGACAGTAGCTTTGGTCGAGAAAATCGGTTCTGTGGCAACACTATTACTGTGACTGATATATGGATATAAAGGACTGGTGAACGCTACAGAACTATGATCAACGTCTAGCACGAGCAACAGTAGCCATTCTGTCTGAAGCGTTTCTCGGTCGCTTGATCTCTCGTTTTGCTTTTTGGAGTCACGGGTCCATTCGAACAAGCAACAGACCGTGGCGTTCCTAAAGGAGACCATCCGATAAGAAGTGAAGAATTTATCGACCAGATGTTTTGACACAAGTCATGACGTTGTTGTAAAACGAGCCCGAATGTTCATCAACTGTGGTGGCGGCCACTTGACCGATATGATATTCGCGATTTAATGGGCAAAAATGTTTAAGCAAACATAATCAGCAAACAGAACTATTTTTTTATTTACAAAGTTATTGCCTTTTGCGCTACCTTGTACCTACATACATAAAATCGCTAAGTAGGGTTAGGACGAACCCCTGAACACATGTATTTAATTCATCAATTTTAAACAAAATTAAGTTACATCCCAACTTCACAGCTGATTTAATTTCTAATTTTAAATTACACTTTTCACAATAAGCCTTTAATATTACATGTTTACAAATCTTATTAGAAATATGTTGTAATCATGTTGATTATGTGTTTATACTGTTAATTATAAGAATATGTCGGAGTAAGAGCGGAGCGGACCATAGATGATCAGTTACGTGAACAATAAAACTACTAAAAGCGCAATTAATGGAATAGTTAACTAATCTAAACATCAAATAAATCACACATTCACCACTCATGTCATGAACCAGTTAAACGTGATCTACATACTATGACGATAAGGAATGGTGGCAATTCCTGGGCACGTGCTACTCGCGTCAGAGCATATTCAATACTGCCGATCGCCGGCTCATTCCACATCTAGCACGTAATCCCAGACTTCGCCCAAGTGTACTAATAATAATAACGTAATCGAACAAGCAAACACGATCATAACTTCATTAGCACACTTGCATTCCTATCATTAATTATTATTACAATCAACATGATTGCTAACCCCGACAAATATATTAATTTATCGCAAAGGAATGCAAGTTAAAATTTTGTTGTTTGTTCCATTAAGGTGGATTTTCATTCGCGGCTTCGTCTGACTACAAAGTCGAACGAAGCCGCAGCGCAGATTTGTGCGGCTATGACTGACTTCGTTCAACTCACGTTTGACATGACAGTTGACATCTTAAATAATTATAATAACATTTAAACTTTAATTCAATTAAATATTATAATATATTATATTACATGAGGTACCTACTTGAATCTTTATTTTCACATTTACATAATGTCAAAATATTCTAAATTATTCATATTGTAACAACCTTACAAAGTTACTAAGAAATAGGGACATTTATCTATGGTTGGTATAACGTTGAAGCTTTGTGTGACCAAAAAGTTAAATAAAATCCTAGTCGCAACTTCGTTCAACAGTGAATTTATTGAAGCCGCATGTGACCTCCACTTTCTATTATGATTGGTCAGCCAAGTAGCTGGAGTCGATGACGAAGCCAGACGAAGCCGCGAATGAAAATCCACCTTTACGTTAGTGTGCTTGTGCGAAGTATGGGATAACGTGCTAGTTGTGCCGCTAGTCTTGAGATTCTCTGATACTAGTTTAACGTGCCCAGAAATTGCCATCTTTCCTCTTCACAAAGTTTGCATCTCATGTTTATATTGCCCATGACACACTGGCTTTGTGACTTATTTGGTGATTTAATTTTTAAAATTTCCAGCAACGCATTTTGATTAGTTGTGTCATACCGGGCAATCTTTATCAGAGTACCTAGTACCCATGGTATACCATGCCTAGTACCTATGTAGGACTCAAGGGCATTAGGCAACAGCAACATAATGGTAGCGGCAGACGGGTGTGACGTCAAACATTTGACCAATAAACATTTGACGGATAATACATGTAAGGTAAAAATAATTTTAAGCAACATTAATACCAGAAGGCAACGAAGATCCAGCTCAAACCAGAAAACCACCAAAAGAAAGAAATATACAACTTAGAAGAAACTTAAATCTAAAAACCAACAAACAAGTAAGCTCTAAAGAAAATATTATGCAATATCTGCAAAGAAACAGGTCAAATTCTCTCTCCACTCCGTCCAAGAATTATTACAAAATTTAGCCCCGAACGAAGACATTCAGAATTCATAGCCACCAATAAACAAATCACATCCAACAACAGAAACGACTTCGGCTATGAACAGGACAACGAACAGAAAACACACAACACACCTTCATGCAATCAATCAGAAAAGAGAAATACTCATGTCTCCCACCAAGGTTGGTCACCCTGGGAGAAACCGACCAATTACCCCCAAACCAAAGAAGTTTATATATGCACGTTAAAAACAAGAACTCTGAAAGATGAAAACAGATGCAAAGAACTAGAACATGCAATAGATAAGTTAAAATAAGACATAATCGGATTATCAGAAATAAGAAGAAACTATGAAGCTATTACAAAAAGAAAATCTGGTATCCTATTTTTATGATAGAGAAGACTGGAAAGTATTTGGGGAGACCTTCGTCCAATAGGGCAACCATTCCAGAGAAAACTAAATTAAATTAAATTTTAAATACTATAATGTAAATATTATGTTCTATAAATTCACCCATATATTTATATTTATTAATTTTACTATCTTGTGTATCTTCATGAATGGAAATAAAGGTTTAATAATAATAATAATAATACCTGACGATTCATGATCCCATTCGTACAGTAGGTACTGTACTTATTTATGTATTGTCCGTGCAGCCAAAGTTGGCACGACAATTTTCACCATACAAAATACAAGTATTACAGGTGTGACATGGGCATTATACTTTGTCAAGGAGTTTATTTTATTACCATGTGTGATGCCAGTTAATTAGATCCCAACTTGAAATGGTACGGAAGTGGGTACCGACCCAAATCAGGCCGTGAAAATTTCGATGACCATTTTAGTGTCAGTAGGTTTGTGCGATTTGAAAAATGGATAGAAAAGAAATTCAAGCGGTTACCAAATTCTTTCATTTGGAGGGGAAAACAACAACTGACATTCAGGGCATCTAAAAACGGCCACCACACCAGACATGGTGGATAAAAGCCATTATACGGTTTTGGAAGGTCGATGAATAAGAATCTTAAGCAGTGTAGAGAAATCTCTTATAAACGAGTTGTTCATATTTTACATAACGATTTAGGATTGAAAAGAATATTCGAAAGATGCGTGCCGCATTTGCTGAACCTCAGTCGATAGCTTGGTAGAATTTAAGAGGAATGCAACCGATTTAAAGAGCCGATTCATGACCATGGATGAACCCTGGATTCACCACTACACACCTGAAACAAAACTTCAATCACAACAGGTGACTGGTCGTTGAGCACTCGTTCCGAAGAAAGCAAATACCATTCATTCGGCTGAAAAGGTGATGGCAAAGGAGTTTTGCTAATTGACTATAGGTATAGAAAAGGAAAAAACGATTACAGAATAATATACACAATACTTTTGAACAAGTTAAAAGCAGCCAATCAAGAAAAACTTCTCAAAAATGGCCAAAAAGGTGTTGTTTTATCATAACAATGCACCCGCACATTCAAGCACAAGCGCCCAGCAAAAATTATCGGAATTGAAGTTTAAAATCCTTCTGCATTCACTTTATTTACATGATTTGTCTTCCTCTGACTTCCACCTATTCCGGAAACTAAAAAAGTCCTGGTTGGAAAGAGATTTCTGTCGTATGAAGAGGTGACCGACACTGTAAACGGCTATTTTGAGGACCTTGAAGAAAGTCACTTCCGCGAGGAAATCGAAAAGCTTGATAAATGTTAGGCCAAGTGTGTTGAGCTTCAAATGGATTGTTACGAAAAAAAATTAATAATTTGAGTTAGATTTCTTTTGTTTTCTTTGTCCTTTCGGAAACTTTTCAATCCACCCTCGTATTTTAACTACTGGCAACATTGCTGAGAATATTGTCAACTGTAATTACACAAGAGCTTTTTATTTCGCCGGATAAATTTCTGTTTGTATTGAAATGTTGTTACCAATTTGAAAAGAAAAATTGTTTAATAAAATCACGACACCGTAGGTGGAATGACCAAGGTTGAGATCTCGGTTGAGATGTTAAACAGAAATTTATTAGGAGGAAATAAAATGCTCGAGTGAAATTCAACGAGATAATTTAACGACTCCTTTGGTTCTTCTTCACAAATATGCCCAAAATCGAATCATTTCACTGACAAATATTAGAAATATGAAGAAAATGACATTTTAGTAGGTATTTTGTTTATTGTTTGGTTGTTAAGAAAAAGGTAAATAAGGGTTTATCACTTGCAAAAAGTTACCTTCCTTTTTATCCGCTGTCAAAGCGATAAAATTGTGTTTTGTTTATGGCTTACTTTATACAGGAGGCAAATTATCTAAATTTCTGACAATATTCATTTTTAACGTTGGCAAAACTTGGCAACTTAGGCTCTAAACAACTTTGGCAACATTGCCAACTGCATGTATTGTTGACAACAATTGAAACAACAAAATGCAGAATCAAAAAGCGTCGACATCAATAGCGCGCCAAATCGCCGAGTTTCGGCGCTCGTCGGAAACCTCCCGACGCCCGCAGTCAATACCGACGCCGACGATCTCGAGCCGAGTTAGTCGAATCGCTGCCGTCGTCACGGCGACATCTAGCGAGCGTCGCGCCAACTAACACGCATCATCGCAGTGGTCATGTGTGTGATGCGCAACTTTTTTCCGCTTGTTTTTGTTTGACACGGTCGGTGTGATTAAAAATAATTGCTCGAGGGATAATTAACAAGTGATTGGATTGGATAAACAGAGGCTCCATTTACTAATGAACACTGGGTTGTGAGGTTGTGCTCTAAGACGAAGTTTCTCATTGGATTATAATTTATTGTGGGATTGTCACTGTTTGAAAAATTGTTGTGAATTTTGTGCGAGTTTTTTTATTGTGAATTCTTCTTATGACGACATGGATTCACATTAGTTATATTTTGGTAAGTATTATATTAATCTGTACTTTTTAATTTTTGATTTTTTTTTAATTTAATTTTTTTTCAGATGACATATTTTTTATTTAGAAAGAGCGTCTACCTGTAGTCCATTTACGAGTAGTTGAATTAATTTCATTTACCTATATAATTTTCATTTTAATAAATGAAATATCGATCTATGTGTATGCGTTTTTCAAATTTCAATAAAATATTTTCATCTATGTCACCAAGGACAAAACAAGGGTTCAGGTTCGGTTCGCGGTTCACTGTTCTATAAATGGTTCGGTTTTGTTCCGGTTTTTCTACTTAGACTATACCAGTAACCGGTTTTTTTAAAAAAGTGCAAGTTGAAGTTAAGAAATTTAAAAAAAAACTACTATATATTTCCAGTTAATGCTTTAAACCGTTCCGAACCGAGTTATAACCATCGGTTCGGCTCACTAAAATAGAAGCAGTTCGTTCCGGTTCGGTTCGGCCAAAGTTTCTAAATAGTATAAAATAAAACGCACACACATAGAACAATTTGTCATCTATATTATTATTTAATGATTTATGTACTTTTATTTTATAGTTCTAATAAAAAATTCGTCCAATTACATGTTTTTATTTGTAATTTGTAAGTTCTTATCTTTATAAAAAAATTATCTAGTCATTAGGCGAGCTTGAAAGATTATTCGCTTAATGCATTTATAATTATTTAATTAATTCTTTACAACTATCATACATGTATTGAAAAGTAATTAAAATTAATTCAATATTAATGCCAAACATAATTAAATCAGCATTTTTTATTTTTCTTTCATTCCCATTTGGGTTTTAATGCGTAGGCAGTTTTCAATTTCGTTTCAAATTATTTATCTCCCAAATTCGTGGGAGTTGAGCATGGAACCACTGTAGATAAATACACCCTAATTTTACCTGGAGGTCTTAACCGATAGATACTAAATCATTAATATTATTTTAATGTCTAACTGGTGTATCGTATAATGTTATTTGCAAAATGAAATTTATTACATGTCTTACAGAAATTCATATTTAGTGGTTTACACACGGAACTAATTTAATTAGTTTCTGTAATGAATCTTGTTTTGATTACAAATACATTGATGCTTAATTAAATTTTTTAATAGCTGGATACTAAATTAATTAAACATACAAAACCCATTTAATTTCATTTGAATTTATGAGACATATACGTATGTGGTTTACTGAAATCATAGCTTCATAGCTGAACACGAAAGTTTCCTAATTGAAATTGGATTAAACGAAATGAAAAATCTAACTTCAGGTAGCTACAATAGTCACACAAAATATTGGACAATTTCTGCTTGGCAATCAAGAAAAAAGGAAGCCTTCTAAAATGTGCTTATTCACGAAAATCCCAATGTAGGCTTTTAGCATGATTACTGTGCTTTCGTCACCTAAAGATGAGCTTGCTACCAAGCTAAAAAGTAAAATTGAAACACCCCAGCCTCCAATAATAAGCGGATTCGCCTGTCAGCTTTTCACTTCAACATAACCTTCAAAATCATGTTAGTAATATTTTAAAAGCCTGTATTTTAGCAGAAATGTTTACAATATTTGCTATAATAAACATAATACAACAATTTAATAAACCATTTCTAATACTTGTACAAATTTGGTTGCCATTTGCATGTCTCATACTTGTGCACAATTAGAACGAACAATGCACAAAATGGTATGAAATACTAATTAAACTATATAAAAATCGTAAAGAAGTACTTACATTATTATGTAGACCAGAAACAAACACAAAACAATAAGAAAAACATTGAAAACATTATTAAACAGCACAGGCAATGTTTATAAACGACTCACTTGTTAATTTGACGGATGCACAACTGTTGCCAACTATAGAAAAATGAACTATCTTCTGATGTAATATTTGAATTATAAGTTCGTTAATTCGAAGTATTTCTGATTGGATTTATGACAAAAGGTGAAAGAATAAAACGCTTTTATAAGGTAATAAAATGATAGTTTTACTTGTAATAAATGCGTACATAAATAAAACACATGATGAAATGATATACAACAATGAGACAGTTATCCGTAATCACAAGGACGTTAAGTACAGGCGTATCCAATCTAAATAATAGGCCAAGTCGACGTAAACAGCATATTCCGAGAGATTACATACAAAGTCATTTCCTAGGGAAGTAGAGATAATTCCTCGGAGGTAAAAGACATCGCTGTGCCGGATGTAGAAACCACTGCCGGAATCGCCGTGACACGGGCCTTTGTTTTCCCCGCCTACAAGAAGAAATTGTCAGTGTAATTGTTTTGGTTTTAGTTTGAGTTTGACACGGAATACTAAATACACATCACGGAATACAATACTTTTAACATGCAGATGGTTAAGTCCCAATATTAGTTTCCTGCAGTTACAGTTTTTGGGAACGACCTTTACGTTCGAAGACGAGCGAACGAAATTTGCATCGAAATTACAGAATGGAGGATAAAATTATACTTGAATCCAAATGCTCATATACTTGAAAATAGTCTAAGAATAAGAGATGCTTTTGATAAATTTAAAAAAATTGTCCCCTCTTTGACAAAACAGATTAAGCAGCTTATTCAAGTAATATTATGGAATAATTAATAGTTATATCACAAGTGCATGACAAATATCGGAATATTTTTTCGAGTGCACGAGAGAAACTAATTTCTTGACAGTAGTAGTTATTAAAAATACTCAGATATGCACTTGTGTAAGTACTCGCGGGTACTACGCTTTCATGTAACCTGATTGGTTGGAACTTTTCGAATATTATCAGTAGATACTCGTCGAAAGACAAAATTGAAATAATTCATGTACCTCTTGGTCATTAATTAGTAGGTAAGTGATTTTTTAGAAATTCAATAAATATTATGGATTACTTGATACTAGACAGTATCTGCTTGTAAATGGGATACTTAGAAATGATTCAGATTAAGAAAAGAAAGTCGAAAATATATATGGCCTCCATATTGGCTAAAATTAGGCTACTCAAGAAATAATTGAGAAAATTCAACAACATTAGCAATACTTCAACAACATTGAGGAAGGAAAGATCGTGGACAAAGATAAAAATACATAGGTATAAGTAATGCCAACTCTAAAAAATATTGGCATATTATTAAGCATGATTAGCAGTGATTTGGACATCGTAACTGTACTTTGATAATAGTCGAGGCAGTAGCTGCGCGGGTTTAAGCACAGCTCTCTGCATGTGATGACGTACAAATCCGGAGTTCCGTAGTTCAAGGCTCTCGGCCGGCAGTGTGTGCTTATAAAACATTTTGCAATTAAATTTCACTCGGATTCTTTAAGCTGACCACTTGATCGACTGCACCAAGTTTAATCAGTCGAAGTGTTAATAATAACATAAATAACATAATAAATTAGCTGTATTGAAACAATTGAACAACCTTTCGATCACCAACTTTGTCCCGCGGTTTTCGAGGTCATCATAATTGTTTACACCTAAGACTCACTGTATATTGAGAAAGATTTACCTGCACAGAAGGTCTTGTCAGTAGCGATATCTCGTAGAAGCTCGTTGGAACTTCTGCAGGTCTCCAATGGGGCCGTCCGAATATTTAACTTCATGGGAGTTGAGCTTACATCACCGTCGTTTTCTAAACGTCCCCAGCCTGTGACTGTTCCAACCTTTAATACTATATTATCCAGATTTGTTCCTAGCGCCCATAAGCAAATTGGTTGGATCTAGAAACGGAAATAGGGAATCATTTCAATATTTGACAGTTTGAAGCCAAGTGTGTAAGAAGCAAAGGCAAAGATTGTTACTATTAGTGTAAGGTAATTAAAAAAGAACAAAAAAGGTATACACACAATCTAAGAGTGTTATTAATGAAAACATTTTAATCTATTGATTATTCGATGGAAAATGTGTTAGATGCAAGGATAACAATTCTATTTCTTAGGTTACGTGTGTGAATTTTACTGAATCAATAAAATAAGAGCACCAGAAAATAAGAAAGCTATTTAAAATACTATTAAAATGATTCCAATCTTTTGATTGTATGAAAGCAAGTGTGCTAAATGGAAGTTCGAAGATCCTATTTTACTTTTGATGTGAATCTACTCTGATTCGATTTAATAAACCAACGAAAAATAGGAATGTCGTTCAAAACGCAATGATTGTTTGAAGCCAAGTTAAGTAAGATGTTTCTTATTTTTGGTGTGAATCATTCCAATTTCTAAATTTTGAATGTCAAGGACAAGTGTTACATGTTAAATAACTGATCCTTTTGGCATCAATTCAATTTAGAAAACTACAAAAATCAACAGTGCTATTCCAATCTTTTGATTATTGGAGGGCAAAGATTTTGCTATTGAAAGTGCTTCAAAGATAATTCCAATATTTGATTGTTCGAAGGTAAATGTGCAAGATGGTCAAAGATCTCATTTCTTACTTTTGGTGTGAACTCCACTCGTTCAATTAAAATAAGAGCAACGTCTCCGTGTGCGCCTGACGTATAATCCGGATGAGCGTAGATTTCTAAAGACACCCGCGCTATGTAACCCTTCTCTGTTGGATTAGAGATGTTGTGCCGACCTAACTCGAGATAGACTCGCTCCTGGTCCTTCGTACAATGGGCAGCTGCAAAAAACTTTATCTTACTATTGCTACCACTAAATGTGGCCATAAATCACGGGAATTTAATTATTGTGTGACGTGACCAAAAACTAACGACAGAATAACCAAGAGATTTCAACGTTTCCGACATTATTACATATCTAGTACACCTTTTACCCAACTTGACTGGGACAGTCTAACATATTTTACCGAGTGTGATGGTATCAGCGATAAATCCATTCATGGTCGTTAGTGGAGATTTACCACAAGGAAGATTTTGTGAAATAAAACTGGAATTTGGATAGAATGCGTTGTCATCGGCGCAGGGATTTAAAAGCAGTGGCGGAATTTTGGCTATTTTATTGGGTGCTCTTTATATGAACTGTAGAAGTCAGACTTAATTTAAAATAACAAACTACACCGCAGACGAAATATTTTTTCATTCAAATGTCTTATAATTAAAAGTTATATTTTATTAAGGGATGTGAAGCTTCATGTTTTATCCTCTTTCATACACAATAGTAATTTTTTCTGTTCAATGCACAGTTTCTTAAAATGGAGCTTTTGAAAAAAAGTGTCATGTTTCTTTTAGTTAGAAAGTATAATGAAAAATGCGTCGCAAGCAAAATTTTATGTTAGTTTAAGGTCTAATACACATAATTATATATTTTCTTATTGTAAAAAATACTTAATTGAGTTGAGTCTTGCAAAAATCATACATATAAAAATTGTTCAAACTTGCCACACTCAAATTCCACTACTACCTAGAATTTTAGTGGGTGGGGGTGGGTACCCAGATGGGGACAACCTATGTCTATGTGCCAAGTTTTACCTCGATTGGATGGGTTAATTGGCCATCCAAACGCCGTGTCAGCTAAGATAATCGAAGTTAATATAAAGGATTTAAATATTGATATGGTCAAAACATTAGATAGACCTCAAGAGATTTTAAAGGTTTTGAATGTATATCGATAACATGGAACCAAAATTTTATGTGATCAGACTTATATTTTATCATTGTGTAATGTTACTAGTCATCAATTTATTCATGGGTATTCATGGAAAGTACACGAAAAAAGAAATTTTGTGCAGTTCAACGGTAATGTATAACTGAATTGTTAAAATGACATATATAACATATTCAGCTGCCTACTAAAAGCATGAATTCAGGAAAAAGCTCAAAGATTCTTGTGGATTTCGACTGCATTGAAAACTGAGAATAAATTTTTTACACAGAATGATAATGATGTTGTGTGCAGCTGCATTAAAACATGGACCATCGGTTGCTTTAAGTCTAGATTGTACTGAAAAACTTAATTGATTCTTAAATTCAAACGATCTTTGGAATTCATCTAAATATTTTGTGATACTAATATGCCCTCAGAGAAGCCTTTTATAGCCTTTGATATTTAAAACGTAGCAAATAATTTGTCAGAAAGGATACAGTATGCACTGAATGTAAAACACGAAAAAAACGAGTGAAGAAAACTTAAGGCCGGAATGTAGCTGTCCACGATTTCGTTGAGAAAAAGGAGAGATATATACAGATTTAGTGTGTCGAACAAAGGCAGCAATAGCGAACGCGCTCTAAAAGTGGTTTCGTATTTGTATGATATTGTATTTATAAGACAAAAGAAATAATAATAAATTTATATACTGTATAACATGTTACCTACAGTGCGACGCATGAATTTTAATAGATTTTGTATTTAAGTGCTCTAAATTAAACATGTAAAAGTAGTATTTTTCTCTTTATTCGGCATTTTTTTAAAACAATACTATGAAAAAATTTGGAAAAATCGATGCGTCGCATTGTAGAATGAATATTAAATATTGTCGTAAATTTTTTTAATGATCTTACGTTAGTATTAGATTCAATATTATACAAACCGTAGAGCACTGTTTCACCTCTTTCTCATACAGCTACATTCCCGCCTTAAAGCAAGGTATTCAGTTGAATGGAAATCGATTAGGTATATATGAGTTCCACCCGGAAACATTTTTTAAATTTCCGGATTCGAACATTATTCAACTCCTGGATATCTTTTACAGGTGACAAATGTGGAATATATTTCAAATTTCAATATTGCGAGACTCAAATTTATAAATTGTTTAATATCTCCAGTAAATATTTACTCTGGCATGTGATTAATCCATTGAAAGCAAATGCATTTCCAACAGCTAGGGTTAAAATTTAATCTAGCTGGCGAGGGTTGCAAAAGGGTTGAGATTTGACTTATTTAATTATGAGGGTCGGAAGAAGTACAGTTTAGCATGCAATAACGTAAAAGGGGTTTAAGGGACGATTGACGCATTAGTCTAGCGGATTTGCTGCGGTTTTGTTATAGCAAGTGCATGCTGGATTATTTAACAGCAATAGACCGCTCTTTCATTTCCCACATCATTTTTAATTGAAGCTGTTGACACATTCTCACTGCTCTCAAACCATTCACGAAGGATAAATATTGTTAGCTATTTTAAAGAAGTATGCTACTAAATATTATACATATTGTAAAATTAATGTACAATCAGGGAGTTGATTCTATAACTTTACAAGACCATAACTGTCATATTTACAAGACCGGCGATGCTGGAGCGCCTAGCGGATTTTTGTAGAACCTATATAATGACGTCATGAATTGCGATATCTTGTAAATAAGTTACAACAGCTCGGTAGGTGTTGTACGTACGCTGCAAGATATCTGTCTCTCTCTTTGAAAGTTTGGCTGTCATTGTTTGTTGAGAGTTAACCTCTTCGTGTATTTGTATTATTATTTAAATATCAAAACGTTTTCTTGTGTTAAGTGTAATGAATTTTTATCTTCATACAATAATATTTTTTTGTATATACATCATTTAAAATTTAAATTGGCTGTCAGATGTGCATGCTAGTAGTATAGCCAACATAAATCTAGTAAGTAACGGGGTCTTGCCAACACGATGGTTAAAAATTACTAGACAGTATGACGTCATTATTTACAATAGCTGCGTTCGTACAACAGTCTTGTAAAGTTATAGAATCAACCTCCAGTACAAGCTGAAAATTCCAATATTGCCGTATGGTTATTTAAATAAAAGCTGGCATCATTAAAAAAATACATCCTTCTTCAAATATGTACAATGTACATTGATTTATATGTGAGCTCTTTCTCATGACGGTTCCAGTGGTTCAAACGCTTGTCCCACTATGTGATAGACACACGCTGATTTGGAATTAATAAGTTACAAGACAACTATACGGAAGCTAGACGATAAAATATTAATTGGCGTGCTAGCAATTATAGCTAGCTAATCCTAGAAACTGTGTCAGTAGATCATGCCGTTTTTTAATATTGGAAACATTTTCTGTATCCATAAGATTGGGTCTCTTACTCTTGATTCAGAAGCTATCCCACTATGTAATAGACACATTGATTCGGAATCAAAAGATGTGCTAGAAATTATGGCCACAGATTATACATGTACCCGTAGATCATTCTACTCTTTATCTTACTCATTACGTAAGTTCATGTCACACAATTAATTTAAAAATCTGAGAAGAGCTTCGTCATTACGTCTGGACGCATTAGTAATATTAAAGGTGGTCGAAAGCACTTGACTCCAATTTGAAAATCTGGTTTGGAGTTTGGATACAGTAATAAGGCTTGATTTATAATGGATTGTGAATAGTATATTATATATTGAGGGACTAAACTGCATGATTTAATCTTGAGGGTGAAGTTTATTTCACGAGCCGAAGGTGAGGGAAATAATCACCTGAGAGATTAAAGGTACTTTAGTCCTGTGGTATATACGCTATTTTTTGCACTTCATCCTCAAACGAATGCAAAATAGTTTAAAAGAATACACATTTTGTAATTTTGACAGTAAATTTTATGACAAATATTTATATTGTTGCCATAGATACTCTGTAACAAATAGCACGTATTTACTTGACAACGGGATTAATTAATTCAATTCCTTGACAACGGGATTAAATATGAAAAATAATCCCTTGGGATCAAATTAAGAACCTTAGTCCCTAAAAATAAAGACTAAAGAACAGTCTTAGTCCCGGAAGTGCAAAAAAGATTATTCTGCATTCTATAAACGTTTCTACCCACTTGACATGAATCGTCCATGGGATATTTAAAAATATCTCATTCTTGTACTCTGGGTACGATCAAAAATTACATACTCAATACAAACATCTCAGGGAATTACATGGGACACATAATTGGGAATTACCAAATTACTAACATTGGGATGTTGCTAAGGGCGGACATTAGCAATCGCAGATATTAATACCATATTAATAATCACGGTCAGTGGTTAGTTCAGCGGTAGAGCATCCGCCTAGTATGATAGCGGTCCAGTTCGATTCTCAGCGTAACCGACAATAATACCACTGAGTCCGAGTGGTTAAATTCCACTATAATAACATCTACCATTCTGTAATTGGAAATTAATCCATTCTGTACTTGGAAGTTAATGTTAATAGGAAAATATAGCAAGTATTCTTGAAATGTTCTAGAGATTTTATTATGTCAAGTGGGTACGTTGTTGAAATTCCTTTACAGAAGTAACCAGTTACATCAATAAACCAGCCCTAAACGGGAAAATGGTATTTTGGTCTGATGTTTCGTCTTGGAAAGACTCGATACAAGTATGAATGTCCTTAGTATTAATATTCTCTCACCTGTGATGATGATCGTATTGGACAACAAGCTCCCCCCACACTTATACACCGGCGTTCTCCCTACGTAATGAAACATCGCGACCATCCAGGGAAACTCGGCTTCTTTGATCGGCACGCCACCGATGATGAGCTGCGTGGCTTCCAGTTCCGGCATCGGTTGTCCTTTCTTGCCACAGGTGGCAGCAGTGGGTAGCGATGCTACCCAGCTCCCGTCACTGGGACGAGCAGAACCAGAGCGGGGTGGAGGGGTAGTAACTGGCCGAGGAGGGGGAGAAGGGGTAGTAACTGGCCGGGTTGGGGGAGGAGGAGGGGTGGTACGTCGTGTAGGGGGAGGAGGAGGGGTAGTTGGACGGGTACGGGTAGGGGTAGGGCGGGTAAGCCAAGGGGTTTCAAATGAGTCGTCAGGTGGATTTGCAAGACGGTCTGGGATTCTGGAGAAGAAGTTGGCGGTAGATGGGTACCTGAATTCGTGCTGGAAGGTCCATGTTGAAGCAAATACTAAAACCAAAATCATCTAACTTTATACGCAAGAGAATAAATGCTTAGGTCAAGTATGAGAGGAAAAATAAACCTAAATTGACGTGAGATTGAATGGAACTGTGTTTGAATCCAGACAAAAGTAAGTCAGTAGGTACTGCTTACAATGTAGAGCAATATGCTTAGGATTTAGAAGCAATTTCGTCCAATAATAGCCAGAAACTTGGCGGATTATCTTTAAGGTCTAAGATGCAAGGTCAGATTTGGCAATCTTATCATTAGGGTGCATGATTGTATTTGAACCTGACTAGTCCAAAATGAAGTGTTACGTTTTTTTATGTTTACTGTGTAACCTATCAGATTTTGAATAATTATTTCACGCAGAACAGTCTTCCAGATATTTCAAAACAGAACATGACTAGTATCTTGTAGGTAATTTAAAAACACTTATTAATGTCCTATATTCAATTCTCCACAACAAAAACACGTCAACCCAATGTTATTCTTTACTACTCAGTTTAATATCCACACTACCCACTATGACATACCGTCAGGTCCCACACAAATGTCCCTGTTATTAAGCGTAAGCTTCAGAATAATGGGTATCTGTTGACTTTGCGGAAAATTAAGAACATATTGAATATCTCGACCTCTTCTTGCATCTGCCACTGCAGCGTCGAGAGATTTTCGCAGACCTAATCTTCCTGATTCACTCTGCAATCAAATTGACATTTCCTTATAAAACCCGGACATAGAAGAGATAGTATAATATACTCAATTCTTCCACACATAGACTCACGTCATAAATTCGTCCCTGTATGGCTATTTTTGCCTCCATTCTTGTTCTACCATTCCCAGGAGCAGGAATTGTAATGATTCCAACTAATCTAGGGCCATCTGATTGGTATTGGAATACATCTGGACATGGACTCGACTGACTATATGTTTGTTCTATTAATAAACATAGATTTACTATTAGGAAGATTGGTATTTGTTTCATTTTTTAATTGATATTGAATTGGAACCCAGTAGTCGTGTAAGTGCTTCTGAAAATAAATGTAGACATGAAATACCTTTAGAAGAAAAACGTTTCGAATGGTTTTATCTATTTTGTTTTGTATTTATAATAGTGGAAAACTTAAGAAATCTGAATACAAAATTTATTACTGCGTGATACCTTAAGAATTAGGTAATAAAAAAAAGGTTTTCCTACAACTGTTCGATTTCTTTGTTATTACCTAACAATTATTGCCTTGGTTATGGGTGGAAAGAAGACAAATGCAGAACAAGTGTTTTTCTGTAAACGTGAAACACAAGTGCGTTTCGTTTACGCAACTGTCAAAATCAAACTTAACAGTCCGTAAATTTAACTGATTGCGATATAAATTTCGCGCGGAGCGTTAAGTTCAAATTTTAGCTACTAACGTGCTACTAACTAACTAACCTCAATCTCTGTTTCAACTGTAGCAAATATTGAAGAAAGAAAATTATATCGAAAAATTTCGAAATAATGTAGAACAAATGAAGCAATCAACAAACAAACCATAGCAACGTCGTAAAACAAAGTTTTAATGTTATGTCATTAAAATTTAATAAATCCTGATAATATTTAAGTGATTTTCTAAATTATTAGTTGTAGGAAAAATTTTGTTTACAACACGTGTCGAAAAAGATTACGTGCACGTTCAGATTTCCGCACTCGGCAAGCCTCGCGCGTTAAACTCTGCACTTTCACGTAACGAGACTTTTTCGGCACTTGATATAAAAATAACTACTACAATTTGAAATAGCGGTGACTTTAAAGTTTCTTTGAAGTTTTGAAACCTTCCAAAAATAACCTTTCAGTATCTATCAAAATCTATATACACGGTCGTGGTAGAGTATTCGCCTAGTATGTTAGAGGTCCCCAGTTCGATTCTAGCAAACAATAATATAGTCCAAGTGGTTGGATTTCATAATAACATCCACCGTTCTGTAATTCTGTTGAGTGGTTCACACCAAATGAACTATATTCTAAGAGTCAATTGAAATTGAAGCTGTATCTATTATAATGAGTAATATAAGCATAAACTTGTTGAATATTGAAGTAAATGTATTTATAGTCTTGATAGTTCCCATGTGTCTGATCTTATAATTGTAATGCACAATGCTTTATATAATCAAATTATAACAACATGAATCTATTCACAAACACAATTAAATTTAAATGCTGAAATTAATGTTTTAAACGAGACGTATTATACAATATAATACCATTCGAGAGCTTTTGTAGGGCTCAACGTAACAAAGGAGTTCATTTTATAATCGGTTATTGATGTATTTGATAAAATATTTCTTATGCTGGAGAACTTTATGTCGAAAGGTGTATAATTTGACCAGTTACGTATGTAAGCTTTTCTAATTTTAATGAATGACAAACGATGGTGGTTTATAAATTAGTGTACACCACAAGATTGATGACTAAAATGAATAATTATTCCAAAATGATTTGTAAATTATGTGTTTGTGGGGAATAACCTATGTCGAAGTTAATTACCTATCTCATGTTACTAACAAATAGAGAGTTCTTTCTCAAGGTTGCAATTTGTCAATGATATAATTATAACCACAATAAATACTTTGTATAGGTAATGATTTATGCATTTACATAATTGAAACTAGCGCATAAATGCATGGAAACTGATATTTTGCTGCACAAGTAACTCAATATTAAAACGAGTAGGTACATAAACTATGAAATATGATATGAAATTTATTCAAATGCGTCAAAATACTACGCAATCTCTATTTCAACATTTCGGGGAACTAACGGTTCCTCAAATTTCCTACTTGAAATGTTTTTATGCGAGAATTTTAACTAGGTAACTAATTTTATCCAGTTCTTTTCCTTATCGTTATTTCAGTTGATTTTGGTCAATTATCATCTTGGTTTTTTTGCACTTTATCTCAGTTTGTTACATAATCTGCATTTTGGTTTCTGTTAATGTTTAGATACTATTCCATTTTACATACAAACAATCTTTAACCCATTATACGTGTCAGTTATTTTTTCATAAAAATACTAAAAAGATTAGGCATGAAGAATAGTGTATATATTCGGGAATGCAGTCATATATATTTTTTTTATTAACTAGATGGAATCATCTAGTAGTTTATTTCCACCGTTGCTTTGGTTTGACCGTTATTTCTATGAGACGTGAAAAATAATAATTATTTTTTGACCAATCTACGCTCTTAACTATAGAATTTGTTTATTATTGTTTAACATTATTATGTAAAATTGAATTACAACTAAT
The DNA here is from genome assembly GCA_947534325.1 of Agonum fuliginosum. Lineage (NCBI taxonomy): Eukaryota > Metazoa > Arthropoda > Insecta > Coleoptera > Carabidae > Agonum > Agonum fuliginosum. Next base: position 387,426 of record OX384037.1, read on the forward strand.
TTACCCTGTTGAAGACACAAGGATGTGTCGAAACGTAGGATTTTAGTAATACATTTTTTTATGACTGCATTCCTTCATTACACTATCCAGTCGGCTATTCCAATTCTCTTTAGACATGAAACTTGATTTTATATTCGGATGTAGTAATATAATAAGACTGCAAAGACTTTTTGTAGTTTCAAAAGAATTTGTGATGATTGTAAAAATTTTCACTGATCTTTAAGAAAACATAAACATATTTTCAAAACTCATTTATTTGATAAATCATAAATGCTGTCAGATAATGCATAACTTTTTATATAAATTTTGTAGTAAATTATATTTGTCATAAACGTATGAGATATGGACGAATGATCTTTGTAAATTTCAAATTACAATAGTTGCTGTCTTCTGATATTTGTATAAAGCTGTCTGAAATTCTCACAAAATATTATTTTAGTATCGTTTCTATAAATAACATACGTATATAATTTCTTTACAGTATTTTGAGATACAATATTAGCTTTCAAACAATTTCTGCATATAATTTCAACTATACAGTAGTGGACATTAATTATTTTTATTCAATTTTGACGTTTTAAACTGCTATTATTAACTCCATAGCAACAATTTTAAATAAATGTTTATTCACAAGTGAATTATTATTTTTTAAGTCACTCAACACATTTTTAAATCACTCTGACGTTTTAATCTGTTATTATTACGTCAAAAATGCATAAAAACAATGACAACTTGCCACTAACGACTACTTTGATATATTGTTTTTGTTATATCAAAATAAATTTATAATTCATATATCTGAAATAGTTTCGTCAAAATTGAATAAAATATTGTATAAACCACGTGAGATACAAATGTTTATTCACTCGAAGAAATTATCCCACTCGCCCTTCGGGCTCGGGGGCTAAACTTTCTTCTCTTGAATAAACGTTCATGTATCTCACTTGGTGTATAAATATCTATTAAGCTTGAATTACATTATACTTTTTTCGGCTAGAAACTTTGACAATTTTCATACTTAATTCTAGAATGCTCACTTGGATAATGTAAATCAAGAAAATTTCGATCCAAGTTTCATACTAGAACCGTCTTTTTATATAACCTCAAAAATAATAAAGTTAGTGACAGCAGAATAACTAAATTGTAGGTACATAAAACTTCATCACTAATAGATTAACCGAGTACGTTGACAACCTCAACTGACAATTACATTTCTTTTTAAATTTTCAATGGCAGTATTGGTCGATGAGCTAAATAAAATATGTCAGTGCAAGAACAAATTTCAAAACTAGATTCTAGCCGAATTAAGTATCTAAAAAAAGTTCTTTTTTCTAGCCGAAAAAAGTATAATGTAATTCAAGCTTTAGTCTTATTAATAATAAATCACTAACAATGCCTACTTACAATATTAGCGTCAAAAATAAGTATCCAAAACCAATGAAACAAAGCACACACTCCACAAAACCATTAACTGCAGCGAGTGCTCACGACTGCCTAGTGACTAGAACAAATTCTTGTCTTCCTCTTAAATGGTTCTTGTGTTTGTTGTCTGATGGCAGGTCGTTGATACACGCTCCGGCAGTCTTTGGTAATTCCAAATTGTGCGGAAAACCGACACAAACTCAACGACAAACGCATGTGCGTTGAGAAACTAGGTACCTGCGGTCAGATCTTGACGTTCCATCGGCGACATGCAACCACGGAAATTAAGATTAGATTACGGTAATGATTTTAAAATTGTTGTGACTGTGTATTTAATTTCTTGTTTTGGTTTTGTTAATTAGTTTGTTTGGATATATTTAGATTTGAATCATCTGAAGACCTACTGGTACTTGTATCATCTTGGACAAAAAATCTGTTGTTCGTTGCGGGTTTTCCTGTTCCAAGTTTTTGTTAGTTTTGGGAAGTTGACAACATTTTGCAACGTAACTATTTGTCATATTTAAGAATATATATCTTTGGAGTAGAACATAATTTCCTTTTTACCTCTCGCCACTCATATCTGGTAAGAGAGGTATTAATTGTAATCATGCTAAAATTTCGATACAGAGTTTTCAATGGATAAGCACGTTTTGAGGTCCCTAGAACACGATTTTGATAATTTCGCGATGATGTCTGTGTGTGTGTGTCAGGATGGATGTTGGAGGTACGATAACTCAAATACCACCTAATAAAAAAATTTGAAATTTTGTACATAATATCTTGACACCCTAGATTAGATCTGATTTTGGTGTTGATCGTGCTATCGGAAGTGGTAGTTTCTTGAAAATGTCAGTTTTTCTGGAATATCCTCAAAATTTATGAATTAATAGGAATTTTTTAAATAACATTGTATAGGTACAAAATGTTACTGTCTACAATATGTATTCAAAACGTTGTTTCTATCTATAGCACCATTTTCCAATTACAAGAAGTTAAAAATTCGACAAATTTGTTACAATTTTGATTTATCTGCCTACCTATGAAAACAAAACAAAAAATATTTGAGTGTTAATGTCATATAAATTTTTGACTTTTTGACAAATTGAAATGGAAAATATGAAATGTTATTTATTATTTATAAGCTCATAATAAACTTTAATAATATTATAAAACTACAATTCCCGAATTCCCTTCTACATTTGTATATTTGTGAGTAAGTACCTTCATACACAATTAGTAAAATAGTAGAGTATGGCGAGAGGTCATGTGTTGGCCACATCGGATTTTTATTTTAGCCTTAAAGAACAAAAAGAGTAGCCTGTAATTCTGTCACATTTTAGCTGAAAATAAGTATCTATTAGCAGTAGCAAAATTCTTTATTTGGTTTATAGAGATAGTGATTTACTTATAATACAGATTATGTAGCATACACAATGCTGAACACTGGAAACCAAACACCATTTCATATTTGTATTAGGTAATAAAATGTAAATATATGCGTACATAAAATGAAACACATGATGAAATGATACAACAATGAGACAGTTATCCTAAGTACAGTCGTATCCAATCTAAATAATAAGCCAAGTCGACGTAAACAGCATATTCCGAGAGATTACATGACCAGTGATCTCCTAGGGAAGTAGAGATAATTCCTCGGAGGTAAAAGACATCGCTGTGTCGGATGTAGAAACCACCGCCAGAATCGCCGTGACACGGGCCTTTGTTATTCCCGCCTACAGAAGAAATTGCTAGTGTAGTTTATTGTTTTGGCATTGCAGATTTATCAGATTAAAAAATTAAAAACCATATTACCGGTTTCTCAGTTTTTTCGGTTATTCGGCTTTCTGGATATCCGGTTAGCTAAAAAATCCGCAAAAGCGAGATTTACGAGGGGTCGTTTTTATATTCCCGGACTGGGCTGTTTGGAATTTTGATGCAATTTTTCATTATGCTGTTTTTTAATCACATATGTCTTGGTAACTTGTGTGGTAATTTACAAAACAATTGCAACGTTATTAATTTTATTATCTGTCAGTTTGTGTCGTCGCGCGTTGTATATCTATTGAAATGAATAAAATCGAATACCGGGCTGTTATAAAATTCCTTACAAAACAAGGAAAACCTCCAAAAATTATTCTTGAAGAAGTGTTGGCTGTATACGGGGATGATTGCCCTTCTAAGTCAACTATTTGCGAGTGGTCAAAATTGTTTAAACATGGTCGAGAATCACTGGATGATGATCCCCGCCCAGGGCGCCCTGTTGACGTGATCACTTCAGATGCTGTTGGAAAAACCAAGTGATTGGTACTGGAGGATGCAAGACTAAAGAAGCGACAATTAGCAGTTAGCAATTAGAGTATTATGCAAACCTGATGCATCGCCTTAGAGATGCTATTAAAGTGAAGAGACGCGGAAAACTGACGCAAGGTGTCTTGTTGCTCCACGACAATGCACCAGTGCACAAGTCCAGACTTTCAAAAGCTGCTGTAGCTGATTGTGGCTTCGAAGAAATTGACCATCCGCCTTATAGTCCAGATCTAGCACCCAGGGACTATTTTTTGTTCCCAAATCTCAAAAAACACTAAGGGGGACAAAATTTAGGGACAATGACGAAATTATAGCAGCTGTTGAGGGCCATTTTGCGGAAAAACCAAGTGAATATTTTTATACTGGATTAAAGATGTTATTGAAACGGTGTTATACCTGTATTCAAAAGCAGGGGAACTATATTGAAAACTAATTTTTTGTTGTTGCTCTAGTCTTTTGTTTTCATGCCTAGTCCGGGAATATAAAAACGGCCCCTCGTACCTGCACATAACGTCTTATCAGTAGCTATATCCCGCAGTTTCTCGTTGGAACTTCTGCAGGTGTCCAATCCGACTATACGAATATTTAACTTCATGGGAGTTGAGCTTAAATCACCGCCATTTTCTAATCGTCCCCAGCCTGTGACTGTTCCAACCTTTAATACTAGTTTATCCAGATTTGTTCCTTGTGCCCATAAGCAGATTGGCTGAATCTAAAAATCGAAGAGATACTGTCCGTTGACTAGCTTGAGACTATGATCTAAACAAGCGAAATCACAGTTCGCTAGCATATTACTCGTCTGAATGCACTTGAGCTAAGAGAAAAACCGAGCTGGACAACTTCTATATACACTATTTAAAATTTTAAGGTAGCGGAACGGTTTCAAACAAAATATTTGCTGATAGTAATCTATAATCTTGAGACTATGATCTACACAAGCGAAATCAAAACAAAACTGAGCTAAGATAAAAACAGAGAATTTGCTGATAATCTATGTCCGCTCGATTAATATTGTATTGCAATTTAAAATGCCTAAGTCCACTCAACTGTAGTTACATATCTATTAAAACCATAATAATGTTCCGACCCATTCAATTAAAATAATGACAAACAAGATATTCAAAATTGAAATAATTCCAATCTTTTCAATCTGGATTATCCAAGCCAAATATGTTAAATATTTTTTTAAATTATTTCAATCTATTGATTGTTCGATGGAAAGCGTGTTAGATGTAAGGGCAATGATTCTATTTTTACCTCTCGCCTAGAGAGGTATAGGGATCGTGAAAAAATTCGATGTGGAGATTTTTGTCAATAAACACGTTTTAGCACCTTTAGAACCTATTTTGACTATTTTCACGATGATGTCTGTGTGTGTGTGTGTGTGTGTGTGTGTGTGTGTGTGTGTGTGTGTGTGTGTGTGTGTGTGTGTGTGTGTGTGTCTGTATGTGCGCCTACTATAGTCTTTCGTTCTGATTCATTATCTCAAATTCTACTGTACATAAAATTCTAATTTTTTGCAATATACATTTATATATGTTAATAAAGAGCTGATAAGATTTTGGTAAAAATCTGCCAACCGGAAATGGTATTTTCTTGAAGAATTTTAACATTTTTTGCAAAAAATATAGGAAATACTGCGATAGTTACAATTTGTCATTCGACATTTGAAAGAACAAATTATCTTTTACAATATTTATTTAACATCGTTTCTATATCTCTTACCAATAAAGGAAAATTAATTTTCAAAAATTTGTAATTTTACCTACCACGATTTGTAAATCATAATATAGGAAAAAAATTTAAAAACAAAAATGAAATGTCAATGTGATAGATGAACAGACGTGGACGTATACACAGTTTCTGAAATTTTTGTGACACCATTTTTAAATATAAATATATTATTAACTGGGTTTGAAACTTAGAATAACCTATAGGAGCCGAAATATAATAAATTAAAAACTGACTGAATGCTATTAAGTTTTCATCCTTCCATTAAACGTATTCAATCAAGAAGTATTCATTATTATTATTATAACTGGATATAAGGTAATAATAAAATAAAAAATTTATCTACAAAGAGCTAATTTGATTTCAATGCCAATAGGAATCGGTACTTTGCTTGAAGAACTATAACAAAAATTACAAAAAGTAGCCTAACCAAATCCAAATTCACATATTACAGTGTGAAGGCGGGAGGTCATGTGCTGGCCACATCAGATTTTTTACTTCAGGTGTGCTGGATAAATAAAATGAGAGCAAGAAAAACAAAGCAATTTTGAAATAGAGTGCTTGGCTTAACCAGGTGTGATATTTTCTACTCTTGTCCCATTCATAGTTGGGATACGATTGACTTACTAACCACAAAGCTGGTAATGGTACAGCTATTGAAGTCGGGAAGTTAATTATTTGAAGGAAAGGTTTAAGTTAAAAAATCCTATTTCTTACTTTTGGTGTGAACTCTACTCGTTCAATTGAAACAACAGCAACGTCTCCGTGTGCACCCGACGTATAATCTGGATGAGTGTAGATTTTTCTAGAAAACCGTCCTATGTAACCGTTCTCATCTTTATTATATATATTGTGTCGACCTAATTGGAGATAGACTTGCCCTTGGTTCTTCGTACAATGAGCAGCTGCAAAAAACTTCTTACTATTCCTAATCACGTGTACTTAACTATTGTGTTAAGATCCACCAAAAAAACTACCGACGTTAAATCCCATAACCATTAAAAAAAATTAAAATAAAGTTTGCGAATGTACTACTTCTGGCTTATGTATTTCTATCAAAACCATTTTATCCATTTTAAAATGTATACAAATACAAAAAAATCTATGTTTTGATGTTGCTCTAGGCTCTACTAATCCACTCATAACACAAATATACATTTACAGACATCATCGTGGAACTATAAAATTTGTTTTCGTGCTCATCTACTAAAAACTCACTACCGATTTTTTTACAGCTATGTAGCAGGACGTGATAAGAAGTGATAATGGTTTTTTTATATAAAGATCGTCCCTCACCTGTGATAATAATCGTATTGGAAATCAAACTCCCCCCACATGTATACCTCATCCTCGTCTTCTCCTTATTCGTAAAATGGAACAGAGCAACTATCCAAGGAAATTCCCCTTCTTCAACCTCAATCCCACCGATGATCAGTGACGTTAGTCCTTTCTTACCACACGTACCAGCAGTGGGTAGTGATGCTACCCATCGCCCGTCATTTGGATGAGCGGAACCAGTTCGTGATAGAATTGAAGGAGCGGTAGTGGATAGTATTGGGGCTAGAAAAATGTTAGACCGTAGTCTGTCTACATAAGTTCGTTGGGAGGTTGAATTTGATAGTACTGGGGCAAGAAAAACATTAGATCGTAGTCTGTTTCGATAATCAGATGACCGCCGCTGAAGACTCGACCCGATAATAGTGACATTTATTAATAATAGTGATGGGTCTTTCGTTCATTTTTAGTGAGTCAGTTCATTTCGCTCCGCTCAGTAAAGTGAGTCGTTCACACTGAGTCGTTCATTTGAACGACTCTGTAAAACAGCACTGTGCGTTTCAAATGACACCGTGCTACCGTGCTAGTGTGCTGCTCAGCTGAGCTGCTTTGCTCATGAGCTCATGTGCTCATGCTCACAGCACTGTGCGCTCGCCTTGTGTGCATGTGCGATGCGCAGCGATGTGGCATGTGTCAAACTGCATGAACCTAGCATTTTAGTTAGTTGATAGTTGTGTTCTCGTCTTGATTACTCGTTGCTGCAAACAATAGATTATTGAACGTTGCTTATTGTAGTTGTATATGTATATTGACAATGGAAAATAAACAAAATAAAAATTCTGCAAAAAGGAGTACATATTGTCTGGCAACATTTTGAAGAATGTTCAACAAATTTAGCAAAATGTTACTATTACTTTTACATTAATGTATTTTTTGCATTTACTTTCCAGTCCTACATTGTTTCCACTTCCCATATTGTTGATTATTTTCATTGTTGTCCGTACAACAGAAACGCCACGCTTCTCAGAATACACAGCACTCAGCACCGTGCGCTGTATGTATGTTTCGTTCGTTTCGTTCATTCCACTCGCACTCGTTCGTCTTTCTGCGTTCAGCGAGCGGAGCGGTGAGCGGAGGCTAAATAGTAGAGTAGCACGGAGCTAGTGTGAACTGGTGTGCCGTGCTGAACGAACTAAAGAGTCGTTCGTTCACGGCACACTAAAATGAGTCGTTCATTTTGAACGACTCGTTCATGAACGACCCATCACTAATTAATAAACATAGATTTACTATTAGGAATATTGATTTTTGTTTCATTTTTTAATTGAAATTGTATTGGCACTTGAATCCGTAATGGTGCTTCTGAAAATAAACATAGTTATGAAATATCTTTTAGAAGAAGAACGTTTGGAATGGTTTTAAAAGGAGACTCCGATCTATTCATTTTACAACGTGATACATTTGATTTTGATGGGAGCTATTCCAAACTACAAAATGGTAGATGTTATTATAGTGGAAACCAACCACTTAAATTAAGTCGAACATCGAACTGAGGACCACTAGTGGCATTAGCATCTTAAGCTAGTCACTGCTCGTATATAAAATAAGCTATTGTATTTTATTTTGAAAACAAGCTGAGCTAACGACTGACAGAAAAAATTAACAATACATTATCCTTTCCAATATTCGAAATAGCGTGGTTTTAATAATTTTTCTTAAGTTTTAAACCATTCCTAATACAAGTCTCTTACATAACACTTCCAAGGGTTTCGGGTCTTGAGATACAAAATTTTATTGACTACACTTTAGTCTGTACTGTCAGAGTATATTATACCGTACAATTATTTATTATTAGTACTTACTATCGTTAAAATAAGTATCCAAATCAATCAAAATAAAACACACTGACTACTGACTAGAACAAATTTTTGCTCTTCTCTTAAATGCTTCTTGAATTTTTTTTCTAATGTTAAACGCACAGCTAATGCGAAAAACCTACAAAAATGCAATGACAAACCGACAAATACACCTACGTTTAAGAAGCAAGATTTTATTGATTATCATATAATTAGTATATTTTTAGATGTGACATAAGTATCTTGATAACCTGCTGGTTTGTGTATAATCATCTTAAGTAATAAAAATCTGTTGATCATACAGAGCCGTAGCCAGAACTATATTTTTTTTACCAGGACTAACATTTGGTATTTATTTTTTCTTAGTAGGAGTAGGTAGCTATATAAATATCTTATGAAGAAAAGCATGAGGTATATGGTATAGTATATAAACACTGTTTATCTGGTTTACCCAATTCAGTAGTAGGGCGTTTTTTATTATTAAAAACACTTCCTTATCCATTTAAGAACATAAATCTCCAATCACTAACTTAACTTACAACGCTAAAGTATCAAAAAATACTACATTGTATGTTTTATATTATGGGTAATGTTGGAAATGGAGAATAGTAGTAGCGAGACAAGATCAATAATTGAGAATAGATATCGTACAAGATCGATATCGATTTATAATAATCATGTTCAAAGACAAAAGACATAAGTAATGCGAAACATACATTTTTGTATTCTTATGTAAATAATTAAAAATACACAACTAGGGTCTTGAAAATTGAACAAGTCCCGTAATTTATTTTTAGTCTGGTAAGTTTTTCCAGGGCTCAATTTTTTTTTACTTGGGCTCTGCTCTGGCCAGCCTCCCTAGCTACGGCTCTGTGTCCATTGCGGTATTTCCAGTTTTAAGTTTTAATTACTTTTGGGAAGGTGACAAAATCTTTAATGTCATTTCTTATTTCTGCGCATATAATTATATCAATAATTTTATTAAATAGGTACTATGTAATCAAAAGCAGAAATTTTTCCTCTAACATATTTTATTATGTAAACCGAGAGTAGGCACATAAAATATTACTAGTTCATTAAATTGATTTCAGGCCGATAATTGAATCACTACGATGCTATGTAGATACTGTCCCATGACCATATACGAAACTAACAGATTTCATACAGTTACCTAACTACGAAAATAAACTATATCACACATCCTAACCCGTGCGTTATGCCAATGCACACGGCTTAACGCATGTCACAATTTTTGTTTCACCTTTTATTGTTCTCTTTCTGACATTTGATAATTTTTCCTGTCATTAAGTATTCCGCGATATATTGTATTATTCCATTAAAAATAGATAAACACGATGTTAAAAGTGATTTATTCACATAAATTAAAGTACAACTTATGCTGTATGTGGCAAAATTTAAATATAATTATTTATATTCTTGTTATTGTAAATTCTGTATCATGTATTACATGATTGTGGTATATTTTATATTTCTACGTATAATTAAAATTATGGCAGTGACAGTTAACATCAAAATAAATACCATATTAGTATTTCAAAATATTGAAATGATTATTAAATCCAACCATTCACTACTGAGGAAAATATTAATATCCTTTTGTGTTATAAACTTCTTGTATTTAATATAATAATTTTGTTTCAGGTACATGCACAATACAATGTACTACTTTTCCTGAGCATCTATATGAGGTAAGAAAGTAATCTATCAAAAGTAAATTTGAGATAACCAAATTTCTTATTAAGCTTCAGCAAAATATAACGATATTTTTGTGGTAGATTTTAATTCGAACACAACCACAAGTTATAAGAAGTAATTTATATTTACTTTAAACATCATTTCAAGCAAGAAATTGACATGTGTAAAATGAATACCAATGAACTATTTTCTTCAAACGAGAGAGATAGTAATAGAAAGAGATGCACAACTGCGCAGTTGAAAGATTGCGCAAAGAGGTGCATATTCATTGTCATTTTTACATTTTTGTCAATGGAAGTTAGTTAGTTCAGAAATATTGAATAAATTCATATACAGTGTTTATGATAAAAATTGCTAAAGGTAAAAACATTTACATTACAAAAGTCAGATATGAAATATATACTATCATTTCCAATACAGTTTGAAAATTCATCGTACGAATGAGGTACAAGTTCCATTAAAAATATTCATCATCATTTTAAGCAGGTAATTAAAATGTGTAAAATGAATTCGCAATGAACTATTTTCATCAAACGAGAGAGATAGTAATAGAAAGAGATGTACAACTGCGCAGTTGACCGTTTGCGCAAAGAGGTGCATATTCATTGTCATTTTTGTCAATGGATTTAGTTCAGAAGTATTGAATAAATTCATACACAGTGTTTGTGATAATAATTGTCAAAGGTAAAAACATTTACATTACAAAAGTCAGATATGAAATATAGTCTAGTATTTCCAATACTGTTTAAAAATTTATCGTACAAATAAGGTACAAGTTCCATTAAAAATATTTAATTTAAGCTTAAAAACATTGTTATTGTGTCTCTTTTGTTATAATCTCAATGGTGGTGTGTGTTTGTAGACTACATGCTCATAATTTTGCGACATGCAAAGCAGATTTGTTGTCATGGCAATAAAATAAATAGCCGTTTTACATAATCACATTAGAACATTTGCAAGGTCTAAAGTTAGAAAAAGCAAACACGGATTTTGAGTGCAGCACTCAACACAACGGCGTAATAGAGTTAATATGTTTTAATCCGTTTAGCAAAGCACAATTTTCCAGGCTTGATAAAGATTCCGCTTGCTGGGTATGACAATATTATTAGTCGAATATAAAAATGTATGCATATTTTGATTCATTTTTACTCGTAAGCCTCATTTCCACCGACTGTTTTAATGCTTAAGAATTATGTTTAATGCATAAGTACTAAGAGCAACGCATAAGAACAAAACTTTGCAAACTCCAAACATAAGGCGTAATGCACAAGCATATTGATTGACATGTGTCATATTTATTATTTGTTTCGAGTTGTCAATTTCTGTCTGTTTCTAAATATGGAACTGAATACCTTACTTACGAGATTATCAGTTCTTCCATTCCTTAATATCGCAAAAATGCCGGTAATGATTAAATTACAAAATTCGACAACAAATGTCATCTCTGTCGAATTAGTCCTTAAACAAAATAGGTGGAAATGGCCATCTAACAAATAATCACTATGCATTACGCCTTACGCACTAATCATTATGCATTAAGCACTAAAACAGTCGGTGGAAATGAGGCTTTATACGACACCAACTTAAATACTTAGTATCTTTATTATAAATTGAACAAGATTAAATACAAATAAATATTTTATTTTAAAACGTAATTATCTATTTCAATGACAGCCTTAAACCTAGGAGAAATAGAAGCAACGTCGTCTAAATGAGGCTTCAACCAGTCCAAATAAAAAGCGGTATCAACATAAACAGAATAAAAATCACTCGTACAATACTCTGTGAACTGAGGAGTAGCCGTAATAGATACTACTCCTCGTAAATACCAAGTATTGTTGAAACTAAAATAAAGTCCACTGCCAGAATCGCCGGGACATGGTCCTGACAACTGTCCGCCTAAAACGCAACAAACATTAAATAAGAAAACGATTTGTTTTCGTTTTGTTACCTGCACAAATGGTGTGATCGGTAGCAAGATCTGCAAAGAGTCGGTCAGATTGTCTGCACATGTCTAAATCGACGATTGGAACAATGGTTTTCATGGGAAATCTACTGGCGGTGTTATTGTTATCCATGAACACTCCCCAACCTGCCACTGTGCCGAACTTAAACTGAGGATCTCGGTCGAAGTCTGTTCCGAAAGGCCAAAGACATGCTGGACGTACCTAAGCAAAATTGTAATCAAAATAGTTTCCTCGAGGATTACATTATTTATTTAAACTAGAAGAGTGATCTCTATCTGTACTAGATGCAAGACTAAGTGGAGAATAAATTGAAAAATGTATTAAATTTCGAAAACAGACTGACTGACTGATTGTGAATCTAAGCAAAATGGGAATTAAAATATTTTAGTTCTCTTGAAGATTAAGACTAAATGGAGAATCGTAAAAGGTAGTAAAATTGATATTTAGAAAAAAGCAACTGACATAATGATAGTGATCTGGCAACCGAAATGATAAAAAATGATTATTCCGAAAGGTAAAATAGTGTTCAATGATTTAAAGTTTAAATAGATTTCGATATTCAATACAAGATTGATGCCAACATTTTATGTGTTTTTTAAAATATCAAATCAAAACAATCTTGTATAACAGGAAACAGCAAAAGAAGATATTTTTGAAGGGTAAACTAGTGAACAGAAATATAAAAACTATATAGACATTAATCTTCACACGAAAATCTAAGAAACCATGAGACTCTACACATTTGATGTGATTTGAAAAGAGTGTAAACAATTTACCCCAATGGTGAAATATTAAATCAAAGTGTACGAAGGTTCTTCTATAAGAAGTGAAACTACCTGTCGATAAAACTTCACAAGCGGCTCAATGACCACAACACCAATGTCAGCATGTGCTTCATTTATTCTGTACTCGGGATGAAATATTATTTCAATAGGTTTGACTCGTTTGGAACCTTTTTCTGTTGCATTAAACCTATCGTACTTTCCTAGTCGAGCGTATGTTGGAGAGTCTGGTGTAATACAATGTGCAGCTGGAAATACAAATGAGCTTTATCTATTTTATTTCTCGAAAAGAGGACAAGCCTTGCAAGAAGCGAAGCAAAAAGAATATAGTTAAGCTAGAGCACTCATGATTTAAAAGACAGTGGAATAATTTATACGAAAAAGCCTTGAAATAAGGAAAGCATAGAGAAGAATTTAAAGAAAGAAACGTTTCAGAAACAGCTAAGTTCAACTAGGGTTGTTAGTCCATGAGTTATGATTACTACAGAAGACAGTGGATTAAGAAAAGTTGCAGGGTGTGTCACCTAGTTCACTCATGGTGACACCTAATACGCAAGATTTATTATTTATTCGCTGAAAACGAAAAAAGCCTTGCAATAATAGAAGCAGAGAAAATGATTTTAAGAAAGGAACATTTGAGAAACAGGTCAGTTAAAGCTAACCCATACAACACATCGATCGTATTAACGTCTTTAAGACGTACATCTTGCTACTGTCTTATAGACGTCATAAGGAGACTAGTATTGGTCGAATTTTAGACGTCTTATGCGGTAGGCTTTAAGTCGTCATTATGTTGTCCAGTTTTAAATTCATCTTGATTATGACATACAGGAATCTTATATTGAACAAAATTAATTCTTGATTGGTCATAATTTTATTAAAAAGGACATGATTTGACTGTCTAAAAGGTTTTAATAGACGTCATTTGCATGGAAAAATAACATCTTTTAAAGATCCAGAATGGAGGACATAAGACAGGTATGTGACATCTTTCTGATTACATTTGGATCAGACGTTTTAAAGACATAGTCATTATTAAGACGTCTTAACGACGTATTTGTGTTGCATGGGAAGAATTTCATGATTTAAAAATCAGTGGAATCAGTATGGTTGTAAAGTTGATGAAACCTAGTTTACTCATGGTCTCACCCAATACATAAGACTTGTTATTTGTTTACTGAAAAGAAGAAAAAGCCATGATAAGCACAGAATAGAGTTATTTTAAAAGAGACATTTGAGCAACAGCTTAGTTGATTTGAAGACAGCGGACTCAACAGGATTGCAGGAATGGTGTCACCCATTAATGGTCTCGCCCAAATACACAATATCTTGTTGAAAGTTAAATCAAATATGCAAGCGACTGTTGTACTAGAGGTAAATTCAGTTAAGCAGAACCCTGTCCGAAGTAAGAATTCTCGTCTTAGTAAGTCTGCTGTCATCCAGTAGAAATGGTTGGCACCTTATAGTAACACTACTAAGCAAGTCATTTTGTTACAAATCATTCAATAAGATTAAATCCCAATTTCTAATTCAAATTCTACACTCGAAATCAATGATATTTTTGACGGTAGTTGGAATATAACAAAAAACCATTAAAATGCAAGAAGCTAAGCTAAGCATTGTCGTTTTTTTGAAAAGGATGCAAATTCTTGGAGTACCAATGATTGGCAAGTAAGAGAAAAAGAACCATTAAAATGCAAGAAGCTAAGCATTGTCGTTTTTTCGTTTTTCTGAAAAGGATGCAAATTCTCGGAGTGCCAATGAAAGGCAAGTAAGAGAAAAACCTCTACCTGTGATAATATGCTTGTCAGAAATGAGAGTCCCTCCACAAATCTTATTCCTGTTCTCATATTCGAAATAGACAAGCCACGGCATCTCTTCTTCTTTGACCCGATCTCCATTGAGAATCAACGGCCGTGGTACCAGCATTCTTGACTGCAGCATGTACTTCCCTTTTCCGCACTCGAGCGGTAAAGTGGTCGTCCAGATACCAGAGTTTGGCATTCTCCGATTAATTGTCGTTTTTGGAGTTGACGTAGGTTCTGGTGCTGGCTGTTCAGTTGTTTGCATTGGTTTGAGTTGAGATTGAGCGTAAATCCAATCGAAATATGCTGGGTAGGACTCTTCTAAGATTGAGGAATGCTCTGTTCGGACGGATATGTTCCCAAAATACAGACTGTGTTTGAAGGACCAACTTGTGTGGAAGAATCCTATAATACAGTGGAAGCTTAAGTTAAATACAGTATCTATATGGGATGGATCAAATACCCAACTGAATTAGGTACATAAAATATGGAATACAAAACAGAACGTAAAGTTTGTAACATAGTAACCTAGAATTTAATTCGAACTTGAACCATAAATTCGAAAGAATCTTAATTTTCTTCGAATCTAAACCGAAACGTTATATTTCAAGGTCAATACAATGTACAGGGTGAGTCAGCTAACTATTCCCTATTTGGATTTTTTATAACTTAGGCAATTTTTATCAGAAAGTGACGAAATTTTTGCAAAACATCTAAAGGAATTTTTACTGCCGAAATTTCAAATCGATCAGACAAAAACTTCACGAGTGGTTCACTTCAATGTGAAAATTGGACCAATTAATCCAAAATCTCTAATTGCAGTCGTTCTAGGAGAGTGCAAGGATTGTTCAGCAATCCAGTGGGGATTTTCATCTGACCAATATCGATGATTGTGTCTATTAAATCCACCATCAAGATTAAAATGTGCCTCATCAGAAAACATGATGTTATTCAGATGACCAGGGTTTTCATTCATTCGTTCAATTTCGTCTTCTGCAAATTCCAATCGGTTTGCTTTATCCTCTTCAGAAATTGCCTGCAGATTTTGAATCTTATAAGGATGCCACTTAAGGTCCTTTAAAATCCTACAAATAGTCGTTTGACTAATCATTAATTAATTAATCATTATTTCAGTCACCAATTAGGAAGAAATAGAGCAATAATGATAAAACTTTGCGAACAAAAACTCAAGTGGCTACTGTATTTACAGCAAAAATTTGGCGGACTTTACACAAAAACTTGAGACTTTACAAACAAATGAAATAGGGAACACTTAGCTGACTCAGCCTGTATCTCTCACAATTCTTCAGTTAGGAAGAAATGATTTGCCATTGTTATCCTGAGTTACCATTGCATAAGATTTAGTCACGAGTAATATGACTAATAACTAAGCTAATCACTAGAATCTCCCGATCATTACATGACTGCTGGTAAAACTAAATCCAATCTCTATGATTGGACATGAACGACTTACCAGAATTCTCATTGCACAAGATTTTGTCATTGACAGTAATATTTTTAATAGTTGGATTAATGGTAGCATCTGGAAAAAGGATAAGGTATTTGATATCTTCTCCTTCCAGAGCATCTTGAACTGTTTCCTCTCTTGATTTGAATAGACGTAGAAATTTGTGATTCTGTAACATCATGAAATAATCTGAGATGGATTTTTTATTACACACAAGGAGGCATTTGTCAATATCTTAATACAGTCGATCATAAACAGTGTTGCAATTGACTTAGATCAATTTGTGTGATCTCTGATCTGATTTCGATCATCTTATCAATAGATCAAATAAAAAGATCAATTTTTTCAATACTGTGCTGTGCTTCGTTGTAAATTAAAAATTTAGAAAAGATAAATAATCTTTAATAATTCAAACTGCTCTTTTAAACTGTAGTTTGAATCGCTTTTGTATATTATCTATTCTTTTTTAAACAATTAAATATTTCAACTTAATAATTATTAGACGCTATTCTTTTTTATTATCTAAAAATATCCCTTTTTCATGATCTGATCTTAATTATATTAGACGTAAAGATCGTGATAGATCCTTTTTAAAATGATTTATCACAATCACAACACGATTATAAGTAGATAAGTGACTTTGGCAAACTGTCACGTAGTACAATAGGTTTCGTAATCGTTGTGCTACAAATTTACCATTCTATTTTTACCACTCCAACTTTTAACACAGCATTTTTACCACCATTCTTTTTTACCGCTATCCTGTTTTACCGTTAACCCATTTTTTACCACTCAATTCTTACCACTCCAACTTTGACCTCTGCATTTGTACCACTATACTTTTTTCCGCCATTTCGTTTTACCAATCCGTTTTTACCATTACAACTTTTACCACCATACTTTTTTACCGCTATTCCGTTTTACCATTAATAGTTTGTGGGCTATAGTACGGTTTTGTTAGTGTATTAAATACCAAAACCGAGTTTGTGGGGCTCTAGTACGGTTTTGTTAGCTTTGTTAGTGTAGCAAATACCAAAACCGAGTTTGTGGGGCTCTAGTACGGTTTTGTTAGCTTTGTTAGTGTAGTAAAAACAAAAACCGAGTTTGTGGGCTCTAGTACGGTTTTGTTAGCTTTGTTAGTGTAGCAAATACCAAAACCGAGTTTGTGGGGCTTTAGTACGGTTTTGTTAGCTTTATTAAAAAAGAGACGTTGGTAAATATGTTGGTGGTAAAAAGAATTAGTGGTAAAAATAGGGACGGTAGTAAAAATGGATTGGTAAAAGAATACGTTGGTGGTAAAAAGGGACGGTGGTAAAAAATGGATTGGTAAAAGTATAAAGTTGGTAAAAGAATTACGGTGGTAAAAACGGGACGGTGGTAAATAGGGATTGGTAAATATGGGGGCAAATCTTCGTAATACATACGCTGCGAACTTCGCCATTGGTTCCGATACTAATTTGCAGATGAGTCCATTCCCCGGTATTCGGTGCCGGTAAAGTAATCACCCCATAGATTTTACCATCTTCCACTGAATACTCGAAGACGCTAGGGCACGGTCTCTTTTTCTGACAAGCGCATTCTTTCACCAACAAACTGATCACAGTAACAGTAACTATCTTTAACAAAATATTCATTTTATGAAATGATACAACGTAGTGATAAATTCGTGCGAAGTTCACACGAATAACTGGAAAATACAGCCCATTTCAGTGATTTATATAAATATACTTCCTTGTGGGAAGATAATGAGAACAACACTACATTTTCTGTTGACGATAAATCGGAAGCGAAACCACAACGGACGGTGGATAGTGGGAAATATCACATGTATGTAGTTACTTTATCAATTAAACACTTGTTATTGAAAATCAAGAGTTTTATCATCTGACTGGATGTATGAAGGGTAGAAATTACTGACTCCAGCCTCGATAACTTATATTAAGGGTATCGATTCCATGTAGCTCAACACCGCGTTTGTCCTATGTTAATGCATAGAAACGCTCGCTAAAAATACGGAAAAGCAGTCTAACAATTTCTAAAATACTCACGAAGTTTTATAGATAAATCTAAATTTTACAAATTTATGTACAGACGAAGAATGCAACTAGGATTATGCCGAGTTACATTTTTTAATAAATCTCTTAATAATAAGATAAAGCGTGTAAGAAATTGCTGAAAACACACTTTTTCATTAATTTTTTATATGGATTCCAAAGATTTTTTCAGAATTCTAACTCGGCATAATCCTAGATTAATTCTTTCACAAACATCTAGTACCTGTTTTTCCTTCAAATTTTTAATATGCAATGAGAAAAGCAGAAACTGCTATACCTCTAAACACGCAATATTTTGTTACGGAGACGAGACCCTTAAGGTGTTCGTCTACCCTAAAATTTTACAGCGTTACAGAGGTATACGCCTCCCACGTTTACTTTAGTTATAATTGAAATATATGATGCTTTTACATATGAGTGTATTAACAAAGGATGTCTTAATGCCTCAAGTTTTTTATTTTTTTGGCCTAGGAATATGAAGTAAAAATATTTAAAAATGACGTTTTTTGTCAGTATTTGATATATTTTTCGGTCATTATAAATGAAAAGAAAAATTTAAAAAGCAAGAAGCCTGCACCTAACCTTCCTTTTTCGAATAATTTTTGTTTTACTTAATTTATTTAAAAATTACAGAAGTTCTTATGGGAATACTGGAGTCATGTTTACAGTATTTTTTAACTTCAAATTGACATTGCATAGCCAGGATGCGGCAAAGTACGAGTTTCGGGCTGGGTTCGGACAGCTGTATTAGTGGGGAAGAAAATGAATTAGAAAAAAAGTAATATCGAGAGTATTTTAGGAATTAGAAAAATAGGTACACGAGAGCCCCTTAAGTCGACTAATATGTGAACTAATAAAAACCAGGCAACTCATAAAATTGAATTGTTCATTTCATCGAAAATGTATTTGACATATATCGATTTAATATTATTCGAATCATATTAATCTTAATGTACGATAATTGTACGTATTTTCAGTTGAATTGAATTTCAATTAGTTTGATTTGTTTATGTGGTATGAGGACATACCGAATTTTCAGGATGGCCGTATGTAAGATGGTATAATATAATTATAATAAATAGTATATTATATATTAAAGGACTAAAGTGCATGATTTAATCCTGAAGGTGAAGTTTACTTCACGAGCCGAAGGTGAGGGAAATAATCACCTGAGGGATTAAAGACACTTTAGTATATATGCTATTTTTGCACTTTATCCTCAAACGAATGTAAAATAGTTTAAAAGAATACACATTTAGCAATTTTGACAATAAACTTTATAACAAATATTTATATCGTTACCATAGATACTCTATAACAAATAGCACGTATTAATTAATTCAATTCCTTCACAACGGGATTGAATATGAAAAAATAAACCCTTGGGATCAAATTAAGAACCTTAGTCCCTAAAAATAAAGACTAAAAACGAGTTTTAGTCCCGGAAGTGTAAACAAACAGCTATTGCCGTTTTTGAATGAGTACTTGACGTCAAAAACAATAAGTTTTACAATTTATACACTTAATGTGGTTAACAAATACTTTTAATGATAGTAATGAATAATGAAGGTGAAAAAAGTTATCTAATATCGATGTAAGCACTATTATATTAACTTTGGTTGTAAAATAATGAAGGTAGTGTTCAAGCATTGTTCTTGATTCTGTCGGGTGAGTAACCATAAAAGAATTATTTATAAAGTATCTGTGCTAGTTCAGTTTGGATTATTTCTAACATAAAATAGATTAAGATAATTAGTTTTTGCACTGTCTTAGCATTCAAGCATTAGTAATGCCATATCTCTATATTTTCGCAATATATACAAGTAAATATTACTTTCGCATGGTCTTAAAAATAGAGAATTGAGATCTACAGTTAATAAATGTTTTTAAACCTCGTATTCAGTAGGTATAAAAATAAATTAAAACATATAATATAACACCAGTTTTATTGGTATATTTATATTCATATTTACTGAATTATTTTATTATTATAATTATCCGCCAATATGAATAAATGATATTATGGAATGAAATTTAATTAATTATTATTATTAAATGTCTATATTTATGTGGCAGCATGCAAAATGGTACCTAGTTTTGTTGACTCTCCTCATTTGCCAAATAAATTTTCGCGAATTGAAACACGATTTTTTCTTTGTTTTCGGGAAACAAACAAAATAGGACTATATGTGCGGAATATAAACCATAAGAAATATTAATAATGTCTGTGTTCGGTTTTGGAAAGTCTTTGGAAACTTGTTTAAAATATTCCACGGGAATACACGTTATACGTTTCCCACCACTGACAACTTTATTTACATTCATAACTCAATAAGAAGTTTGTCTCTGGACTGCCGTCTTTTGTTTTATTAAGATATTTATTCGTATTATTCTCCGTCTCCTCCAAATTTTATATTCCGTTACAAACAATGAATTTTAAAATGTAGCTTTTGCGTTTGTTTATTTTATCGTTTTTCCTTATTTATTTTGTTCGTGACGTCAGCCCAGACGAGATCTTGCGGCACATTTTACCCAGTTATAATTTTTAATTGGCTTTCCCTCATGACATTCTGATTTTAATAAAATGCAAATATTGGCACAGACGAATTATATGTTACAGTAATTTAACATGATATCATATTTACTCGTATGTTCCTTATTTTATCCTTAGTTATGCATTTTTAATAATGTCGATATTATTAATTACTTACAAAATTAAATTATTTTTGTATCACTTTTAAAATGTTATGTGAGCGACTATGTTTCTAACAATTCAGGTTAGAATCCTGTCAGATACAAATTCCAGTTTAATTATACACATACAGGGTGTTTCATAACTTCAGGTACATACGTTAAGGGTATATGTAGTTTGATATGCTGATTACGAATCAAAATTTTTTTTTTTTAAATCACAAAATTAATTTTCATGTTTCCCAGTCAAAAAATTTTTCGTTGCCACTGCCACTGGGTGAAGTAATGATTGTTTCATTAAAAATAATTAAATTTTGTATGTTTATTTTACTAGTATTAAGCCGGGGCCAGACATGCGGCATTCGGCGAATCCCGAGCACCTGTTCGCCGAACTTCGCTCAGTGTGTATGGAGAGTTCGTGAGTTGACGAATCGTTCGGCGAACTGTTCGCCTCTTCCCGTCCAAAGTCAGTAAACTAGCACACATCAAAGTGGGCGAACGTTCTTTTAGAGGGGGTTCGGACAACCGATCACACATTCAGGATTCGGCGAACAGCGAACTGTCGAATCACTCACTTCAGTTCCAGCTCAGTAGCGAGGAATTAAGTTATCAAACTTATTCGTAGTTAGAAATTTTTATTATTGTATATACAAATTGTTTCTATAAATAATTATTTAGACTCCCAGACGGCCTCAATCTATTATCTTTGTTGTTGTTGTTGTTAATTTGATTGATTCATATTACAAAATGTTTATAATCTCGTTAAGTCCTCTATTTTGTATGAATAAATGAAAGAAATAAAGCCATTTTGTCGTGTGACAACTTAATGTTCAACTAGGCGAACGTTCGGCAGTTTCCCATATTTTTGCTCGTTATTCGCCGAATGCCGCATGTATGAACACAAAGGCGAATTCCGTTCGACAAATCACGAACATTCGGGATTCGCCGAATGCCGCATGTCTGGCCCCGGCTTTATGTTTGATTACCTATTTCTCTTGTTTGTGTTTATTAGGAAAACGAATCCAGTACAATACTACAAAAAAGGTTTAGGTAAACAACCCTTAATTTTTCGAATTTAAAAAAAATCTTTTAGATTCGTAATCAGCATATCAAACAACATATTTATTTATTTGTTTATTATTCAACAGGTTTAAAAAAAACCCAATAACAGAATAATTTTACAAAAATACAAAAAATACCAGTACAGTGTAAAAAGAAAAAACAATATATAATAAATAATTAATTAAGTGTAAAACAAACCTTTAAACCTCATAGAAAAAGAAATACACATAAAATATATCTACTTGTTCAGTAAACAATAATATAAATAATATATAAACTAATTACATATACCATTAACGTATGTACTCGAAGTTACAAAACACCCTGTATATGTCACTTTCAATGACAAAAGTATTGTAGCAAAATTTTTAAAACATAAAAATAATATTTCTAGACACTATACTTACATAAATACTATAAAATAGTAAACAATGTATATATTCCAATGCCAGGTGTTCCTAATTAATCCATTCTGAACAAGCGTAACCCATGTTTCGATAAACACAGTTATGAGGCTGTTTTCGTCGCAAACATACGTTTTATTCGCGATTCGGGTCGGTTTTTACTTAAATAAGTAAATTTGAACATATTTTCATATGTGATATGTAGTGTACATTTGTTAGTGAACCCTCCATCCATATATTAGTGGAGTATATGTGTGTATGCATGTGAATATATGGATGGTGTGGTAAATAAATAATATTTGTATTCGTTTATAATATTTGGTGTTAGTGGTTTTGTTTGGTCATTGGATGAGCCCAGCGAATCTAAAACAGTGCCGTCTTCGCTACAATGTAAGTGTCTGTTTTTTTTTGCAATATAAGAAGCAATATGCGAGGTTGTGGGTTCAAATCCCACTGAAGAGTATGGGCATTGTGATTGTCTAAAAATTGAAAGAACCTACAAGGGCACAATTACAAATTCAGCAATGACAGTTGAAGAAAAAGAAATAGGTAATATGATAGTGTACAAATATAACTAAGTCTAAAATACAAATGTTACTACCAAAAGCCTCGTCTTATTAAATAATAAAATTATATCACATTAAATTCCGATGTTGAACCATTTAGAAATCGACTGAATGTATGATTAGCCCTTGACATAATACAAAACAGGATTCATTTGATCTAAATTTGTTTTAAATCTCACTAATCAAACAGTCTTTTCAACCTTGTAATGAAGTATGTAATAAGCTCCTTTTTTTTACGACACCACCGCAAAAATTCAATTACCGCACCGGCTAGCGTCCGATAATCCCTAACGAATAACGCCAGCTCACCTAACACCTAAGTATCCCCTTACCGTATATTAGCTACAGCCGCCGCGTGTATTTGTCGCTGTTGCCACTTTCAGACGGTTTCGACGGACTCAATAAGCCAGGGAGGGGGGGCTTGGTCACCTTCGACCATATATAGGTATAGACAGATAACACTCAATGCTGTAGCATACAATGTTGTGAAGGCAAGAAGTACGGTAGCGGGGAGCAGCAGCTATTATAAGTGAGGACACTATAGGACACATTGCTGACTTCTGGTTTGTTGTCATGGAACAGCGAATGAAAATAGGCAACTGCAGCAGCTTTAGGCGGGGAAAGGAGGTGAGGACACGATAGAGTGTTGCACATTGCTGACTTCTGGTTTGTTGTCATGGAACAGCGAATGAAAATAGGCAACTGCAGCAGCTATAGGCGGGAAAAGGAGGTGAGGACACGATAGTGTGTTGCACATTGTCGACTTCTGGTTTGTTGTCATGGAACAGCGAATGAAAATAGGCAACTGCAGCAGCTATGGGCGGGGAAAGGAGGTGAGGACACGATAGAGTGTTGCACATTGCTGACTTCTGACAGAGAATGAAAATAGGCAACTGCAACACTTCGCGGTGTCTGCAGGTCATACTCCTCTTCACACCGCTACGCTAGTTCTTTGCTTCACAACAAAGGTTTGCGTTGTTTGTCTATTCCTATATATGGTCGAAGTTGGTCACCAATGGATCCCATGCGTAGCTGTGCGTTGTGTAAGGACTGCTACCCACCGGCTCATTGTGTGTTTGGATTATTATGTTTCTAGTTAGGGTGTTTTTGTTTCCCTGTCAACGGGGATTATGTTAGAGTAATTAATAAATTGAGGGGAACAGAAGCTAAGCTACGTTCGTACTATCTGAGCTACCTCAGAACAATCAGTTCACATATCGCACTCTCAGTACATTATGTCCATGTCACACCTGTAATACTTGTATTATGTATGATGAAAATTGTCGTGTGTGACGAAAATCTCTCGCCTGCATGTAACATTTGTATGATATAAATAATATGAAAAATTATATAAATCATTTGGAGTAACTAACAGTTTCGTCTGATTCGGTATGACGTGTATGACAGAAATAGCAGCGCTTCAATTTTTCGTCATACACAGGTTTTATCATACATGATACAGTGTATTACTGGTGTGACATGGGCATTACTGTGTTAACTCAAAATCAAGGATTTAAGAGAAAATGATGTTGAATGTTATGTAGGCTCACATAAATCATTAGTTTGTCTTGCGGTGTTTATTATAATTCGATTATAATACAGGCTTTAAAACATATAGTAAGCAAATCATACTAGTGATATATTTTTCTTAAGTTGATAATTTATTTATTAAAGCAATTTTTTTATTATTTATTACTATAATGTTCTGAGAGTGCGATATGATAAGAACAGACAGCTATCTTTTGATTTCCTACTAATTCTCCATTTAAACCATGCTATACATTTTGATTTATGAAAAATAACGGAAAACATATTTTTCTCGATCATATCTGTCTGTGGGATATTGATGCACATACGTACAATTTGTTTTAGATATTTACATTCACAGAGAAAATCACATTTTAATACAATATTTTTGTAGACTAAATTATTACAATATTTGTCAATTTTTATAGCGTTGTTTAAAAAACTACAACATTATATAAATTTTTAAAACAATGTGTAGTTGGTTTCGAACAAAAGCTCCGGTGTTTTGGCAAACCATATTTCAAGAACAGAGACAAACATATTTAACTGACGCTTTTCTTAACCATACCAATAAGACTAGAACCAGCGGTATTACAGTTATTAAAGTTATTATGTCTATGGCTTTTCCATAGATGTATTTTCATAGTGACCACGATATATAAACTATAGGTAAGGTCACGACTTCACAAGAGGCAGAAATCTGACAGATTAAGATGGCCGTCAAAGGGAACCACCTTTTGATTGGTCAATGGTGTTAACGTCGTTAAGTAATGAGACAAGTAGTAGTAACTCTTTCAAGTTGACTAGTGTTTCAAAAATAATTTCTGGTGTGTTAAAATTCGGGTCTTTGTCCCCGAAAAGTGATATAGTATTAATAATACGTGAGAAAAATATAAAGCGTTAAATTAACAAAGAAAGGGACGGAACAGGAAAGCAAGCAACGTAGGTGGGGTTTGAACATATAGAATAGAACGTTAATTAAAAAACGCGCCATGGGAAATCAATTTTTCCTGCTGCAAAACTTCTTGTATTATTTTTGGTGAAATTGCTTCTGTTCTAAACCGTAGCATCTAAATCATTTAACTCTTTCAATTTGTATTAAAACTTTTTATAACAAAGTGCCTGACAAATATTTTTTGATGAATACTTCCTACATTATAACGTATTTCTTGAGTTGAACCACGGTTCCTATTCATATGGGATAAAAACAAGCTCATTTATTACGACACAAGACACTTCTGTTTTTCCCACATCGAAAAGAAAAACTGCTTCTTAAGATTCACAAATATACAACAAAATCTCGAGAATTCGAACGCTTCTTCTCTGCACCTACGAAACAAACCAGTGTTTCAAACGTTACATTAGATATGCACGCTTCGAAGGACGTCTACATTGAAATAAGAAATAAACTGTTTTTATAGAATACAGAAAATATACAAGAAAACCTCGAGATACTAAAGCAAGGCTTCAGAATTCGAGCTGTTCGCTGTACCTTCGAAACAAACCAGTGTTTCAAATGTTATATTAGATATGCACTTTTCGACAGATTCCTACATTGGATTAAGAGAAAAAACTCAGAGAATATATAAGAAAATGTCACGATACAAAAGCCAGTCTTTATAATTCAATGTACTCTACCCACCTACTATTAGTCCAAGAGCTAGCGGTCAAATTATCGACAATTACATGCACGAGCGATATTCGAACGACTATTTCCTGATTAAAATTTAGCCAAACGCTTTCTCTCATGAAAAATAAAGCAAAATTTAAAAACTTCCTTTGACAGCAAGTCAGAATCACATTTAAACCTATCCCGATATTCGAAGGACTATTCCCCGATTAAAATTTAGCCAAACGCTGTTTCTCTCATGAAAAATAAAGCAAAATTTAAAAACTTCCTTTGACAGCAAGTCAGAATCACATTTAAACCTATCCTTTAAATTATTGGTAATTTGCACTAGTGCAAAATTATCGTGTAATTCTACGTTGATTGGACGACATTCAGAAATGTCAGACTTCTGATTGGCTTAAATTTTATGAGGGAAATAGTAATTATTGTTTTTGCATAGGTAAGCAGATAAACACTGATGGCTAGCAAATTTTTAACATTATTTATGAAAATTTAAAATGTCATTTATTATTTTTTATTTGGTAAATTTAAGATTGGAGGAGTAGAAATGTTCTGGTAATGTTTTATAAATAAAAAATCTCGTTTATTTTCACCTCTACATACGCCAGAACTCTTAATTTATATAATTTACATTTTTGTAACTCAACTTTTTATACTTGAGGAAGCCTAATCCGGCCACTTAGGACTGGCAGACTGGATATTCCATCTTCAGTAGCTATGCAAGGCCCAAACCCTTCAATTTCACGACTAATAAAATATCCACACTAATTTGACCGCTAGCTCTCCGTCTATATGGAAACGAACAATGTATTAATTGTTCGGTTTATTCTGTTTCCAAGTGCTATGTTAATCATCATTTAACATAACAATCCGTAAGCTCAGACAAAATCAATTGCTTTTAACTTCTTTTGTACCAATCCCTTGATTTCACTTTTAAATGCAAAAATAAAAACACTGTTGACCTGAATCCTCAAAATAGTGTCAAATCCGATTTCATGTTACTTCGTTCAATAGAAGTGATCAAGCAAAGAATAGAGTCCAGTAAATTTTTTTAGTCCATTTTCCATTCAGCACAGATGTACAGTCCATGAACGTCAGTTAAATTTGTAATTCTCATTCCTGTGCCCTTTCTCCATGGTTAATCCCACAACTAATGAATACAATTGTCATGGTACTATTATTTTAAAAGTAAAATCAGAGATTTGAATAAAAAGGGACAAAAGGGCAAAGTCTTAGAGACTCGCCGGAATTAGTTAAGTGTCATTTAAATCTGATTATCATTTACTTGCAAAGCGTCTTCTTGGAATGGGCTACTTAGATTCAATTGCACCCTGAGCAGTTTCATTTAACTGAGTGTTTTTGCAGTTCTAAGTTATCCTGTAAAAACTCTTATGTGCCATTTTAATCAGGGACAATCCATTCTTACAAAGTTGGAGAATATCCGAGGTAATGTCCCTTAGTCGCTAAAAAGCCTTCATAATAAATTTATAGTGAAATGTCAAACTTTTTATAAGAAACTTCTTCATATAAATCAATTGAATATTAATTTAGGTTTTTACACAGAATTGACAATAATTTCTCCTAACTCGATTTAAAACTGTACAAAACTATACAAGTTCCTCAGATTTGTAAATCTTGAAATTATTAACTAAATCACTTCAATGCTTATTGATAAGAACAAAACTATTCACTTATAATCATATTATAGAAGTTTTTGATGTTATTATGGTTGTATCTAACGAATTAAGTTCGTAACTAATGAATTATAAGTATCTAAGGTATTATAAGTAACTAACGTTTTAGGTTGTTTATAATTGTCAATAAATGTTAAGCCTCATTTCCACCGACTGTTTCAGTGATTAATGCATAATGATTTGTGCGTAAGGCGTAATGCATAATGATTATTTTTATTAGATGGCCATTTTCACCTATTTTGATTAAGGGTATCGACTCCACGTAGCTCAACACAGCGTTTGTCTTATGGTAATGCATAGAAACGCTCGCTAAAAATACGGAAAAGCAGTCTAGGAATTTCTACAATGCTCACGAAGTTTTATATATAAAGCTAAATTTCATAAATTTATTTACAGACGAAGAATGCAACTAGGATAATGCCGAGTTACATTTTCTGATAAATCTCTTAATAATAAGAAAAAGCATGTAAAAAATTGCTTAAAACACACTTTTTCATTAATTTTGTATATGGATTTCAAAGATTTTTTCAGTATTCTAACTGGGCATAATCCTAGATTAATTCTTTCACAATGCAATGCAATGAGTAAAGCAGAAACTGCTACACCTCTAAACACGCAAAATTTTGTTACGGAAACGAGACCCTTAAGGACTAATTCAACAGAGATGACATTTGTTATCGAATTTTGTAATTTAATAATTACCGGCATTTTTGCGATATTAAGGAATGAAAGAAATGTTAATTTCGTAAGTAAGGTATTCAGTTCCATATTTAGAAACACACAGAAATTGACAGCTCGAAACAAATAATAAATATGACACATGTCAATCATTATGCTTGTGCATTACGCCTTATGTTTGGAGTTTGCAAAGTTTTGTTCTTATACATATTGCTCTTAGTACTTATGCATTAAACATAGTTCTTAAGCATTAAAACAGTCGGTGGAAATGAGGCTTTACACATCAAAAGATAATAACAGTTGGTGATACGATTAATATCATTAAGGCCCGGTTGTGCAATTCGAGTTTAGTGTCAGTTTAAACATAAACTCAAGCTTAGTTAAACTGAGTTTTCTCAGCCAATCTCAAGTGTTAAAATAAAACCGTTAACCAATGAGATACCACAATACAATAGGAAAACTTCGTAACCATGGTTTTGACATAAACGTAGTTTAAGCTGAGATTGAACAACCGGGCCTAAGTGTAACCTACATAGTCTCACTGACGTATTTTATCCTTTCTCTCTGTTCGGAAGGAATGTGATCTACGCAGTATGTAACACATTTGAGTCAGTGTAATGTTCACAAACCTAAATAACAGAACTACAGTGTCGTCGCAATGTCATAATGAAAAGCGACAACCCCGACATGATGTTATATTTGCATATCAGCTTCAGGATGAGGAGACATCTCTCCTTCCTCGCGTGTCACATCTCACCGCAAACATCAGCCAGTGGCGGTGCCAAACACACTCCGTCCAAAACACTGGCGCAGGCTTTGCTGTTATATTATCGAGACATTATCACACTGGATGTGAGTCTAATATAAATGCTTTGAAGGTTGACAAGAACTCAAATAAACATTGTGTTGAGAATGAATGCAAAATGATTTGTTTTCTCATAGACATTACTCAGGACTGCAATCTTAAAATATTTTTAAGTTTTTATTAATTAAATAGCCGACGTTTCGCCAATACTATTGTTTTCTTCAAGGTAAATTACAAAGAAGTTATAGTACTATTGAAATACTACTATTGAACTACTAATTTTGGACTTAGAGAAAGATGTGTAGATGAAAAAAAATCTCTTCTACTCTCTATCTCAGAAACATCAGATAGGAATTTTTATATTCGGGGGCAATATAACTAGTGCTTTGATTATCATCGGTGATAGCATGAATTGGTCGTTGAAAATTGACCGAGTGCGCAGCACGAGTTCAATTTTGCTATCACCTATGATTAATCACAGCCCGAGTTATATTTGTGGAGAATATATAATGAATGAATCCAAAATGTTTGGTTATATTTTTTCAATAGCAGTGATAAATTCTGTTTACCTTTCTCAATTTGTCGTGGTCTTCCCTATTATGTCTATCCTGACACATTTTAAGTCTGATTTTTGACAAACAGCAATTTCAAATTGAGAAACTGACAGTTTGTAACTAATAAACAAAACATTTGACATGTAATAGCGGTGATAAAAAATATCTTCGATTTGATAGCCTCTTCTGCCCTATTTCAGCCAATCAAATTAGTCAAATATGTACCACGTGATACATGAATTATATATTTGTGTGAACACATTTTTCTTGTCTACGAGTAGTTGAATCTAGTGTACGAGTACTTCACGTTTTCAGAAGATCCATATTCACAAATCTATAAGCTGCTCCTGCTTCAACACTGTTTTAGAGCCTCTTTTGGATGTCAATATATTTATGGAGTCTTTCATTCTTATGTGTATCAATATTCATCGTATTATGTTTAAATAGTAGAACAAGTTTCAGATTCTGGTAAACTCTTTTAAAAATAAAGGATACCAGTGACTTATGTCGATCTTTTTCTTGTATGTATCAATTTTTATCTCTTATTAAACTTGCCTGACGATTATATTCAGTTCTTAAAAGAACAAACTTTATAAATCCATAAAATCTTTAACAAAGAAAGTTACCATGCTTCTTGATTAGAAGTCATTCAACATCTGTACTGAATCTGGATGTAATTTTAAATAAACTAGGTTGTTCCTCTTCTGGCACAATGTGTCAACATACTTGTAGCATTTTTCACCCCTGTGTATCGAATGTCCTCTGGTTTCTCGTATGAAACTCCGTTTGCAGCGCTACTGGTCTAGTGGCACAGCACAAAGCGTTGCTGCTGGGAATTTCTAAACACTTTATCCGGGCTGTATGAATTTCAAATATAACTTGGTGCAGTGCTAACTCACTCTGTAGTCTCTGTTTGAAATAGACGGTAAATGCAGCGAGATTGCAGCACAAAGCTGACGTTCAACTAGGAAGATTTCATTTACCTACGTGGGGTGTTTATATATTCTCTTATGTTTGTTCTGCTTTCTGAAATGATTTCATTTAGTGTCATAGTTCATCTGAGACTAAAATATTCAATCTTCGCTGTCTCAAATGGTTTTGTTTTATTTTGATCTAACCATTCAAAAGGATTAAGGGACTCGTCTATCTTTTTCTCGAATTCCTAAAATACTCTCGATATTACATTTTTTTTTCTAATTCACTCTCTTCCCCACTACTACGGCAGCCCGAAACTCGTACTGCATACGGGCCAGCTCGGATCATGTATTCTATGACGATAAACAACGGCAACGACAACGATGTAAACGCCCAGCCCTGTAATGGCTGTATCCCACGATAGAAATACAGGCAATTTTAAAATTGCTAATAATGGCAACTGTTTTTATTGTCTATCCCACGAACAAAAGTGTCTTTAAAACTTAGGGAATTTCGTTACTTAAAGTTTCTGCTGTGTAATAGGAAATTTTCTGTTTTAAATGACATTCGACATTTTTTGACGTTTATTAAAATTTGTATTTGAAAAATATCAGTAAATAAATTACAAATATGTCACAATGTAAACATAACATAACATAACCTACCTAAACTAAAAGTTAAAATATTCACTGCACTGTTTTGACATAAGCAACGCTTGCGCAGTATCTAATCTTCGAACTGCTCATGCGCATACGCGAGTTGCTCATAAAATATTGCCGCTACAGAAAAAGTTTAGCTGCACAAAGCTAAATTAATTGCCGTTAAAAAGTTGCCTAGCACATTAGGTTCTGTCTCCATTGTAGGCAACCGTTGCGGTTACGGGCAACAAATTGCGGATATATCACACACAGCCATAATAATGACACAAATCTAGAATGTTGCTAAAATACTCTCCTGTGTTTATATTATACTATATTACGAGTTTTGAACGCTTCCATAAAATATTTATTTATAACAATCATGCATTAATAGGGATCATTAATGAATGAATTATTTTGTCTTTTCTCTCTTTAAATAAAATTCTGTAGGCAAGAGAAATTTTATAGAATTTATTTGACGCTTTAATGAAGTGTAAATCCGGTATCGTGTATGAATAAGTCGCAAATAACGTAAAAGTAATTAAGTTAGGGGTTGATTAAAATTCACAAAGAAGACTGACGAGGCCGTGGGGTGGGAAAGAGACACGGAAATGATTTGCAAGCGATGCATTTTCCTAAAGAGCCTTCATTATCTAATAATCAAGTAATTTGCGTATCACAAAAATCCAATTAACGGGATCAGTTTCGCCGACGCGGTATCTTTTAAGGTTTCTGTTTTTCAACACGCTAAGAAGATTACTTATCATATTTAACCCTATCATAAGCCCAGGATACTTCATTCATTTGCATCTATTTTGAATTTTAATTAACAAGCTATTTTGCGGCTTTGCACACTCTTCAGCAACGGACGAAGTCCTTCTGCAGCATTTATCACTTTTCCATTTCATATATTATGACGGAGAACATCATATCCAATATTAGAAAGCACTGAACTATAATTTTAAAGGATCTTAAACAAATTAAAAATAAGTTTAGTTAAGTTTACGATCCAGGATAGTTAATTTAAAATTCTGTTGTCATTCAGTGTCTTCTTTCAATAATTGAACAATATAACATATTATATGGTTATGTATATTGTTGGAAGACAATTATTTTGCTGCTGATGGCGAAACGTCCATTTTAAACTAAAATAAAGTTTTGGGACTTTATTTCTATGATCCTGAAAGCTATGCTATGTCCAAAATAAAAAATTACTTTCCTTTAGGTAAATAAATATAGATCGAAATAAATGATTATACCATCAGTGGTTAGTTCAACGGTAGTGTCCCCCTAGCATGCTGTCGGTCCCTAGTTAGATTCCCGCAGCCAACAATATTATTACTGGGTCCGGAGTGGTTCAATTCCACTATAATAACATCAACCATTCTATAATTAGAAGTTAAGGTGTTCGTCTACCCTAAAATTTTACAGCGTTAGAGAAGTGTACGCCTCCCACGTTTACTTTAGTTATAATTGAAATATAGTAGTGTATTAACAAAGGATGTCTTAATGCTTAATGAAGTAAAAAATATTTTGTCATTATTTGATACGATTTGATAATGATATTTTTCGGTCATTATAAATGTAAAGAAAAAATTAAAAAGCAAGAAGCTTGCAGCTAACCTTCCTTTTTCGAATAATTTTTGTTTTTCTTAATTTCTTTAAAAAATACAGAAGTTATTATGGGAATACTGGAGCCACGTTTACAGTATTTTTCAACTTCAAAATGACATTGCTTAGCTAGGATGCGAAAAATTGCATTTTTCCACTTGCACAAAATTTTTGTGTTTTTTCTGATTTAATAATGTGTGCCCTTTTATCAAAAGTAACTTAACCACATTTAAAGTCTTAAAAATTATAGCCATGCGATTCGCAGGATCCCAAAGACCTCAAACGATCACGTGATCTTGTAATAAAAAATATTATTTTCCGCGTTTCAATACAGCATGCCGATGAACAGAATTAATATTAGTGTCATAAAATACCTATAACCAAATTGGCATGCAGTCCTCGTTGGTCCAAGGGTGAAAAATTTCGGAAAAGTTTTGTGTAAGTGGAAAAATGCAATTTTAAAAGCGTGCAAGGGTTTAATACCCGTATTTCTATGTTGTCATAGGGTCAATATGCTATCCTCCAAAATGCATACTGTATGAAATAGTAAACCATCACCTGTCATGAGCTCACGGTCTATAACCTAACATATTTGTCATTGAATAAAATTCAACTATTACAGATGAAGGAAGTAAAATTAATGCCAGTTCCTAGAAATTAATTCTATTTCCACAAAAGACGAGCAATTTGCGGTTTCTCATTAATTTAAATGTTTCAAAAGTTTTTTATTTGTTTAAATTAGCAACCAAATGGAACGGATTAAGAGCAGGAAAACTACGTAACATAAATTTCAACGAAAACTTAACAATTAAAGCACTTAACTTATGCAAACTAAAACGATAATTATCTGCATTAAAACTAAATTATCCAAATAGCAGAGGCAGAACTACAGTGTTTAGAACTTTGGCGTAGTTTTTACTGTTTGTAATATAATTTTTATGGGACGAGACAAAACTGCTTTGGTCATTAGCACACAATAACGGTGACCATTCATATTTTGGTGAAAAACTGTCCAGACAGTTTGAAGGCAATAGCCATTCTGATTCTGTAATTGAGACTTAGTCCTATTAGATGGTACCCATCAAAAATAAAACATTAAGCTGGCCCCTTTTAAAACGGTAGTGTCCGCCTACCATGCTAGCGGTCCCTAGTTCGATTCCAACAACCGACAATATTATCACTGAATCGGAGTAGTTGGATTCTACTATTCTGTAATTTGGATTTAATCCTGTTAAGGGGCTATGCTTCTTGAGTGCAATAAGAATCAGAATTCTCGATTCTGGATATATTGCTCAAAATAAAAATCTGAAACTTTACATTAGTAACGACAAAGCATTGTTGAATTGAAAAATTCAAACTATATATTGTTCCGACAACAATTAGAGATAAAAAGAAATTAAACACTAGAATTTCGTGAGGATCTCATGAATGAACTATAAAAGTTATCATTGAGTTTAAAGATTAAATGAGTAGAACATAGATGTAAAAAGGGCGGAAAAACAATAAAACTATAATTTTATCAACAGAGTTGTCATAAATTATATCTAAACTTGTACAATTTTCGCCGAATTTCGCATAATTATTAAAGCCAAACTAATTACATTAATTAAAGATTTTGAAGATTACTTTTAGTATTCTTCCTTAATCTACATACAAAAATTCAACATCATACGTATAACAGTATTAGATTGAGATCGTCACAAAATTACTCGTTTTTCAATGCGTATTATTGCCATGCAATAGGCTCTTAAATGGTTTCCATAAGTTGATCCTTTTTAAACTACATTGATTGGCATTGACATTACTGTCGAAACCACATTTATGGTCTGAAAACTGAATCAATAACTATAACCTAAAACTTATTCAATGTATAACTTATAGTAATGTATAGAAATTGAAATAATTTAAAGGACTCAACAATTTGAGACCTTTCAAATAGCTTTTATAATAATTTATATTAATGTACTAATTACATACTTTGAATATTGTGACACCTTATAAAAGGTTCATTGTTCAAGGTCTATTCAAACTTTGTTTGGCAATACTCGCAATTATATTTTGCTGTAAATTTCACAAGCAGATTTGGTTTCCAATAAAAATTGATGTGAAAGAATCACAATCGGACACAATCAGCAGAAATAATACCTTTTTAGTCGTCTCACTTGCATCACTATGGAAAACTCATATTCGTAAACACATTGAAGCGTGAAGATAGCAACGAGGCAAAGATTTCGAACAACTTCCTCTCCATGATATAAAGTTTTCGTATTATGTACTTGTCAAATAAATGTTCAACAACTAAAAATAAAGAAATGTAGAAGTCATTGAAAGGGAATATCTTCCAAGAGATATGTATATCACGCAACGTAAAAAGAAAACAGTTTTTTGACTTCAATAAATAACACATTCTTCACCATATACTTTACAAAAAGTTATAAATGTCAAACAAGAAAAGAAAATTACAAAACGATAGCGTTTTTTCTTTTCTCGGAATCGGCCAAGGCTCACAAAGTTTTAAAATCAATAATGTATTCAGCAAAGAGCGAATGGCACTGCTTGCCGGGTTGTATTATTTGAAATCTTGACATTTCCTTTCACGAAAAGCATTTATTTTCAATTTAACTCGTTTTTAAATTAATAAAAATTAATGAATTTCTTTTGTACACCATATAATTAAATTATGCTTGGTACGTTTACATGTTTTATGACTTTGTTCCTAAAAGAAACACGGCCTTTATGCTTTTATGTAAGTTTTTCGGCTTTGATAAAAGCAGCAAGCATGATAAATTAAATTTGTTAAGATTTATAAAACTTAAAAGAAATATTAGACCTGAATAGGTCTGGCCCAACAAATGTTCAATTAATTCCTAATTTAAACTAAATCAGTTCTTTAGTCACTAGCGTTTTGCATTTATTGATAAATTAGAAAAGTTTAACTTATTTCAGAGATGGAAGAAAATTGCAGTTTGTGCTTTGTATAATTTTACTGTTTGTCGAAACTTTACAATGGACGTTCCACAGGGTAACATTTCTGGTCCATAGCATTTTCTATCTAAATATAATGATTTCGCTCTTAATTTTGCACTACTGATATTTATAATGTTTGTGAATTTATCAAATTTCGTTTAACGATTTATAACTGTATTTAAAAAGCTGTGTTCAATGTTTTTATTACTATTTGAAATGCATAAACTACACATGAGCTACATAAAATTACATTACACTAATTATTGGGCTGAAATATAATACAACGTGGAGTAATGTTGTCCATGAAATTGTAATTAAACTCGGCGTTATTTGAGCAATAACTTTGTAAACTAATAAATTTTTAATGTACAACTCCATTCCCTAATAATTATCCTGCATAGAATTAAAAGCAAGTAGAAACATATTTATTTATAAGTACCATTAACCTAAATGCCACCATCTTAAATGAATTAAAAATACATAAAAATTTCAAACTCACATTATGGGACTCTTTTATTATCATGAAATGAAAATGCACCGAAAAATGGAAATGGCGTGCAATTAAGTTAATTGCGAGACTTAGAATAACAGCCCGATTAAAAGCTGCAACGGCTTTCTCCGTTCACGTTTTGTCTTATGTTTACGTGGAGCTTTGTCTGTCTAATTCGTCCTGCGGTTAGGTACTGCGCGTAGCGCGACTATTCATTTACACTAGTCTGCAGCTTTTCATTTTACCATAGTTTCAAAGAGATTACTTATTTGTTTTCATGCTTTTTCTGTTTAATAAATTTTCTTTTGTATATTCACATGTCGTCGCTCTGTAAGGAATATGTAGACTTTTGTAATAAATGGATCATTTATTTTTGATACTAAAACAGAATTGGTCATGCTTTAAGATATTTCGCTCAGATTCTGGCAAGAGATGGACTGACTTGTACTGTTTTCTAAAAATCAGCCCATGCTACACAATGACTGAACTCTCTCCAGTGGAATCTAAAACATTACTGTTCGTGAATCGAGAATTGACTGACCAGTAAGGGAGAGAATGCTTTAGACATAAGATAACTTAAGCCTCATTTCCATCGACTGTTTTTGTGCTTAATGCATAATGATTTGTGCGTAAGGCGTAATGCATAATGATTATTTATTAGATGGCCATTTCCACCTATTTTGTTTAAGGAGTAATTCGACAGAGATGACATTTATTGTCGAATTTTGTAATTTAATCAGTACCGGTATTTTTGCGATATTAAGGAATGAAAGAACTGTTAATTTCGTAAGTAGGTATTCAGTTCCATATTTAGAAACATACAGAAATTCGCAGCTCGAAACAAATAATAAATATGACACATGTCAATCATTACGTTTGTGCATTATTTCTTATGTTTGGAGTTTGCAAAGTTTTGTTCTTATGCGTTGCTGTTAGTACTTATGAATTTAACATAGTTCTTAAGCATTAAAACAGTCGGAAATGAGGCTTTACCAGTTTGCCAAATTATTATTCGCCTGAACGCAACTGAGCCAAGAGAAAAAAATTAGTATATACATTTATTTCAAGGTAGCGAAGCGGTTTCTGATGAAACATTTGCAGATAATGTGTCCGCTCGATGATTATTATATACCAATTTGAAATTCTTAAGCCCAGTCATTTCTTATTTCCCGTACTGTACATAATGAGTGAATGGATCAGAAAAACTGCTTTACATTCCGTGATCTCTCCAATCTATATTAGGGTAGTTTTTCTTAATATAATAAAGTTAATTGATATATTCTTAGATGATAACAAAATATTCTCAGTTTCATATTTCTGATTTTGCTTTTTCAAGTGAACATTCTGTTGCATGTATTCTTTTGGAGTTCTTATATGAAGATGTTTCCTTTAACCCACTTAACATGAATCGTCCAAAGGATGTTTAAAAATATCTTATTCTTGTACTTTAAGTGATAAGTCTATCCTAGTCACTTCGTGAGTACGATCAATACAAACATCTCAGAGAATTGCATGGGACACATAATTAGGATATTATTACCAAATTACTAACATTGGGATGTTGCATAAACAATGTTACTAAGGGTGGACATTAGCAATCGCTACGATATTAATAGGCAAATATAGAACAAGCGTGATGTTCACAATCTTGAAATGTTCTGGGGATTTTATTTTGTCAAGTGTTTAGTGGTGAAACCAATATATTATTATTATTAGTTTCTAAAGTCTGGTTTTGTTATTTAAAGTGTATTTTCTGCTACACGCATTATTCTTTTGAAATTCTGATAAGCAGATGTTATCTTTAATCTAACTTTACTTTGTGGCTTAGGTGAAAACGATTTTAGATTCAAATATACTATTATTTTTATTTAGAGATGTAGTTACTTCAGGCGTTCAACTGACTCGTGAGGGCCACATTATACTAATAATATTTTCTGTTTCTTAGTTCATTATTAATTACCTAATTAAAATAAATATGACAAGTGTTTGCAGCTTATATAATATGTAACCAATTTAATTTATGAAAATACCAACGGTACGTAATTTACGATATTTAATTATAAAGATTTTTGTATTTGTAATAATTATTATATGTTCCTGTATTATAGCTTGAAGATTATTTTAAATAATTCGAAACGTTGCAGTAATTTTCGATTAATCTTTTAAACAACCCTAGTCCACTATCCGACAATTTACTACATCTCTAAATAATTTTTTTTGTTCACTATTCACTTACATTATTATTTTTATTGATATTCTCTGGGAAAAGTAAGTATAGGAAGATGTCCTCTCTAATATTTTTGGCTTGGGAGGAAACAGTGTTGGTCGAATTGTCGTTTTCTTTATACTGTATTCAGTCTTCATCCCTCGTAAGCCAAGCGTAAGTAAAGCGACAGAACGAGTGGCCCGAGGCGAGCTTTGCCCACCAAGAGAATCGGTAATGAGCGCGCCTCTGCCTTTTATGGCGAATTAAATTCCAAATAATTACAACTGAAGCCTTTGATCTTCAGATATACCTCCACACTTTGTTTCTTAATCAGCTAAATAATCAACCTGCGTTCCACAGAGAAAAGTGTTTATTAAAATCGTGAAGTTTTATTTGAATTGCGCTGGGCTGAGCGGTGTTCGTGCGACCATGACCACGCAAATGTCAGAGTTGCTTGTGATATCCATTCATTATTTTGGTTAGCAAAGGCCACCGTGTCAATACTTTTCCCAGGGGCTGCGTGATTTGATTTATTCTCCTGGATTGATATTAATAAATTTCACTGCTCTGGTGCAGAATGCGTCTATATGACAACATAGAATACATTATACATTATTTATTTTCGTTTTTGTAAATAAAGCTGATGCTTCCTAACTTTTCGTAACTAATTCTTCGTTTGTTATACTTTTTTTTATTCTCCTGGATTGATATTAATAAATATCTCTACTCTGGTGCAGAATGTCTATATGACAACCTCGATGACAACTTAGAATACATTATTTATTTTCGATTTTGTAAATAAAGCTGATGCTGCATAACTTTTCGTAGGTACCTAATACTTCCTTGTACGGAGTAATAAGGAAGTATTGTAATCGCGAAAAATTTTCAGATTTTGATGGAAATATCCGTTTTGACCTTTTCTGAATCCATTATGACTAGTTTCGTCGTGACGTCTGTATGTGCGTACGTACGGACGTATGTGTGTCGCATAACTCAAATACGGTTAGACGTAGAAAGTTGAAATTTTGTATTTAGGACTGTTATAGCATCTAGTTGTGCACCTCCTATTTTTGGTTTCAATCTATAAACCGGAAGTAGTACTTTTTAAAAATATTTTGATAAATAATTAATTTTAGACAATTTTTTTTATTTTAAATGAAAGATTATGTGATTATTATCTACAATCGGTATTTTATAAATTTTTCTGTATCTTCTATCATTTAAGAATAATTAAAGTATATACTTATAATTTAGTATTTCTGTATCTTGTAGTCCATGATCGATTAACATTTGTTACTACGTAAAATTTAAATGATTATGACATGACAGTGACAGTAGCAGTGACAATAGTAAAATATCGTTTATATCTTCTTCTGCAGTTTAAATAAAATGACTAAAATATATTTGTGAGTATACTAGTATAATAAGTTAAAAGAATTTTTTATATTATTCTACATTTTAGTTATTAAGAAAAGTATGAACAAACAAGGCGTACAAGGAAGTCATGTGGTGTCCACGTCAGATTTTTTAATACATTTTTTGCTGGTAACCCTTCAAGAGGATTTACTCCAAATTATTATAGAATGGTAGATGTTATTATAATTGAATTCAACCACTTCAAAATCTCAACACGATGCTGTCTAACTTTTCGTTAATTTTAATTCTTCCTTTGCTATACAATATTTTTGTTGGTAACCATTCAACAGGATTTGCCCCCAATAACTATAGAATGATAAATAATGTTATTATAGTATAATCCAATCACTTCATCCGATTCGTTTTGACGCAATCAGATTCTCAATCCGTCGACGACCTTGAAATTCAAAGCGGCTACAGAGATTATTTTTTCAACCAGGACTACATTTAAGACGATCAAGTGGTTGGCTGATGCGTTCGGGTGCAATTAAATTGCAAGATATTTCACAATTTAACGACAATCACATACTGCCGGCCGAGAGATTTGAACCACGAAACTCTGGGTTCGTATGTTATGACATGCAGAGAGCTGGGCTTAAAACCGAGCAGCTACTGCTTCGACTTTTATATTTATATGTATGTAATTTATTTATAATTATAGGCATAATTTTTATGAATAGAATTATAAACAGAATTATGTATACACAAATTTTTGTCATAATTCTGGTTTGGATATGTTAGCATTCCAATAGTATTGTCACCTGATCTCGTGTCCACGATATTGGATTTCACCACAAACAATAAACACAAACTAAACTACATTTTTAAAATGATAAAACACAATTAAACCTGCTACTGTCAAACATAGATCTGCTCGATCAAAAAAAAATCAAATCAGATAATCTCTGCGCTTACTACTGCGTTTTTACCTCTCGCCACTCATATCTGTAAGAGAGGTATTGTAATCATGCTAAAATTTCGATAGTGAATTTTCAATGGATAAGCACGTTTTGAGGTCCCTAGAACACGATTTTGATAATTTCGCGATGATGTCTGTGTGTGTGTGTGTGTGTGTGTGTGTGTGTGTGTGTGTGTGTCTGTGTGTCTGTGTGTCTGTGTGTCTGTGTGTCTGTGTGTCTGTGTGTCTGTGTGTCTGTGTGTCTGTGTGTCTGTGTGTCTGTGTGTCTGTGTGTCTGTGTGTCTGTGTGTCTGTGTGTCTGTGTGTCTGTGTGTCTGTGTGTCTGTGTGTCTGTGTGTCTGTGTGTCTGTGTGTCTGTGTGTCTGTGTGTGTGTGTGTGTGTGTGTGTGTGTGTGTGTGTGTGTGTGTGTGTGTGTGTGTGTGTGTGTGTGTGTGTGTGTGTGTGTGTGTGTGTGTGTGTGTGTGTGTGTCTGTGTGTGTGTGTCAGGATGGATGTTGGAGGTACGATAACTCAAATACCACTGAATAAACAAATTTGAAATTTGGTATACAATATTCTGACAGCCTAGATTAGATCTGATTAGATTTTGGTGTTGATCGTGCAACCGGAAGTGGTAGTTTCTTGAAGATCTGAAGAGTTTTTCTGGAATATTCTCAATATTTATGAATTAATAGGAATTTTTTAAATAACATTGTATACTAAATGTTACTATCTACAATATGTATTCAAAACGTTGTTTCTATCTAGCACCAATTTCCAATTACAAGAAGTTAAAAATTCTACAAATTTGTTACAATTTTGATTTATCTGCCTACCTATCGAAACAAAAAATAAAATATTTGAGTGTTAATGTCATATGAATTTTTGACTTTTTGGCAAATTGAAATGGAAAATATGAAATATCATTTAGTATTTGTAAGGTCATAATAAACTTTAATAATATTATAAAAACTACAATTCCCGAATTCCCTTCTAGTACAATGGTATATTTGTGAGTAAGTACTACATAATATATACTTATATTAGAAAAATAAAAATAGTAGAGTATGGCGGGAGGTTATGTGTTGGCCACATCGGATTTTTTTATTTATTTTATATATAGAAAAGTAACCATGACAAAAATTTGTGTATGCCACGGTCCATAAAATTCTTTCCATAATTATGTACAGAATTCTGTCAATAATTATATATCGTGACAAACAGGCTAAGTCACTAAAAACTAAAATTTTATGCAGTTCGATTTCAGGCTGTTTCTGAATAATGGTGCTTTCAAAGTTGCGAATTAGGTAATATGAAAAATTGGAACCACCTTTTAATATTGGCACATGGTTTTCGGCGTTAGTTTAGACTATGTAGAACCAAATTATGGATTTGGATTAAGCATTCTTCATAGAAATCTGCAAAATCTAATGATATATTTTCTAGCTTGAAACGCTCAATCTTCTTATAGTTACTAAGTATAGCTAGTTTGTCCCCTTCTCTTCGGATTAGGGACGGCATTTCAAATGATTAGTAATCAGTGTGAATTAATCCCAAATCTGCATGCAGAAACATTGGAAACAACGCTGTGCAAATACCATAATCCGCACATTTCCAAATGCCATTCATGTATATTAGTGAAATATGAACGTTTATCAATAACAACCAATGTTCAAATTACACCACCGCGCCGTCGTGTTTTACATGTAACACATGGCATTATGCGATGCACTCAATGCCATTGATAGATGACGATAGCGCAACAAGAATTTAATGAAATAATATCAGTCCACTCGCTATGTTCCATTGACAACTATTATTCATCTATGAATTCATGTTTGATTAAACGTTCTGTCTGAATACGGATCACTGACCTTTCAAACTGTCGATTAGTAAAACAGGCATCGGTTTTAGTTATTCTGGTTATTAATTGCTGTTTTACACGCTTTTCTATT
Source organism: Agonum fuliginosum (assembly GCA_947534325.1). Lineage (NCBI taxonomy): Eukaryota > Metazoa > Arthropoda > Insecta > Coleoptera > Carabidae > Agonum > Agonum fuliginosum. Next base: position 430,520 of record OX384037.1, read on the forward strand.
CCAATTGATTGGACGATTGAGTATATTTCAAATAATACAGGGTGATTCATCGTAACTTATTCAAAACGCATTAATGCCCATTTTATGAATTAGAAACTTTTTATTTTAATTTTATAATGTAGGTACATATCTAAAGTTTTGTTTCACCCAGTTTTCAAAATCATATCAAGTAAATGACGCCCCTTGGCTATACACTGAATAAGCCGATTTCTGGCGTTTGTCATAACCCTTTCCAGCATGGCAGCGGGTATGTTGGCAATTGCGGCCCGACTGTTGGCCTTCAGGTCTTCTAGGGTCCTTGGACGGTTGACGTAAACGTAAAATAAACAATAATAAAAAATCCCAAGGAGCCAAATCGGGCGAGCGTGCTGGCCACTCCAAATCGCCTCTTATTGAGATAAGGCGCCCCGGGAAGTGTACGACTCAACTGAAAACACACGCTGCTCCATGCTCCAAGGCATGATGGCGACTGGCCTGGTGGAGAATAAAACTTTAAAAGTGCTCCTGTCGAATGAGATCACTTTCTCACCACTAGGATCCCTACAGCCTGAATAGCACGCATTATAAAAAGCAAGTTATGATGAATCACCTTGTAGTATCTAAATCACTTTTTGTCATAAATATTCCATGTAGGTATATTACAAGTTGGGATATTTTCTTCTGGCGAAGGAATTTTTTGTAGAAGTTTCCTGTAGATTTTCTTATGCGTTTCTACCTCTGACATTATTATTAAGAAAGCTGTTACACATTAAGCCTTCCTTGAATACAACAGTTCTTATAAGGTACGTGTTTATGAAAAAGATTAAAGAAGTCATTCGTTAATTACTTTCTTCTACTCCTGGTATTAAAACATCATTTACCGAACTGGTTTCCATGGCGCTAAATAACACCTCGACAAGCCGTGACGTTGGCCATTTCTCTTCTGTATAGCAACTAACATATTAAGCACGGGGTGAAGTTGGCTCTTATATTCGACTTTAAATTTTTGTGAAAAATTTAGAGAAATCAACGATTTTCTTCACTAATAGTTGTCAGAATTTTTCAAATATAATAGCTAATATACACTTGCTTTAGTAGAATTTTGTACAATGTTCAAATTATTATATATTTATTTATGTTGTTTAATTTATGACGTTCCTTCACAATAAGAAAACGACAATATGTAAAAGGAAAGGCTTGACAATTTAAGTATCTTTTAAAAAATGTTCCAATTTGCATCTAACTGTTTTCTTTCCTGGTACTACCTAATACTAGACTAACCTTGAGCACAATTTTATGTGTCATTTATCACAAAAAATAATAAATATGAATATCTTGGAACAGTTTTTCCTTATGAGATAGCTGGCCTCAAATGTCATTCGCATGAGCAATAGTTTTTCTCCTATATAGAGTAATACTTATTTGTTTACAGTTTTATAGACACATTTGATAAACCAAATATAAATTTGTTATAATAAATTGACGTGTGCCAATAGCAATAATAGTGTTTTTAAATGCGTTTATTAATGTTATTATTTGATAATTTCAAATTAACAAAACAGTTTAAAAACAATGTTTACTATGAAAATATCAGCAGTGTAAACAGTAATAAATATGATTTGATTATTTTCAGCAAATATTTATACAAATACAGTGGAATTTTTCAGTTAATCCATTATTATTACAACGAACATATTGATAATTACATTAAAAACTAATAAATATTCGTTGGCGTGGTTGGGCTGCGAACATATTGGTTTATTTTTGCCATACACGTTTTGTATTCATGTCAGGAAGGTATTGTGACGGATCAACATTTCCGATAACGAGTTTTCAGTGGATAAGTGCGTACGCTTTGGGCCTCCAGAATACGAATTCAATATTTTCACAATGATTTTAGTCACGGACGTAATTTTGAACTTTGAAGCTCGGGGCAAGAATAATTTTGACGCCTACTACCTACACCATGCAGCTTTTTCCCAATATTTTTTTTATACGAATACGGAACACTACAGAAGATGTCTGTCTATAATAGAAACCACTATTTCTTACAATCCATGTTTTAAAATAATCAATTGCATTAATCCAACAGTTAAGCCTCATTTCCACCGACTGTTTTAATGCTTAAGAACTATGTTTAATGCATAAGTACTAAGAGCAACGCATAAGAACAAAACTTTGCAAACTCCAAACATAAGGCGTAATGCACAAGCATAATGATTGACATGTGTCATATTTATTATTTATTTCGAGTTGTCAGTTTCTGTCTGTTTCTAAATATGGAAAGGAATACTTTACTTACGAAATTAACAGTTCTTCAAAATGCTGGTAATGATTAAATTACAAATATTCGGCAGCAAATGTCATCTCTGTCGAATTAGTCCTTAAACAAAATAGGTGAAAATGGCCATCTAATAAATAATCACTATGCATTACGCCTTACGCACTAATCATTATGCATTAAGCACTAAAACAGTCGGTGGAAATGAGGCCTTAAGATACAGAAAGATGAGAAATTTATATTGTCCAAGAAGGAATTTAATAAGAAAAATAAACCACTATCTTCTATTTAATTTGCTACCAGTACCAGTTTAGGCAATTTAAAGTGTCATCGTTAGGTATAGGGAAATTATTACAGTTAAGTCATGTTCATACATACACAAAATAATCCTGGTGAGAATTACCTGTCATATACATAGAGACGCCGCTAAATTGAATCTTCAATGAGTCTTGGAAAAGAATAATTTCTAATTCATTGATGGCTTTAAAATAGTGTTTTACTTTAATCATTGCCCAAAGTTTGATCACAACAATTATTACTTGCCACGACAGTTGGGTTATACAACTGGACGGAGATTGACGTTGACTCAGTTGTAGCAAGATGACTTGCATATGCTACGCTCTGTATTTTTGTTATCTTAAGTTATTTTTAGATACAAAAGTTCAGAGGTCATCTGCATCCCCCTGCACCCTTTACGCCAGACGATCCATAGATTTTTGGGCGTCTGCGATAGTTCTTCGACAGCCGAGCTCGAGATAAGTCCAAGATGTAGCCCGTTGCTACGGACATTACGCTTTTGAGCGTAAATTTTAAGTACTATTTAATATAAATTCATATATAAGTTAGTGGAAACGTATAAGTATCAAGTTTTTAGTAATTAATATTTTATCGTGTTATATTCGGAGTTTTTGTGTTTTATTAAATATATTTTTAAGCCAAGTGCTCTTTAGTTCTTCTATGTCATGATTAAGTGCCGCTCCCTAATTCATCCCTTCCCAATTAAAGCCACGACTGGTTAACCCCTTTCCCTTAAAGTAAACTTCCTTTCTTTTTATCCTATAACCGTATTTACTCCTATTTTGCTACACAGTCTCTAATATGCGATCTCGATTAAGATTGCAGCGCTATAGCTATCAGATAGACATACATACGAAACTTTACAATACGTACACTGTGACAGACTGTGGTATTTGATTAATTTTCTGTATTTATTTAAATACTTAGATAATATTGATACATATAACCATACACGAAGCGTAGTTCTTCAAGATTTAATGTCTATTTGACAGCATCCAATAACTGTCAACACCAATTTGAAAACTTTAATTTTTTGATGGTAACTGTTCAGATAGAGATCACTTGGGAAGAGTTACCTATAAGCAATATTCGGAACTCGTATATTCAACTCTTAGAATAGGTCAAAACCTGATTACCAGAAAAGCGTATACTACAATTTCTTTACAAGTGCACGTATAACTTTAATATTTTATTACGAAAACGAGTATGTACGCTCAAAAGCGTACAGTTGGCAGTGTCATTCGGTAAACGATCTGCTCAAGCAAACCACATTAAGCATATTAGCATACCCTCCATCATTGTGTGAACGTATAGTCCAACATAAAAATACAAGTCCCACATTCGTTCTAGTTCTTGTGATTTATATTTAATCTAGAAATGCCATCGCGTTGCCTCGATCCCACCCCGCACCCCGCTATACGACTTGGCCTCACCCCAAGTGATATGTCACGTTTATGGAGCGCAGTATGCGGTGTTGCCACATCTCCGACGTCGCGCAGATCATGTGGAAATGCAAATCGAACGGCGGCGGCGGGGAGATTTAAATTTCATTCCTGTTAGTGTCGCCAGCGAATACTTAAATAAATTCCTGTTCGAGACGATCACTTACTCGTAACCGAATCGGGAAAATGCTAAAATGGGAGCTATATTACCAAATGGAGATATTTTATCACTTTAAGATGGTGGGTGGCAGCTTCGGTGCAAAATATTCCTATTTTTATTATGTTATTGGCCTGCATAATTTGGATAAACCTGTTTGAAAACTTATTTAGTTATTTTTTAAATTTACTGACTATTCCAGGTTGCTGAGTACCAACTGTTGACGTATGGTTGTAATCTTTTTAAACCCAATCACAATATAGTTTTATAATGAATCACAATGTTAAGAATAAATACTCTACACATGGGGCAGAATCGCTACCTTGTGGGCCACCCATTTTAAATAACTCTTCAAAGTTATTAATGGTAACTATAAGGTTATTCTTTTAAATATACATAAGTTGTAAGATACCAAATAATTTTTAAATCCAGTGCTGATTACCTCATGAAAGTAATAACTTTTCTCCTACCTTTTAAAGAAAAGTTCTCTGCAGACTATAATATGCCTTACTATATAAAAGTATTTGTTACTTCTTCCAATTAATCACTGAATTTTGTCTACATATTTTGTAAACCGTAAGGTAAATCTGATCTAACTCAACTCCCCAACCAATAAAGGCTAAAACGCTAAACATGCATTGATAAAAAGATTGTTTCACGATTTCCTTCATTAAAATTCTTCAGAATACATCTACTCCCGGAAAAGAATACGAATGCGTATCAAATGTAGCGTAAGAATTTTTTATTTAATATATTAATCAATGTAAATACTAGAACACTTAATGATGCTGTATCTTGTAAACGACGAAAGGAGTCTTTGTTTTTAAATTTTAAACTGCTACTATATCGTCTGAGAACTTTTACCTACTTACAAATTTTCTCTTGACTTTCATTGTTATAAGAAAAATGTTGGCAGAGCCTAATTGATGCGTCCTGCTTGACGTTCAACGCAGGTCGATTGTTAGTGTTCTTTCTTTTAACTCTTTTGTAGCGAAGGTAAGCTAGTACGCAGGATAAAACTTTTACTTTGTAGGCTGTTCGGCCCACAAAACGAAAGAACAAAATGTCAAAAGAGCAATTATTGAACGGAAATTTCAAGAAACACTTGAGAACTTCTCCAAAGTAGAAGTGCTATTTGAAGATTACGGATATCAAAAATACTTCAGATATAAAACTCTCTCTTAGTCTCGTAAATTCATAAACGACAGATGTTTCGATTAAGAGGGCGATTCTTGCTTTGCACAACTCTTACGAGAAACAAATCATCACGAAATAGTTATTCATTAAAGTTAAACTCTGTACAATGGCATACATGTATTTTTACTATCTAAATTATATTTTTAACAAAAAATTTAAAAGCTGCATTGGAAAAAGTGTCAATGTCATTGACGAATTAAAAATATCGAATTTTCTTCGAAAAATATTTTACCAAATACATCAGAATATTTTCTCTCGTGCACTCAAACTTAAAAGAAATATTCAGGTATGTACTCGTAGATATGATGCATATAAGGTATTATGTTATATTTTAAATTTTTGTAGCATTTAAGTAATATAAATTGATTCTTGACTGTTGGAATTTTGTGTTGGACGGTCGAATAATGGGTAGGTACACCAGTCACAATTGTTGTAGATTTTGTTTTTATTCATACAGTCGACGTTTCGGCTACTTATTTAGCCTTCATCGGGTCAAATGAAATTTACAAAATCAAGTCAAAAATGGCTCAGAGCGTAACATAATCAATTTCACGATGACCATTTGACTAGACGTAGACATCAAGATTGTAATAAACTTTTGTAAGTATTTAACGACTGACGAGTTTCTGTTTAAATCGTAAAACCTTAGATCTAGCGCTTAAACCAAGGCTTGAAATACCGTGCAGACGGCTTAAGAACGAATATTACCCGCAGTGGTACAAACGACCATTAAGATATTACCTTGAAACTTACAATTCGTATAAGCCGGTGTTCCAATGGACTACAATTATGCCTATAGTTTTCTCCAACTTCTTAACGCACAATCCTATTTTAAGGTATTCTTAAATACATAAAAAAATAAGTTTTTGAAAAGAAAATATCGCATCATTCCATATAGGTTCCTAACACATTCATTTCACATTAATCGAAGTTTGTTCATAGATACTTATAATATATTCTGAAGAATATAAATTATAAATCCAAATACAATTTATAGAAAGTATAACCGATGTTCCAATTGGATACATTCTTTTATTTTTATGTTCTTTGCACAAGTATATTGATAAAATTATATACACTTAAATAATTTCTCCATGAAAACGGTTGGCACATGATCTCCATAATGGTCATGCTATTGGTACTAATCCACCACATCACAAATCTTCTCATGTGTCTTGTACTTTCAAACTTCTTTCTCCGAATATATGTCAAAGGACAAAGATGTCAGCTACGTGCCGATTTTGTCAAATGATCTTTGAACTGAGAGAGCTCATCTTCTACATTGAGAAATCCATAAATGAGAAATTGTTGGAGAGTCGAACCGAATATAGAATTTTTATTGGTTCAGGTTACTTTAATAAGACTTTAAGTGATGCAAAAGTATAACCTTGACACTATTTCTTATATGTCGAAGCATCTGTCTATAATTTTATTACACAATATATCGAGTCTTTTTTTTTAACTTTGAACTAAACTAAATAAACAACCCAATACCTTTTTGAATCCTAGACTCAGTTTTGGTACAAACTTTGATTGAATTGAACTAAATAAATCTCAATACCCTTCGTGGGTTCTACAAACTCAATTTTGGTTGATTGAACTGAACTAAATGAAGAACCTAATACCCTTCTTGAGTGAAATTAAGTGATGTAACATTGTAATATGCCTACATAAATCACAATCATACACTATTTAACGTCAGAAAGGTACTGAGAACCAAATAAATTTATAGGATTAACGAAAATGTCTGTTAATGCTTTTGATTGTTATTTTTTAATGTAAGATGTTTTGTGAATGATATAGTAAGTATTTTGATGCGTCGTATTGATTTCTTGTAGCAGTAGTAGTATTCGTTTTGGGATTTGAACCGACTGGTTATATCCCTAAGGTGACTTGCCACATATACACAATAAATGTTTGTTTCCTTTACAAATGCTACTTTACTAGGATGCGTGTTGTCAAACCGATGCAGGTCCATTGTTACAGCCTTTGGCCGATAGCATTGTAATAATAATAATAATAATTTATTGTCTGTCTATAAAGTACAGTATAGAATGTATATACAAGACACTGTCAAAACAAATGTAGCTGGTACTTACATAAATTGGTTAATATGATAGTAGCAACTATTTATAAGAAATGATCTTAGCGAATTCTTAAAGCTAGTAATGTTAGTTAGGTTTTTAATATTACTTGGAATAGCATTGTAGATTTTTATTGCGTTAAAATAAGAGCTATTTGCATAAAACTGAGTGCTGTGAACAGAAACATTAAGCTTAAACATGGTCAGATTTAATTTCACAAAGATCGCTATTTCATAAATATATAGAGAAGGCACAGTTAGAATTCCCAACTCTATACAGATTTGTTTACAATGAGCTCTATTTGACACATTCGCTATACTTCTAAGTATTCTTTTTTGTAGTACAAATATTTTTTGGCATGACATGTATTTCCCCAGAATATTATACCGTAGATGCCAAGTTAATCGTACACTAAAGAAAAAAATCATTCGGTAAAACTATGTAACAACACGTTTTTCAAATTTATTTAAATTTATTTTAGTTTTTTCTTTTAACTTAAAACAAAAATTCTTGGAATTTTTCTGTGTATCAAAACTTGGAATGATGACGATAGTAGATACCGATCCAAGTCAGGCTGTGATCCGAATTCGAACCCACGACCTCTGTACCAGAGGTTGTAGCTCTTACTACTATTTCATATCGCCGGTTGTATTTTTACTCGCTGATAAGCATGCTCGAATACTTCTTTGGTTGGTTTTAAGAAATGACAACACTTTTATTTATTGGTTATTATTTTCCACACGTACCTATCTCTTTAGTAATATTTAAAAGAGGAATGAAAATAAATATGTTTGTTGACGTTTTAACTAACCAACTTCCCGAATCCTGATAAAGGGTATATTTGAAAACATGAACAGCAACCACCGTGTTTCATGTTTACTTACAAACATTGCTATTACGGGCGGCGGCGAATGTTCATCGAATTTTCATCTTTCATAAACATGGCTTATAGTAATGGAAAACACAGTAATGCGTGAAACGCTTTCCAGTTTTAATAATCTGATAAAATGTAAAATCCATTAGTAGCCGCGCGCTTAGTATTTGAACTGAAAATGAACAGTTTATATAACAGCCCGAACCACGCACCGAAGCGTCCAAATATGTTTTTTAATAAACTCCGCGGAGTTAGTATTTGTGTTTTTAAATGGATTCTGAAACGCGACAAAAAGCGTGGTAATCTCAATTTTTCTAATTTTAATTTGAAAATAATTACTTCTGTAATCTTGTTTTCGCATGTTGGTTCAGAGTTAACGTAAGAATATTACGGCTTTATTTAATTTCTGACCTTTGCCAACTCTTGTCTGGTAGACTTGTCTACTTTTTGTGATACTTAATCACAAGGCAAATGCTGCGCGGGTTTAAGCACAGCTCTCTGCCTGCTATAGTATTACGAGGGGTCGTTTTTATATTCCCGGACTAGGCATGAAAACAAAAGACTAGAGCAACAAAAAAAAATTATTTTTCAATATAGGTCCCCTGCTTTTGAATACAGGTATAACACCGTTTCAATAACATCTTTAATCCAGTATAAAAATATTCATTTGGTTTTTCCGCAAAATGGCCCTCAACAGCTGCTATAATTTCGTCATTGTCCCTAAATTTTGTCCCCCTTAGTGTTTTTTTGAGATTTGGGAACAAAAAATAGTCACTGGGTGCTAGATCTGGACTATAAGGCGGATGTTCAATTTCTTCGAAGCCACAATCAGCTACAGCAGCTTTTGAAAGTCTGGACTTGTGCACTGGTGCATTGTCGTGGAGCAACAAGACACCTTGCGTCAGTTTTCCGCGTCTCTTAACTTTAATAGCATCTCTAAGGCGATGCATCAGGTTTGCATAATACTCTAATTGCTAACTGCTAATTGTCGCTTCTTTAGTCTTGCATCCTCTAGTACCAAATACTTGGTTTTTTCAACAACATCTGAAGTGATCACCCCTGGACGGGGATCATCATCCAGTGATTCTCGACCATGTATAAACAATTTTGACCACTCGCAAATTGACTTAGAAGGGCAATCATCCCCGTATACAGCCAACATTTCTTCAAGAATAATTTTTGGAGGTTTTCCTTGTTTTGTAAGGAATTTTATAACAGCCCGGTATTCGATTTTATTCATTTCGATAGATATACAACGCGCGACGACACAAACTGACAGATAATAAAATTAATAATGTTGCAATTGTTTTGTAAATTGCCACACAAGTTACCAAGACATATGTGATTAAAAAACAGCATAATGAAAAATTGCATCAAAATTCTAAACAGCCCAGTCCGGGAATATAAAAACGACCCCGCGTATATACAAGGACCAGCAGACCATCTTGGGGACCAATGTAGTTTCTATACTGTCAAGTAAATAGGACCGTTGGCGCAAAGCTTAGCATAAGAGGCAGCAGGGAGCTAGTTTCCGAAGTACGTATTACACGATACATATTTAAGTAAAAATAAGACGTACGTATAATGTTACTGCGAGTAATTATGTCTTCTCTATTGAAGTTTTTACAACAGTACGAATACATACTATAATAATTATAACCATGTCATATTATCAAAGTTGGAAAGTCAAAGAGTTAAAAAAATGTAGGTATTGTTTCAAAGAGGTGCCAAAATATCGGAACGAAAAACAGAATTAATAGAAAGGTTACTTAAAATTTCATTTGTATAATAGTAATAGTTATTTTAATACATAAAACAAATGCAGACAGCATCTTTTTTAAATATTATGTTATTTTTTTAAATATTAAGTTATTTTCTCCAATGGAGTTTATCCAAATTTGTCTGCTATGGTCGTTTGGTATTTTAAATCGCGAATTACTTTTGCCATTGCAATGTACAAAACAGCAATCGCGAATTTTGACTTTCGTTGATTCGCTTCATACACAGCGTATACACAGGTTTGACGTTTCTAAGTCATTTGAAGGTTAAAAGGAATTAGCTCCCTAGCGATCCTATCGGGAGAAATATTGCGCCAACGATCCCATTGATGCTAATGACTAATTCTTCAAGACTTGATAAATTATTAATCCAGAATGTAAATTTATAAGAAACTCACGGTACACAAGCTATCGTTTTGGGTTCAATTCCAGTTCTGTCACCTACAGTTTATTAATTATTGTTTTCTTCTTTCTGGATCTGCAGGAAACCAAAATATCATATAAAAATGTAAAACTACATTCACCATTTAGAAAACTATCAAATTTACGATGATTTTAAGACATTTATATGAAATTTGTTTCTACACAAATTTGAATGATTATGACAGTGACAGTACAGTTGACATCTTTAGCTTGCATCTTGGTTTACATATTACATGAACATGAAACTATTAAAAAGTAAGTAAAATGTATTAGATTAGTAGGATAAGCAGAATTAGGCGAAGGTCGTGTGCTAGCCACATCAGATTTTTTAATCCCTAATTTTGATCTGCTTTCGATTTTTGACGATATTTCAGATTTGAAGAGTTCTGATGCAATAAAACTTTGATCTTGAGTATTCATGGCTTCTGACGAAACGTGCGTCAGATAAATATGAGAAAATGTTTTCACCCCAGTAATATTTCAGTAAAGGTAGAAATGTGGTAGCATTAAGACTCGAAGTTGTAGAATTTCATAGGGCGTATTTTGCTAAGCTAAAGCGAAAAGTTGCGAAGCAGAACTTATCGCCAAGTTCAGTGATTCGATTTTATGTAAGTGTGTATGATGAAGTGCTAGTACGTGTGCGAGAGCTTGTAGAGCTCTCCACACAGCTTTGCCGAGCTTCCTCCAGGGCTGGATCAAGCATATTTACATTTTTCTAATTTGATGTGCGTTGCAACGGCTTCGCTGAATCAATCATGAAAATAAAATACAAAAGCACACTTACTACTTGTTATTCATCAGACGTTTATATGCAATGAAAAACTAGTGATTCTCTATACACTCAATTTTATTATGTTCCTGTAGTTGAAGAGGTTGGTGACCATATACAAAAATGATGATGAGAGGCTGAAATTTATACAGTGCCTTTATTACACTATTGAGATTCTAAAAAAATAATATTTAATTTTCGTCTATCCGGTTTTTGAGTAATTGAATGTTGAAATTTCGCTCGTTTTACATGGACTCTTATGGCAATTCACTAAATTTTTGTTTTGAATGCTTTAATTACGTGATAAAATGATTAAAAATTCGTAGAACTTATATTAATATTTCCTATAAATCTTTAAAAATAAGTTCGTTAAGATTTTGTATACTTTTTCCAAACCATTTGTTATTTTTTTAAAATGCCAAGCCTTTTTTTGATTAGTTCATTAAAAATTATATCACCGCACCGAACGAATTGCAATATCAGTCCCGCACCTTGATCGAATTTTGTTTTACATTATCAAAAATATTTTTATTTTCATATCCGCTCCTAAGTCTAATATCTACTGCAGGAGTCCCCAACCTCCTTAAGTATAAGTTTGTAAACATTTTGGTCCACCTAGTTGGATTCCACTATTTTAACATCTACCATTATGTTATTGGGAGTTAATCCGGAAGAATGGTTATCATCAAAAATTAAACAAAATGATTTTCACGGTAATCTTCAATGTTCCAATATTTAAAAACAGTTTGTACTAGTGTTGTCTTATGGAATGACTTAAATTGGATCAATGGTTTAGCATTTGAGCTACATAAAGTAAAATGTTTTAAATACCTACTCAATTTTTTTTAAGCCAAAGTCTTGTTCAACTAGTAGCATTTAGTAAGTGGACTAGGTAATTGTTTACCTTTAGGCTCCATATAAAACTGATTCTTTTGATAATCTCATGTATCCTTTTGAAATATATCTTGAGTAAGTGTTTGAGCAAATATTGTATTTAAAGTTGATTGCTTGGTCCACATAGTTAACTATTTATAATGTTAGTTCGTGCACTTTTCCTATCGTCACGGACCTTCTCAACCATTTCTTGTATTCCAGCCGGAGATGATTAAATCCATGTTACACGAACCAATACGCACCCGCTCTAAGTCCAATTATCCCAAAGTTTAACCGTTGAGGGATGGAGACCTTCTCAATTGTGTTTAAAGGAAGGATCCATGTTAACTTTTTTCCAGTCTTATTTTTTCTCATATACCAGTAAAAAAAACATGTTTCACGAACCAATACGCACCAATTCTAAGTCCAATTATCCCAAAGTTTAAGATGAGCGAAGGCTGACCTTCCCAATTGTGTTTAAAAGATGGAACTTTGTTAACTTCTTATTCCAGTAAAGCCTCATTTCCATCGACTGTTTTAATGCTATGTTTAATGCATAAGTACTAAGAGCAACGCATAAGAACAAAGCTTTGCAAACACCAAACATAAGGCGTAATGCACAAGCATAATGATTGACATGTGTCATATTTATTATTTATTTCGAGTTGTCAATTTCTGTCTGTTTCTAAATATGGAAATGAATACTTTACTTACGAAATTAACAGTTCTTCCATTCCTTAATATCTCAAAAATGCCGGTAATGATTAAATTACAAAATTCGACAACAAATGTCATCTCTGTCGAACCATGCGTTTTATCCGTTCCGTTCTATCCGTCGCAAGTTGTGATTGGCTAGATTCAAATTATGAAAAATTGGCGCGTTGGTAAATGCAGCGACAGACAGAGTTCGTTTACTCTCTACTCGTTGCAGCGCGACCTTGAAAACGGATGCTTTGATATGACAGTTAGCAAGTAGTTTCATACGGTTATTCGTAGTATTTGTTTGGTTTACCTAAGCAACATGACTAGAGTAAAATTCAAATAGCTAGGACCCTGGGCTGCGCGAGAAGGCAGAGCTTGTCATGTACTGTCCGTTTTACAAAAGCGGAGCTAGCGAGTATATGCTGCGCTGCACTTCACTTAAGTTTCAAACAAAACTAAAATATAACTCAATCACTATCAATTACAAAATTCACAGGGTTACACGAAGCAAAACACTACGAATGTCAACATGAGAATAACAGATATTGAAGCTGATGTTTAGTAGAACAGACAGTAGCGTAGTTTCCTCTTGTTTATCATCTATATTTCTCTCTCTGTAAGACGAGAATTCGTACTTCGCGCAGGGTTCTAGCTATTTGAATTTTACTCTAGCTTCGTAAGTTTATAAAATCGTAATAAATATTATGTCATAACACCAGAGAATCTAACCTTTAAAGAACTACAAATCAAAATGGATGGAACGCAACGGACACATGTGAACAGTCTAAATTTCATACGTCGTCAAGTTTGCAGCGACGTATAAAACGGAACAGATGAAACGCATGCATGGAACAAAATAGGTGGAAATGGCCATCTAATAAATAATCACTATGCATACGCACTAATCATTATGCATTAAGCACTAAAACAGTCGGTGAGAATGAGGCTTAAGAAATTGTGAGACAACATTAACTGCCGTTGAAAATGAAAAATGGTTCTTTGCCATTTTTGTTTAATTTGTTTTCAACATGTTCTCTAATCCAAAAATCTACTGTTCTTATTGCAGTCTTCGTATACTCTCATATTTTAGTTTCTCGGTATGGTTATATTATACAGTCCAGGCCGCAGAATGGGCTTATTTTGCTCGTCTTGACAATAGACCTCGAGAACTTCCAATATTTGAATATATTAGAACCTTCTGAATAGTCGTCGAGCAAATTCCTGGATCCATCTCCCGACTCCCGACCTCGTAGAAAGCTCATTACACAAAGAAATGGCTGTGACGTCATCATAACCCGCTGTGGCCGCGTGACTACACTTTAATATCGATTGAGAGCGACAGCCGCCCTACCATGCCCTGCGCTACACAACACAATGAATGCATTTCGAATTCCTAACGCAAATAAAATCAATCGCCAAGGCCGAGTGGGACCTGCACGCAAATTACCCGATAATTTTTTCCTCTTTTACTGCTTCGTGTTGCGGGACATTTCCATTCTTTCTTCTTTCCAGTGGCGCCGCAGGAGTTGGTGTCACCCAACTCAGACATTGGTGTCCCCCAGTCACTCATGTTTTATTTATTTTTTAAGAAATAGGTGACAGGAAGGTCTTCAGGATCCAATTAAATTTGTTTTATTAAATCATATTTATTTATTAGTTTCGAGAACAAACTCTTCTCATCATCAGCTTATATAACATTGGTAAATAACCAAGAATTATAAAAGCAAAAATATGAGCAACACTTAAACTTATAGACAGATTACATTGTACAAATCACGAAGCGATTAGTTTCGTGGTTGAAGAAATACTTATTTATTTTGACTACGTTCTTCCATCTAATCCTCCTGCGTAAGCCTTTGTTACAACCACCAGCTAATGCAGTTCCATGCACTCAGATTTATGTAAGGAGGTTTTTTTCTACACCAAAATTAGTCTACTCATTATAGGAGTTATTTATGAGAAACCATGCTAGAAATTATTATTTTTATACAACAATATTTTTAGTATGGATAACGACAGAAGTTATTTTTCCTATACTTATAAAACTGTTGGTTAATGTTAATGGAACTTAAAGTACCTATTTCATTGCTTATTACTGTTAGTTAAGTATTTTTGGGTTTCTCTCATGTACATCAAAACTTTCGTCAAGAAAATAAGTATAATGTGGTTTACTTTAAATATATTTATTGTTGAACCGAAACCCGAAAAAACCTTACAAAATATAGGTTATGAACCCATTTATTTTAAACTTCTTGAACCTAAACCGATTTTTTTTGTATAAACCGTAACCAACCTGGGACTATAAATACATTTCGCTTCAGACCCCTGATATTTATAGTTTTTTTTACAAATGAAGCAATTTTGACAAATCGCTTATAAATTTAAATAAGCGCGTTATTCAAACGTAGGTTATTGTTGTGCACAAAAGACAAAAGTTACTGCTCCGAGCTTTGGCTTAGATGATTCTCCCCTGTCACTTGACGTAATAATTAGGTACGTACAAGTTACAAAGCTCAGTCGCTCACGCTCTGTGACAAACTGCATAAACACACAACAGGCAAAGTGGCATAGTCCGACAATCACCGATTATGTTCAAAATATATCCGAAAGATTAACTTTGACCCACAGGCGCTAATAGCAAGGTTCGGAACTCTTGGTTCAGGATTCTGTTGTTGGAATAGGTCAAACACCTTATTACCAGAAAAGCGTACATTGTCAAAAAAATTTAAAATCGTGCTTATAGCGTAAACATTAATACTTTATTACGAAAACGCGAAAAGCGTACAGGGCAACCCTAGATTTAGATATTATACTCATAATACGGTAATATATATTTGATGCCACTTTTAGAATTCTTTTATTTCTTGTTATATTTGTAAATAAATAATTTAAATTTTTTTATCGGACTCATATTGTGTTTAAAGGCTACAGACCATATATTTTTTACCATAATTATTAAATAAGTCTGAAACTACTGTTATATTTAATTACTTTCTAAATTGTTTTGTTATTAAAATATGCAAAATCGATTTCTAACCATTTTTTCAAGTCAGGCAAAATAAAAGCAACATGCACGCAAATTAAATTTCTACCATTCAATAATAAATTTGCAGGCAGGGACTCAAACAAACTCAGCATCAAGAACCAAAATTCAAGAATTACTGTACTACCGTTTGTAGGAAAACAAAACATTAAATTGGCATTTCTACTCGTAATTATTAAAACAATTAGTTGTACGCAAAATAGAGACATCCGATATGAAAAAAGTAATATACGAAATCTAAAATATTAATTCAAAGATAAAACAAACAAACAAACCAAAGAAATAAAGAAAAAACATATTACAACATATCAATATAGCAACATCGACTGTTAAAACAACAAATTCTGTTTATATTTCAACAATACCCAATATATTTACCATATTAACCCACAAACCAAATCATATTTATTCAAAATATTACCTTAAAATGTAATGCCAAATGCACTTAACCTTCAAATGATTACTTCATCTTTGTCGATATTTTCATGTATCAAAAGAAAATTGGCGAATATAACACTTTACTACACTTTTTCAACGTGTATTTATTAGTTAAAACGAATATTTAAACGTTATTCTATTGAAATTAATGAAGAATGAAGAAATGACACTGCTTGTTCGGACACGTCATTGTTACAAAAACAAATGACAGTTGACGTGCGTCAAGCATTAGTTGTACCAACATGAAGGTTTTAAAAATAACTCTGGATCAGATTTTATTCTTAATTATGTTATTAATTGGTCGTTGAATATATTTGTTACAAATTAATAGTTTATTAATCAAATAGATTTTTTAAATTTTTCTACGAAAAACAGAATGCAAATTAACATAATAACAACCTAACATTATTGACTGTTCCAACAAATTTGGTTGATATATCAACAATATCTAAACCCAAAACACATCAAATTTATTCGTAATTAATATCTCAAAATGTTATGACAAAAATTAAATTACCTCAAATAACCATTTCGACTTTGTCGATATTTTCCTGTGGCAAAGCTTGTGGGCACAAGAAAATTGGCAAATATAACACTTCACAACAGTATTATGACTTGTATTTATTAGTTGTAATTAGTTTAAACTAATATTTAACGAAATTTTATTGAAAATAATTTAGCAGTTACGACAGTGTTGTTCTGACGTGTCATTGCTTGAAAAACAATTGAAGTTAGCGCGCCACCAGTCACCACGTCAATACTCAGTAGTACCAACATGTAGCGTACAAAAATAATTTGGTTGATATATCAACAATATCCAAACCCAAAAACACATCAAATTTATTCGAAATTAATACCTCAAAAATAAAATTCTCTCAAATGACCATTTCGACTCGATATTTTCCTCTGTAGCAAAGTTTGTATTTATGATAAATACATATTTTACTTCTTGTTAATTATTTATAAATAAACAATTTCAAAATTTGTAACGCAGAGTCTATACAGACTAGTACTTACAAAAGTAAATTTTATCGTTGATATTCGCCTAGTTTTATTTTTAAAAAACCATCAGAGATGGCCATTTGCAGGAATTTGGTGGATGTAACTTGTATTACAAAAACGTTTTTAAACTTCTCAAGTTAAATATTATGTATTATACAAAAATGTATGCTTGTATCTATAACCTTAATTTCATTAAAAATGTTAAATAACTGCATTAAAACAATATCGACTGTCAGACTCTTCAGTACGTCTGAGTTAGTAAAATGCTTGCTCGCATAGACATCCACTTTCTTCAAAATCACTCGCTTTTAGCACTAGATTGTAGTGGCTTGCACAAGTTACTGGAACAGTATAACACCACCTTCAACGGATCCTGATTTTACAAATATGAGATGGAACCCTAAACAAACAGAAAATGAGCTGAAATCAAAGTTGATGTTCAAAATCCATTACAGCTCATATTTTCAAGGATAACAAACTACATGCAGAAATAATAATAAAATATACACACTACAATGATGAAATCCAATTACAGTACACATACTTCTTTACCGGTCACTCCCAAAATAGATATTGATACAAGAACCTACATAAACATCACTTGCCGCGAAGCCACAATATTATTGTTTGACCTATCCTACCGCAATGATTACTTATTGGCCTAGCGTGCTAGCAGTTCCGAATATGATTTAAGTAACCGACAAAATATTACTGGGTCCGAGTGATTAGAATCCACTCAACGTTCAACTGGGTTGCAATTTGCAAATCATTCTTCGAAAATAAAATACCACAAAACTAGAACGAACCACATCTGCTCAACAAGAAAATATAAACCGACAGTTTGGTAGCATTCCGTGAAAATTTCACGATGATGACCGCTGTGCTATGTGGTTTCTACGCTACTGGTTGTCCTATTTGGACAATTTATTCTTGTCGGCCATCGGCGAAGGAAGTAAAATCATGCATTTATGAGCTGAAAGCTCTGAAAGCTAATGTTTTTTCCAACTGTAGCTACGATAATCTCTTTTAAAATGCTTGGTCATTTCTGTTCACACGAGGAAGTAATTTCCGTTTTATTATATTACACCTTGGACTTTACAATGGATGAATTTCGGAAACACTTGGTATAGTAAGGGATAAAAAAACAGTTTTGCTTTTTGTAGCTGGAATTAATCTAGCATGTAGATTGAATTTAAATTTATTTTCATTATAGATTAATTTGTTTTCGCTTATTTTAATTGGATCCTGATATTGGTAAAATTAGTTTTCAACATAAAAACAAAATAAATATAATATGTTATTTGTAAAATACTACTATATTGAACAAAATACCTATGATATTCAATATTTCTGAATGCTAACCATTCAACAGGATGAATTCCAAATTACAGAATAGCAGATGTCATTATAGTGGAATCTAACCAATTGAAAACCGGTCGTCTATCTATTTTTCTAAGTCCTAAAATACTCTCGATATTACTTTCTTTTCTAATTCACTTTCTTCCCCACTACAACGGCTGCCCGAACCCAGTCCGAAACTCATACTTTGCCGCATCCTAGGTATGCAATGTCATTTTGAAGTTGAAAAATACTGTAAACATGGCTCCAGTATTCCCATAATAACTTCTGTATTTTTTAAAGAAAATTATGTACAACAAAAATTATTTTAAAAAGGAAGGTAGCTGCAGGCCTCTTGCTTTTTTAATTTTTCTTTCCATTTATAATGGAAAAAACGTCATTTATAAATATTTTTTACTTCAAATTCGTAGGCCAAAGACAAAAAATAAAAAACTAGAGGCATTAAGACATCCTTTGTGAATACTATGAAAAAGCATCATATATTTCAATTATAACTAAAGTAAACGTGGGAGGCGTACACCTCTGCAACGCTGTAAAATTTTAGGGTAGACGAACAACGTATGCAGACACTATCGTTGAGATTACCAATTTTGTATCTACTAATTTTGCTGTAGGTACAAGTGTACATAGATAAAATTTATGTCGCAAGCATAATGTAAAATTAGGCTTTTTATAAAATGCGTAGACATGTAGGCATTAAAACACAATGTGACATCATTTTATATCATTCAAGAAGGGTAAATTTTTTATTAGTTCAGTTTAATCAACTAAAACTAAGTATGTGGGACTGACGAAGCGTATTGGATTAATAAAAGTATAGAAGTTCTTGGAGAATTCAGTCAATTTATTAAAATACAATAACACACCAACGTTTCGACTTCAATTAAGTCTTGTTCAGGGTGCTAAGTCAAACATACAAGAAAACACATTAAAACAAGTAAATTTACAATATTCAGGTACACTTACATAATTGTCAAAAACTAGAATATAGAAATTGTCATTATATAAAATTTGTTACAGAAAATGTTCGTCCAAGGATGATAAAATAAATACAAACAACTAACTTACGCATGATAAAACAAAAATGTTATGAACTAAAAAAACCAATAACCAATCACAGCCTAGAATTATGTGCAACAGTGTGTACAATTAAAATAAAAAAGACACAAACCAAATCACAGAAATTATCACAGATAAGCTATTATTACTAATACTACTCATAAACCTCATAACAGTGCAATGTTTTTCTAAAATACCGCTATAAATTGTGCTCAGATTCTGGATATCGGTCTGAGAATTTATGGTCTCTTTATCCCTATGTATTGCATTAAGTTCAATCAGAGTTTGTACCAAAACCGAGTATTTAAGACTGAAGAAGTGTACTGGTTTTTCTTATTCGGTGCATTCAGAGTGTCAACCAAAAGGTTGTTCATTTAGTTCAGTTCAGAGTTTCTACCATACCGATTCATTTAGAAAACTATTATACATTGTGACAAGAAAACACTAATAAATGGATACAGATCAGTGTTGTGGTAGATGCAATTACAGTAAAATAATCACATACTGAATTAATTACGATAGCGAAACTAGAATCAAGGAATCCTAAAATGACAAATTAATCCCAGCTCATAATAATTAGAACGTGCGGAACTAAACAGCAACCGATAGCAGGAAAATGTCAAGAATAATGGATCACAAACGCTGTCAACGCCAGCTTCTGCGCTTCTTCATTCATTCATTAATTACTAGTTTCATTATTTAATTAGCGACGAAACTATTTCATTTGCTGGGATTTCCTGAATAAATCAAAGTTCCGACTTCATTTGCACTGGCAATGAAACACGTCAGTGCTAAACAAATATTCGTTTATTAATACTTGAATTATTAATGCACATACGTAAGGCGAAATTGCAAAGTTTGCGATATGGACGAAACAAATTGAAACATTTTAATTGTGAGACCTCCAGGGAAATTTGAACTTAATCTTACAACTGCCGCAGAAGTTTTACTAAACCCAATTTATCACCAAATGCTGCCAAACTCAAGTAATTTTAATTTAAACATATTTTAAGAAGAATACATCCGTCCGGTTTCAGCACATCCAATTGAAAGTTTTACCCAGAAAATCTGATGTGGCCACCACACGACTTTCTTATACACAACTGTATGTACTCGTATAATTTCTGCACTTGACACACGTTTAACATAATAGAATAACTGGCGTATCTGACTAAGCTTGTTCGTTTTCATTTTTCAAGCAACTCTTTATTGAAATGTATTTTTCAAAATTGAAAGCCGATACAAGAAATGAATTTAACGATTTTTGACTCTTATTGTTAACATTTTATATTTGAAACATTTTTTCTGACTACTTCTATATTTGAAATAAATTGAATTTATTGTTGTGTTTTAAGAAAACTTCATCTTCTGGTTTTCGAAACAGGACCAACATCTTTTTAGTTCTGCGCAATATCTTAAACTTTATAAATACCAAATTTCATAATTTTATCTGTTCTCGTCCACACACACAGACATCAATGAGAAAATGTTCAAAACGGATTCAGAGGACATCAAAACATGTATTTCCTCCAAAATACCGGAATCGATTTTTTTCATGATATATAAAGTAAAAATGAGTGGTTTATAAACACGTTCGGCAATTTCCAAACATTGAGACCCAAATTTCTTGCATACATTAAAATCACATTATATTATCGCGACTTAAATGAGGTTGGCATTTATTAATTGCATACGACAATATAATTAATTTAAAACAATATACATATCATGATTACTCAGTTTTTAAAATTAGTTCAGTTTTTATCAAGATAATATTTTTGGAAGAACATTGTCTAAGGAATATAATCAAAAGGGATTATACCAAGGAACATGTTGTTCAGTAGATAATATACCAAATATTTTATCCTAGCCCATTTGCTTTACCGTGAAAGAAAACTTGAATAATAGGTACTGTTTTAAAAATGCAACCAGTGAAATAAAAAACCTCAGTTTCGTCAGTAAATACTGCCAAGATGGCCCAACAAAATTTTAATCGAATATTATACAAGTAAATTTAAAGTGGGCGCTCGGTTATGTGAATACTTCATTATATGAAGCATCCACTACAATCAACACTCAAAATAAAACATGAGGTTCTATAGAGTAAACATAATCAATTTCGATACCTCCAGATCTACTGGTACCTTGGTAGACAAGCTGAGACTTCCCCTGAATACGAAGTTTCATTTTTTATTTCCACACCTTTGCGAAAATAATATTGATGATTTACTTGTATTGCGACGATGTCACTGACAATATATGGTCTCTACCTCTATGGACTTACTAAAATTTTTGAGTGCCAAGACAGAGCTAAAACAATCAACTAATTATTTTAACGTATTATAAACCAGGGACCTAGAGCTGAACTTGAACCATAAATCCGAAAAAACCTTTATTTTCTTCGAACCTGAACCTAAATCCAAATGTTATATTCGAAGGTCAACGAACCGGAATTGTATACGAACCGGTAACCCATTTCCACAATATCGGTTTCTATTCATTTTAAAATTATCATTGTCATGCTATTTAGCGACAAAAGATTGCTGTTACTCAGGTATTTGTACAGAGCCTTTTTACTGTAAAATTTGTCTACTTATTATATAGAATTATTTCAAATACATTTTCGATTTTATGAATTATTACCCTGGTTTTTATTAGTTTACATACTGGAACACTGACTATATCACAGTTTGCAAATGTACAGACCGCGATAACTTATTAATCCACAGAAAATTTGATGTCAAAAAAATGTGTACAATAGCTTTCATGTGTGAACATGCGTCAGAACGTATATAATGTAATTAAAGTTCCTTTAACATCATATCTGCGACATATGACACATAGCAATTCCGTTGTTCTATTTCCCATTAATTATTTTCTACCCCATGACCAAATAGACGCAAATAGAACAGAAATAATTATAAATAATGAACTTATAATTGAAGAGAAAAGACAAATAAGAACGTTGCTATTCGTTAACAAACAACTGCAAAGAGCAGAAATTTTATCAGGAAAAATTGTTTCTACAATCAGCATTTTATTTAACTGAAATATTACAAGAAATGTTGCAACCAGTTCATTTTCTAAAACGTATTTTACGCAAGAATCTAATGGAGTATATGTACACTCACGCCTGATCGATCTTCAGGCATATGGTTTACTTTTTGTACCAAACTCAACCGACAAAAAATTTTATCAAACATAAAAGTTTTTGCATGTACCGCAAACCAGCAAAAAACGAGCAAAAATAAAATTCGACGTATGTGAAAGAAAAAGTAGCTTTATTTCTACCATATTATTAAATAACTCTGAAACTACTGTTATATTTAATTACTTTTTAAATTGTTTTCAGTTATTAAAATATGCATTATCGATTTCAAACCATATTTTCAAGCTTCAGGTAAAATAAAAGTAACATACATGCACGCAAATTAAATTTCTACCATTTAATAATTAATTTGCAGGCAGGGAACGAACTCACCAACAAGAACCAAAATTCAAGAATTACTGTACCACCGTTTGTAGGAAAACAAGACATTAAATTGGCATTTCTACTCGTAATTTTAATTCAAAGATGAAAACAATTAGTTATACGCAAAATAGAGACATCCAGTATGAAAAGAAGTAATATACGAAATCGAAAATATTAATTCAAAGATGAAAACAAACACACAGAAGAAATAAAGAGAAAGCACATTACAACATATCAATTTAGCAATATCGACTGTTACAACAACAAATTTTGTTGATATAGCAACAATACCCAATCTATTAACCATATTAACCCACAAACCAAATCATATTTATTCAAAATATTACCTCAAAATGTAATGACAAATGTACTTAACCTTCAAATAATTACTTCATCTTTGCCGATATTTTCATGTATCAAAAGAAAATTGGCGAATATAACACTTTACTACACTTTTTCAACGTGTATTTATTTAGTTAAAACGAATATTTAAACGTTATTCTATTGAAATTAATGAAGAAATGACACTGCTTGTTCGGACACGTCATTGTTAAAAAATCAAATGACAGTGACAGTGCGTCAAGCATCAGTTGTACCAATATAAAGGTTTTAAAAATAATTGTGGATCAGATTTTATTCTTCGTTGAATATATTTGTTACAAATTAATAATTTATTAATTAAATAGGTTTTTTATTTTTTTATCGAAACAATGTATTCAAATAAACAGAATAACAAGCTAACAACATCGACTGTTCAAACTTTGTTGATAGGTATATCAACTAACAATATCCAAACCAAAAAACACATCAAATTTATTCGAAATTAATACCTCAAAATGTTATGACAAAAATTACCTCAAATAATCATTGCGACTTCTGCAGCAAAGCTTGTAGGCACAGGAAAATTGGCAAACATAACACTTCACAACAGTATTATGACTTGTATATATTGGCTGTAATTAGTTTAAACTAATAATTAACGATCTTTTATTGAAAATAATGTAGAAGTAACGACAGGTGTTGTTCTAACGTGTTATTGATTGAAAAACAATTGAACAATTGAAGTTAGCGCGTCACCAGTCAACACGTCAGTACTCAGTAGTACCAACATGTAGCGGACAAAAATATTTCTGAATCAGATTTAATTTTTTATTGTGTTATTAATTTTGTTGTTGAATATATTTAATATAAACTAATATATTATTAATAAATATATTTTTAACGAATTTATAAATAAATAATGCAATATACGGCACATTAATCGACTGTTGAAACAATTTATTTTCACAAAATAAACTGTACTATAACGTTTAAAACTAATTTTGACTAATTATTAAACGTTATTTTGTTAAAAATGATGAACTTCAAGCAATCAGCAAACAGCAAACAGTTGCAGTTGGTAACTGAGTGATAAAAAGAATAATTTTTAATGATTAATTCATTACAAATATAAAACTTATTTAATTAATAATATTATATTAATTTGTAACAAATATATTCAACAAGAAAATTAATAAAACAATTATTAAAAATAAAATATCTAAAATTATTTTTGAACCTGCATATTGGCAACACTGAGTGACGTGTTGTTGACTTTGTTGATTTATTCAATTGTTTATACTTTATAAAGCGATGACTTCTTGTCAGAGCAAGTGTGGTTGTTGTCATGGTCGTTAATTATTCATAATTTTCAATAAAGTAATGTTTAAATATTATTTTAAACTAGTTTTAATTAATAAATACACGTTATAAAATTGTTATTAAGTGCCAAATTTCCTGTACCGATTAACTTTGCTACATGAAAATATCAGCAGACGTAAAATGGTCATTTGAGGGTAAATTATATTTGTTATTTCATTTTGAGGTAATATTTTTAATAAATATGATGTGGTTTATGGGTCAATAGGTTGTATATTGTTGAAATATCAATTTATAACAGGTATATTCAACAATGAAATTAATAATAAAATATCCAGAATTATTGGCATGTTGGCAACACTGAGTACTGACGCGGTGCTTTGTTGATTTGTTCAATTGTTTATAAAGTAATTACTTGTCAGAGGGTCAGAGCAAGTATCGTTGTTACCATGGTCGGTCATTCTTTATTATTTTCAATAAAGAAACGTTTAAATAATAGTTTTATCTAGTGTTAACTAATAAATACACGTTATATAATTGTTATTTTGTGCTAATTTTTCCTTACTACCTCTTTGCTACAGTAAAATATCGGCAGATGTGAAATGGTCATTAGAGGGTAAATTACATTTGTTGTTTCATTTTGAGGTAATATTTTTATTAAATGTGATGTGGTTTCGTGGTTTGTATGGTATATAGGTTGGATATTGTTGTAATATCAACAAGATTTGTTGTTTGAACAGTCGATGTTGCTCGATATTTTTATTCGCTCTTTATTTCTCTTTTTGGTATGTTTTATTTAATATTTTCTATTTCGTATAGTATACTATTTTGCATATTACTTATAGAATTCATCTTTTGTATCAATTTCATATTTTATTTTGATCTTAAGTGTCCTTTTTTCTTCATTATTTTCAATAAAATAGCGTTTGAATATTGGTTTAAATTAGTTTTAACTAATAAATACTCGTTATAAAAGTGTAGTAAAGTAAGTATTATAGTTGTCAATTTTGCTGTACCGATAAACTTTGCTACATGAAAAGATCGGCTGCGTTGAAGGGGTCATTTGAGGGTTAATTGCACTGTCATTACATTTTGAAGTAATAAGTATTTTACATAAATATGATGGTTTGACGGTCAATATCGTAATCAGCTTGGATTTTGTTGAAATATGAACAAAATTTGTTTGAAAAGTTTATGTTTATCGACTGATTATGTTGCATATTTTTGTATTCTCTTTATTTCTGTTTTTGGTTTGTTTTTCTCATTGAATTAAGGCTGAACTTTACAGCTCTAGAAATATTGTTTGTTTATGCAGAATTAAAAGATTATTTTTTAAAATATTAAACAAATTATCAAAGTATTGAAGAGATGGAATATAGTTCTATATTCGATTATCAATATCAAGCAATTATTTTGATATTTTTACTAATTTGTTGGATTTAAAAATTACGACAGATTTAAATAAATTCTTTAACTACCTAAAATATCTATTGAATTATGTGTATAACAGAGGTAAAAATTGGGGAATCAATAATTGTTTTATTATGTATATTTTGCACAGAGATGAAAATTACATTACACACCTGGGTACCTATTCTAATTCATAGCGACAGTCGCTAGCGAAGTTCAGTTGATAACTTCGTGACGTCATTCCGTTTGTAACTATATCAAGGGTTAGGGATATTTGGCCTCCAGTTGATAACCACTGATAGAGATTTTACATTTACTGTGAAATTTGGCAAGAAAAACTGCTAAACCACCATTTTACCTATCACTTATCATAAACGTATTATTTGTTTTAAAATAAGCCATTTTTTGATTTTCAAAGTAAATTATTCTTTCAAGAAAAATTTCAATTTCTTATTTCTATAATTTGTAAGTTGAATTATTTAATAAACTAATCAAAAATATTAAATACATATAATGAACCCATAATTTATTGGTATTTTATATTTATAAAATAAATATTTTAACCTCACAACGAACAAAAATCAACGCAACGCGCAAGTCTACAGTAGCGAGGGTTGATAAGTCGTAGCGACAGTCGCTTGGCTACCACGTCACACATGGTGGGGGTTATCAAGACAACCCAACTTATCAACGTTGATAAGTGAAATAGAATAGGACCCCTGTGATGACACCGACACTTATTTAAACATTCGACAAAATCAGGCACACTAGAAAAAGGCGGCAATAGCCACGCATCTTGAGAACTTTCCCCGGTGTCGCATTATATCTTTTTATAAATAATATTTTTATGCGATCAGGGCATATGAACATTTCGTAGGCGTCAAGTAGAGAAGTATTTTGTCTCAAACATGTAATCAAATTATATCTGAGTAACTTGATTATTTACACATTATTTCCTTATTTATCTAATGTACAACCTGAACAAACAGGCACAAATTAATTTAAAAACCACGCGTTGATATCCTGACAAACAGATCCCTTATCCCTAAATAATATCTCAAAGCCTTGGTGATCCTCTGCAAACATGGGCTACCTGAGGTATCGAAAATTGATAAACACAGTTAGAGTTTGAGTTTGATAGTCAGTGACACAAGTTAGTTCCGCAAGTCGCCGCCCTGGCGCTGCGAAGACAATGTTCGCGTCACCGAATGATGGATCGGGCGATGCTACCGCCCGAGGGTCGGAATTGTGAATTACTGTTGTATTGTCGAATCCAGAGTGATAGATGAAGTAAATGATAGGATCAATTTCTTCCTTCGCTGTTGTTTTTCTTTTTGATTAATTTGTAAATAAATGTCCAATTTTGTTTTTATGGATATCTTTATCTACTAGGTTCCACTTTTGAATTAGTAGAACTGTTTGCTTTATTTCGATAATGACAAAATAATACACATTGGTCACGCCCTTTTCATCCATCTCTGATGTGGCATCTAAAATGAAATGAGATCGTTAACATATTTCCCACGATAAGTGCGCTACTTGCGTTTAACCTTCAAATAACTAAAACTGCGTCCACAGCTCGAAATTTGGTGAAGTTTGTGAAGCTTGTCATAATGGTAATGTGTACTTGCGTTCAGCAAACGCAGCAAACTGAAATTTGGTACATTCAAATTCCAATAAAACATTATCAGGAAAAATGAGCCATCTATTGAATTTTTTTTGAAGTAAAAGCTAATTTCATAGCTGTCAGTTTGTCAGCTGATATAGTAAGAATTAGTAGAAGGTATTTAAAAACTGTGATTACGTTTATAAATATAAATTCTAAATAGATGTAAATTAAACTACGTCTTTTTGCGTAATGAAAATCCAAGACAATAAATGATAGCTAACAACATTACCTGACTACTATGAAGTTAGATCTGATGGTTTACTCACTAACTTCAACTTCACGATAAACATAGTATCTGATTCAGCAAGCATGCGCATAATACATACACTCAGTAAATTATGCTTACGTCTTCTTATTTTTACTTAACTATGAATCGTGTTTCGTGTAATCCTACGTGGAACAGTAGCTAAGTGCTGCCGCTAAGCTTTATGCTATGAATCTCATTGACTCTTATTTTAATTTTCATCTTGGACCTGAATTGATAATTGCTTTCATCTTTTGAATCCGCCACTGTTGACATAAGTATTCTCTCATTATATCTCTATTTTGCTTAAAACTTCGTTCCGTTTTTTCTCTAAAGACTTTAATATTCCATGTTGATCTCATTATTTATATTAATTTTCTTGTTAAACCTTCAAATTTGATGTGATCATTAAAAGTAAGTCGAACATAATCTTTATTCATGGTTGATTGTGGATAAGATTTTTATGCAGCTAAACTGGAATGTGTACCTGAAAAAATTAGAACTTGAATGGTGTTTTAGGATTAATGTGATTCATTAATTATTTCATAATATTCGTTGTTTATTTGTATTTGACTTGTTTATTTGTATTATTTGGGTTATTCGTATTTATTGATTCGCTTTGTGTTTCGAATGGTCTTTGGACTTCGGTGTTTGGTCTTTGGATTTTGGTTTTTGGCTTTTGGTCTTTGGTTTTTGGCTTTTGGTCTTTGGATTTTGGTCTTTAGAATTGGTGTTTGGACTTTGGTCTTTGGATTTTGGTCTTTGGCTTTTGGTCTTTGGATTTTGGTTTTTGGCTTTTGGTCTTTGGATTTTGGTCTTTAGAATTGGTGTTTGGACTTTGGTCTTTGGATTTTGGTCTTTGGCTTTTGGTCTTTGGATTTTGGTTTTTGGCTTTTGGTCTTTGGATTTTGGTCTTTAGAATTGGTGTTTGGACTTTGGTCTTTGGATTTTGGTCTTTGAATTTTGGTCTTTAGAATTGGTGTTTGGACTTTGGTCTTTGGATTTTGGTCTTTGGACTTCGGATTTTGGTTCTTGGTATTTGTAGTTTGACTTTTTTGGTTTCGAGCATAATATTGGGATCAATGATTTAAAACAAAGGTTTTTTTGTGTATACAATCCACTCACTCATTTAATTTTTTATTGTTGTGAAAATCCATTTGCTGAGCTATTGAAAACCAATTGGGTTGTTTCACAATATCATATTTATTTTTTTCTTGAAAGAATACGTCGAACTTGATAAGTAGGAGTATATTTTATGCTCCATAAGTGATTTGTTCAAGAGATATGATTTTTAAAAAACGACGAACTATGTTAGTATCGCTATTTTAGTATAGTAACAATTGGTAATTATATCAATAAGTTACATATTTACCAATGTGGCACGTAACTTTCTTGTTTTATTAACTAAAACTTTGTAGGTTATGTTCACAAATCGCACGAAGTGTATGACGTTTCACGTTTGATGTGATCTATTTGTAGATAGTCTATGCTTGAAATGGGTAACTTGAGAATGTGTATGTAAATGTTATAGTTGTGTGTGTATGAAGTATGAATCACATACGACATAGCAATAGCCCGCGATACTTTATGAACAAAATTATGAATGCAAAGTGCAAGCTTTTAAATAAGTAATTTTCATATATTTTATCTGTGCAATAAAATCATCAACTTTTTTTTTGAACAACTCCATTATGAAAACCACAGTCACAGTCACTCATACATATCTATCACGCCTTATACCCAACTGAACTGTAGTAGCCCCAAATACTTTTGACTCATCGGTATAGATACATATTTTATTCGTGTGTTGTTGGAGAACGAATAGGGAGATTTTTGTACTGCTGAACTGGAATGTGTAACTGACTGGGTTCGAATCTGAGTTCCACAGCCTGTCACATCACACATTCACCTATTATGCAACTGTGAAACTTAATTCGGTTGTCGTGTTTCTAACAATGATCGTGGCTCAATTAATGTTTCAAATGTACAATATCACATTTCATTAAAACAAGTTTTTTTGTCTTTGTGAAGTAGCAGAAATTTTATATCATGTTTGCTATTTGGTATAAAATATGAGCTATGGAACTGCATAAATGGAATATGAAGAATCAACATTTATACTGCAGTTTACATTTCCAGCTGTATTTTCTTATGATAATGAACATTGTGTGTATTTTGCATTCGCATTTCACGTGGAAGTCTAAATGTTTATAAAGAAAAATCAGTGAAATGCTTTATTTATTTCAATAATATTATTACAATACGGAGGGAAGACAATAAAGTATTATTCTATAAGCTACTTTAAAAGTATAAAAGTTGAAAGACAAATTACATGTTTTAATAAATTCATTGTATGAAGAAATAAGTCCGTTGTTATTAAGTTTGAAAGTCGTTTGACGATTTCCCAGCAAGAAAAAACAATTAAATCTCAATCTAATTTCTGTCTTCTGTTCCAGATGGGATCAACAATTCTCTCGATAGAATAAACCGTAAGTACTTTCACTAATCAATATTTAACTAGAAAACTTTTAGCATTATCTTAGACAAAACAATTTACGAGTATTCCTTGCGCTTACATCTAGACAGCTATGCATTAAATCACAGCCAGGCTCTTCGCCTCTGTTGTTTATATCTGCAGACATAAACTTGAAGTTTACGCCACTTCACACCCAAGTAAATTAAAACTTAGTAGAGAATAATAACATTCATTTATATGCGCGGAGAATACAATAATGTATGAATATTACATGAATCACTTGATTAGCTAAGTTGGATGGGCCGTCTTGAGACTGATTGGACGTTGAGGAGACTGATCATACATTAGTAAATATATCGTGCAAAAAGAGTACACCTCCCTTGTCAATTTCATATCTGGGCACTGGACTACTTAGAATAAATAAATCTGTAGTTTTTGGATAACATATTTATAGGAAGTAACCCACTTGACATGAATCGTCCATGGGATGTTTAAAAATATCTTATTCTTGTACTTTAAGTGATATTTCGTAAGTCTATCCTAGCCACATCCTGAGTACGATCAAAAATTACATACTCAATCGCTAGGATATTATTAGGATGTTAATGGGCAAATATAGCAAGTAAGAAGCCGGGATGTTTTCATTCTGGAAATGTTCTGGGGATTTTATTTTGTCAAGTGGGAACTGTTTGTTATTTTGCTATCGACCTTTTAAACGTACAAATTCAAAGGAAGTTCCATTTCTTTTACAGCCTATAGATTTATTACTTACATAACTTAAACAACATAGCTCGTATTTAGTACACTCGACAAAAAAAACGCACCACTTGACAGCGCACCCAAAATTCCGAAATTTTAGACCACCATAACTCGATTGAATTGGCTCGAAAATGGGTAAAACTTCGAATTCTGATAAGATTGAAGTTTCCTCTTTAAGGTCATGTAAGTTAATCTGATGCCAAGTATTTTAACCCCTACCACCCTCCTTAGAAAAAAATCTTGATGCCAAACTTTGATAACTTGTAACGGGTGCAAAAAAATACATGAATTCCATTCACTACCTAGGCTATAATGTTCATTAATTTTTCTGTCGAAAAAAAATTTGAGTATTTTCGATGATTTGGTGCGAAATAATGAATTTTTGAAAACTAAAAGTAGTCCTGCTTTTGCAAAGAATCTTCCGGATGCCGCTTTGGCTTCTTGATGAGAACCTTACTCCACATGGGAGAAAAAGGCACTTTGCAGTGTTCCGAGGTTAAAGTCTTTATTGGCAGGTTCGCCAGACCTGCGCACTTTATTCCCTAGTATATAATTTTTCTCTAATTTAAAGGATCAATTCTTCTACGAGTTCCTTCCATTTTTCACTGTTTTGTGTATTTCTTTTTGCTTCTGCCCATATACGTTTGGTGTCCTTTAGTTTATTTTTAATGTGGTTGTTGGTCTACCTACTTTTCGTTTAAAATCAAGAGCTTGCACGGTTTTTCCTTAATGCATACCCAATTCATTTTCATTTGGTTTTTTCTATTCATTCCTCCCCAGTTCGCATTATGTAATGCTTCCGTTGTATTTTTGCTGGCCAGTGTTACATTCTGATAGCAAAATACAGAAATCCAAATAAAAATCTGAACTTGACAAACATAGTTTCTATATTGTCGAATACAAAGATATACAATACAATCAAAATAATTTTCTCTTAATTATTGTTACTTTTCCATTTACTTTGTAATAAATGTGTTTCTATACGTACGCGGCTTAAGAGTATAATTGTTCATATGTGCTCTTATGCCTTGTGCAGACATGTTTCTGAATCCTGAAAAAAAAAGCTATCAAAAAATAGAAATTCTTCTATTCCAAGACTCATTAAAGATTCAATTTAGCGGTACCGTTACTTGGCAGGCAATTCACACCAGGAATATTCTTCTCAAAACTCAGTAGCACGAGAAAAACATCAAAGAATCCTAGTGTGAACAGGGCTTTACTTACAATATGGTGAATAATAGACAAAGTAAAGTGTTCTGTAAGTTTTCTATAGTGTAAATTAACAATAGTTACATTCAGAAATGTCTATACTCTAAGGTATGAACAATACATCTTAAAGTGAAGTCCAACTCTGGCAAGACTAACACGACCCTAACTGAAGTGTCGAATACGTAGGGATGTTAAGTTTTACACCAGCCCCTGTTGGGTTAACTGCCAGGGAGTAATTAATTCAACGTTGTGTTATGAGGGATATTTTATTTTATCGCAGGAATAAATTAAACTGTGGGTCGTTAATGTTTATAAACGATGTTAGAGAATTTTTTGCACTATTTTTTACACTTAACCTTTCGTTCTTTCCGTATAATTTACGACTTACACCCTTTTAGTGTAGTGTTCTCCGAGATTTTTTGCGGCGTTGTTTATTATGGTTATGAAAATGAAAATTTTAAAGTCCAAAGAAAATGACTCTAGGATTTTTACACTTGATATGATTGCAGTTAATGTAAACAGTAAACTCTTTCATTGAGCCATCTTTAAGAAATGTTTTTGTTTCTTCATGATATTTAAGACCCGAAGGGGCATAAGGCATACAATACAAATTTAACTCTGTTCATTGTTTGACATTGTCTCCTTATTTTGGTTACACTTTTGTCATCGGTTCACTAGCTTCTTTGATTCTCTTTCCATTTACATTTTGTGTTGTTGTTACATCCACAAATGCACAGCTTCGATAACAGCAGTATTAGACTTTAATGGTAAATTTGCACGAAGTCTCATTAAAATACGAGAGTTCGATTCTTCCAACTAAAAACGTAATAACTATTCTTTGTACACCAGAATTTGAAACGTCCATATATTCAACAATTTTATTACAAAATTAATTACTGAATCTATTTTTTTTAAAGAATTCTTGTGGTAAATTGGTAATTTTACTCGAGTAACGAACAGTAGTTCTGGATTTACCAGAATTTTTTTTTCATGTAGGTAAATTTGGTTTACGATTGACAAAATAAGGCATTCTTTATAAAATAAAGTATTTAAGGTGTTCGTCCACCCTAAATTTTTACTGCGTTACATAGGTGTACGCCTCCCACGTTTACTTTAGTTATAATTGAAATATATGATGCTTTTACATATGAGTGTATTAACAAAGGATGTCTTAATGCCTCTAGTTTTTTTATTTTTTCTCTTTGGCCTAGGAATTTGAAGTATAAAATATTTTAAAATGACGTTTTTTTTGTTATTATTTGATACGATTTGATTTTTTTTTCGGTCATTATCAATGGAAAGAAAAATTAAAAAGCAAGAATCTGCAGTTAACCTTCCTTTTTCGAATAATTTTTGTTTTACTTAATTTCTTTAAAAAATACAGAAGTTATAATGGGAATACTGGTCCCATGTTTACAGTATTTTTCAACTTCAAACTGACATTGCGTAGCTAGGATGCGGCAAAGTACGAGTTTCGGGCTGGGTTCGGGCAGCCGTAGTAGTGAGGAAGAGAGTGAATTAGAAAAAAAAGTAATAGGTATCGAGAGTATTTTAGGAATTCGAAAAATAG
Source organism: Agonum fuliginosum (assembly GCA_947534325.1). Classification (NCBI taxonomy): domain Eukaryota; kingdom Metazoa; phylum Arthropoda; class Insecta; order Coleoptera; family Carabidae; genus Agonum; species Agonum fuliginosum. Next base: position 464,724 of record OX384037.1, read on the forward strand.
GTAAACGAGCCTCTTTGTCTCTTAATAAGAAAATGGAGAAATATTCTTCCTTGTATATTCTGCTCTGAAGCTATGATTAGGTCCCATAATGCTGGATTCCGCCACTAGGAGCTCAGAGCCTCTCAGCTAATAACAGATGCGGTTTTCTGATGAAACTTGTCCAAAGGCAGCATTAAGTGTTTAGAAGGAATAATAATTCCCGCTTGTCATCTTGTCAGTGTCAGTCGTCAGAAGTTTGAGACTTTTGCGCATATTGTACTAAAGGCAGCAGGACTTAGGATTAGTTTAGCTAAATAAATAAAGCTGTTTGCTAGGAGAGGCTTATTGAGCCTTGCGCCGCACATAACTTTACATCCGCGTGGAGGGAGAACTTTCAACAACTACTCACCAACTACAAAGGACTTGAAATTTGACACGCTGGCAGATTTCGAGGACGAACTTTATTTTAAAGTTGCTCAGTCTCAGATTTCTCCACTAGCCTAAAGAATAGTTTAACTAAGAAACGATTTGCCAGTATTTTGATACCACTATTTGTTTCTTTTAACACCAAGATGTGCAGGAGTAGACATTTAAATAGTACTCGAAAACCGGCCTCAGGATTTTCAAATTGGAACACAATATAAGCAATTTGTTTGGCAGAAACTGCTTCGCTACTTTGGAATAGTGTATATATAGAAGTCGTCCAGCTTGGTTTTTCTCTAGGCTCAGACAAGTTGGTGAATTGTGACTCAGCTTAACAGTTGAACTAAGAAACGATTTGCCAATATTTTGATACCACTATTTGTTTCTTTTAACACCAAGATGTGCAGGAGTAGACATTTAAATAGTATTCGAAAACCGACCTTAGGATTTTCAAATTGGAACACAATATCAGCAATTTGTGTGGCAGAAACTGCTTCGCCACCTTGGAATAGTGTATATAGAAGTCGTTCAGCTTGGTTTTTCTCTAGGCTCAGTTCCGTTTAGGCGAGAAATAAGTTGGCGAATTGTGACTCAGCTTTGTGTAGAACCTGCCAACTAAGAATTATTCATATACTTATTAAATCTTTTACAAATACTCCATCAGAGACGAAGTATTAATGCTGTTCTCTTATTATTCAAAATCCGTAATTGCTGCATTGATTGTCCATTCCTTCTTAGCAAAATTTCCTTTCTAGTTCCTAGATTATCTTCTAGAGATAAGAATACCTTTTATAATCAAACTCCTAAATCGAATTCTTTAGTTAAATCACCTCTTCACTTATGTTTTCAAGTTATAATATTCTTGAACCTTATATTGATCTATTTTATAACGACATGAGTGACATTAAGAATTGTGTTTCTTATTTCACATGAACTTAGCTAGGTATATGTTTTTTCCTTACCCTATAATTGGGCTTGCGTCTGTTGAGTATTGTAATTAATTCTTAAGGATGAAATTTGTGTCCAAAGTATGGTTTAGAGTTGGAATAGTTTGATTGTGGACTGGTTGCGAAATAAAAATAATAATTAATAATAATAATAATGTAAGCTAATTTTTGTGGTCACTCAATCGCTCATTGATCAATTTTTCTACGAGTTCTTTACATTTCTCTGTTTTGTGTTTTTTGCTCCTGCCCATGTAAGTTTGATGTTGTGTTTAGTTCATTGTTAATGCTTCTTTTCCATGTGGTTATTGGTCTACCTATTCTTCGAATTCCGTGTACATTAAAATCAAGTGCTTGAATTGTCATATTTGCGATTAAGACCTAATCACTTATGCCATAATTCCACATATTCATCCAATGACGTTGACTTGATTCTGTCTAAAATATAATTATTCCTATAAGCAATGACAATTACGTGACCAGATTTCTGCTGTATTATATTTATACCCTGTGAATATCAAATAATATTTTTAATTTACGAGCAGATATAAGATTACTGTGAAGTCCAGGAACTGACAGTACATTTTTAATTTTAATTTAAATCTTCTTTCCACCTACACGACTAAAAATATTCATTTCTCAAACATCTTTAGCATGAAGAAATATTTCTGATTTTGAGGCTTTTATGTTTATTGGATTTTCAAGTCTATTTACATTTTACAACGGAATTTTACTATTAATTAAATGTCCCGTTGCACCAGAATCCAAAAACCATTCATACTCATATCCGTTTTTTGGTAAAACTGAAAAACAAACATTATTTTGTATTGTAACAGTCTTTCTAGTGTAAAATGTCTAATTACTTACCATGAATATATATATATATATATATATATATATATATATATATATATATATATATATATATATATATATATATATTGTTAGTTTTATTGTGGTTATGATTCTCATAACTTTCAGTTGATATTTATATTATTTGTTTATTATTACAAAGAAAGTTAAATTACATAAAACGATACAAAAACTTTTCTGGTAGAGTAAAATTCAAATAGCTAGGACCCTGGACTGCGCGAGAAGGCAGAGCTTGTCATGTACTGTCCGTTTTACAAAAGAGGAGCTAGCGAGTATATGCTGCGCTGCACTTCACTTAATTTTCAAAGAAAACTAAAATATAACTCAATCACAATCAATTACAAAATTCGCAGGGTTGCACGAAGCAAAACACTACGAATGTCAGCATGAGAATAACAGATATTGAAGCTGATGTTCTGTACAACAGACAGTAGCGAAGTTTCCTCTTGTTTATCATCTATGCTTCTCTTTCTAAGACGAGAATTCGTACTTCGCGCAGGGTTCTAGCTATTTGAATTTTACTCTACAACTTCATTTCTACACTTTTTCAACTTACAAGCTACCAATATCAAGAAACATACATACATATTTCAATATTGCCAACATCCATAACTATAATATAAGTTGAATACACGTTTCAAATAAGCAACTGTACCTGTAGCCCAGTGCTGTTTATATCTTTAAATTTTTAAACTGTCTTTTTAGTTCTTATTAATTTAAAGCGCTCTGGGAAACAGTTATCAATTTATCTAAGAAATAAAAGAGGAAACTTGCTCTTCTGCGATGTAATCGTATCGTAGAAAAGTTTGCACGACTGCTGAATAAACAAAAGGGGGAAATTATGAAAGTTGGAAAGGTCGCGTATGCAGTATGGACTAGCCAGCGATTCTTGTCCATAATTAACCAGTTTGTATTTAGCGACAGAAACTTCTAACAAGGGCCACGGGTCAAGGATTTTTGATAAATATTTAAATTACTTCGTATATTACACCGGAAATATTTGAAAATGTTTGTGTTGCGTGCGGGCGCCAAGGTTTCCATCCGCTGATAAAAATATAACAACGTTTAGCGTTTAGTCCACGGAATAAGCTACCATTCTGTCCCGAATTCAATCTGGCGAATCAATAGGATATTGCCGCATAATGGAATCTTTAATCATAAACTCCGCAGAAGGAATGGTCGCTGAAAAATAAATAAATTCGCGAGACGATAGCCCGAATCTCCAAAGCGAGAGTCCTTTCAGAGGAGCAAATTTGGGAATTTCTATTCAATTTTCAGCCAAATCTCGTTAACGAATTTTTTTAAGCCTGCACAGTTCCTGAGAAATATAGCTGCAGTCTCATCACAATGGTTATTATTTTTTATTTAGTTCGGAGCTATGCATAAGACAACGGAGTGCACCCTAATCACAATGATACTTGTATCTTATAATGTAATTATATGTTATCCACGCCAGTGATATAATAATATTTTCATCATTTGAGTGAGGTAATTTGTTATATTACCTCACTAGTGAAGTAACATGATGTGCTTTTGCCATATTACCTCTCGCATTTATAATACTATACTTGTCTACCTATTTATTCCTTAAATATTCTTAAAATAAATCTATTTTTTAAAATATTGTCTCACAATAAATAATTTATAAACGAATAATAAATAAATATCACGTGTAAACTTAACAATTTAAGGATTTGTACATTAAACTGACAGGATGTCCTGCTGTTAAACAAATTGTATGTATCCTGTTGCTTTGATTTTAAAGTAGGAATACAAGTGTGCTAATGAAATTATGATCGTTCGATTACGTTAGTACACTTGGGATTACGTGCTATGTGTGAGTTGGATATCATTAGTCTGAAAGAAGCTCAGATGCGAGTAGCACGTATCCGGAAATTGCCATCTTTCCATATCGTCACAGTTTGTATATCACGTTTAACTGGTGCATGACATGAGTGGTGAATGTGTGATTTATTTGGGGATTAGGTAACTATTCCAATATTGCGCCTTTTAGTAGTTTTATTGTTCACGTATCTGATCATCTATAGTCCGCTCCGCTCGTACTCCGACATATATAAATATTATACAGAACCAGTGAACTCTATACTACGTACCTGGAAAGGGCGCGCAAGTTTGTATTTAAAAACGGAAGCATTTTGCTCATGTTCTACATGAGTTAGACAGTGTTAGGGATACGCCATAAGTCTGTTTCTCTCTCAACTTGCCTTACTGCTGCTACGGCTCCCTTCTAGGTACGTAGTAGTACTAATTTGCAAATGAATAAATCGTTTACTAATAATAAATACATTAAAATTTTGATCAATTCTTTGGTGGTTTTTAAGTTTGCAGCAGTTTTAAATGCAGCCTTGTGACACTCCCTAAAGTATGGAACATGATATTGCGTATAAATTTTGAGATTGACTAAGATATGGGTTACACCGCTAATTATATTTTATACGTAAATACTTCAATAATACTGTACTTCGTAGTTTTGCTCTAATTAATTTATTTTACTGACATTATTTATAAAACTCTATTACTTCAAATGTGACATGCCATGCCTAGCCTATGTGTAGACTGATTTAACCAATGGTTGTTTTTTTTGTTAATCGGTTGTTGAATAATATGTGATATCGATTCGGCTAAACGTGCGTCGAAATCTGGCGCAGTCGTTACCATTTCTTGAGAATTATCTCCTGTAATATGCATAAACCTATTATTAGTATCATTTCTAAGAATCATAAGTCATGTATTTTTGATTGCCCGTAATTCCTTGTCAGCTACTTTCCAACCGTTCATATTTTCTTGTCACGAAAGCATAAATTTTTTGTTTGTTGAGATTTCCACGTGTAACTCGATTATTCTCGGGGTAATTTATCTAGCTACGTATCGGAACGAAACATATATTAAAGTTCTCCGTGAAAGAAGTGGAAAGTTCAACAAGTAGTGTCGGAGTTGTCTCGAACCGTTTAGTGTAGTGTGGTCCGAATGAACGCGAACAATGTCGGCTCTCCTTTGTTAACAAACTTGAAACTGTTGTCTAGAACTATTACACGAGTGTGTATTACTTTGCAGTGCCACTTTATCTTAAACGTAGAGGTCTCAAATAAAGTCCTTCAGTCATTAAGTGTTTTACAGAACTTTCGGACTTAAAAAATTACTGACAAATGACTTCCTTACTTGTCTAAATAGACTGCTTTTTTAAAATACACATCAAGATCTTAATGTTACCTACTTTTCTTTATATTGAGACTTCTTTCGTCAACAGAGTTTTACAAAACGTGTGCTGTAATACTGTCTTTGTTGGTTGTCTTAATATACAACAAAGATCTCTACCCACTTGACATAATTCGTTCATGGGATGTTTATTAAAAATATCTTATTCTTGTACTTTAAGTGATATTACGTAAGTCTATCCTAGGCACGTCCTGAGTACGATCAAAATTACATACTCAGTACAAACATCTCAGAGAATTACATGGGATACAAAATTAGTATATTATTTTCAAATTATTAACATTGGGATGTAAAATTGATAATTTTACTAAGGGCTGACATTAGCAATCGCTAGGATATTAATAGGATGTTAATGGGCAAATATAGCAAGTAACAAGCCGGGATGTTCACATTCTCAGTGGCGGATTTGCAGTCTTGGCCGCCCTAGGCCGTGTAGTACCAGCCGCCCCTTTCTCAGCTCCCATCATTTAGGTACTGTACTACATTTATGAATTTACTTTCTTGTCAGGTTTTATAAATTGTCGGTGTACAACAGACATAATAGGATTGCATCTGATTGTTATTCCATATAAATACGTCAAAATGTATATGAAATAACAGTTGTTTCATTCGCATTCTCATTGCAGCCTAGTATATACTGACATTAGGATTACCATATTTGTTTATCTCGAAAAAAGGACACCGAGCGAAGCGAGTAATGCGCCGCAGGCGAATTTTTTTGTAAAAAGAGGCGGGGCGGCCAATTTTTAACAGAATTTGAACAAGAAAAATCTTAAAGGAAATACAATAATAATAATAAAAATTCAAAACACTTTTGAGAGAAAACACAAAGCTAAATAGCTTGCTTTAATAAATTAACGAGGTATTGCAGCCGCCACGAAACCAAAACTATACGATAGCTGACAGGACTAACGTATCGAAATTCATGGTAGTCCGATCTACTGGCGAGTGGCGACATCGTGGGTTCGTATCTTACCAAGGCTATGAATTGTATTTTTTGCCACAATTGGCCGCCCCTAATATCTGGCCGCCCTAGGCCCAGGCTTACTGGGCCTTATGGCAAATCCGCCAATGCACATTCTTGAAATGTTCTGGGGGATTTTATTTTGTCAAGTGGGTATGTTCCTTTTTACCTCTCGCCTAGAGAGGTATAGGGATCGTGAAAAAATTCGATGTCGAGATTTTTGTCAATTAGCACGTTTTAGCACCTTTAGAACCTATTTTGACTATTTTCACGGTGTGTGTGTGTGTGTGTGTATGAAAGTCTGTATGTACGCCTACTATAGACTTTCGTCCCGGTTCATTATCTCAAATTCTACTGAACATAAAATTCTAATATTTTGCATTATACATTTATATATGTTAATGAAGAGCTGAAAAGATTTTGGTAAAAATCCACCAACCGGAAATGGTACTTTTCTTGTAGCACTATATCATTTTTTGCAAAAATTGTATAAAATAATGCGATTGTTACAATTTGATATACCACACATGAAAGAAGAAATTACATTGTACAATATTTAATCTTATTTGTTTCTATATCTTTAACCAATAAAGAAATATATACCTACCACGATTTGTGAATCCCGAAATAGAAATAAAATTTAAAACAAAAATTAAATTGTCAATGTGACAGATAAACAGATGTCTGTGGCAAGGTTCTCTGTGGTGTAGGGCATGTGTGTGGTGTAGAATTTTGAAATGTAGGATATAGTATAGATATTAATTGGACATAGTATAGTATTATGTAAATATGGTATTTATAAAATAAAATAATATATTAAACTAAGAGCTGATTAGATTTGTGAAATATATAATTTATTACCTAATTAAAGCTTAATATTTGATTTGGTTAAATACGAGGTTAAATCATAATACTTCAATGCAAGGCGAGAGGTATTGTAACGGCCACGTCAAATTTTTTTATATAGAATTTTCAAATAAAGTCCTTGATAAAGATTTCTGTGTGTTACAGAACTTGTGCCGCAAAAACTAATGTCTTTATTTGGTTGTTTTGGTAATTACAAAACTTATGCTGTAAAATGCCTTTGTTGTCTTAATAGAGTAAACTACTCGCATGATATATCAAGATCTCGGTGTACTTTTTGTAACTGATAAAATAAAAAATAAAATATTGTTCATTTAATTGAGATTACAAGATATACTACAAGGTATTACAGGCCGTAAAAGCACATAAATTAAGTTTACTACAGTTCCATAATATTTGTGGGGTGTATACTCATAAAGATAGATTAAAAGACATGATATTTTATGGACGTGACATATATTTATCGCTTTAATGAATCGTAGTAGCTCGAGACATGAATACCATAATTAGTTTTTTATCCAAAAACTTCTCAACCAAAATATTTTGTTATTCCGCTAATCACGACGATGACTGGCACCGCCAATTTGTAAACTGATTAACTAAAAAATACAATCATCGACCGAAAACAATGGCGTTCCATCGCACATGAAATTACAAAGTGACATAGCGAATATCACCGAGCAGGCCTTATTGGAAGTGCTAGTGCACGTTAGCAATGAAATTATAAAATGAGATTAGGGACTATAATGATGAGAAATGTGCAGTGTATCCGCGGATTTCGCGAACATCACATAATTACGTTTATTCGGCAGCGTCGGTCTCAATTTCCGTGCATAAAATTTCCTGGGGCGAAGCGAAACACGTCATAAGTGTTCTGTTCGTTTCCACGTTTCATCGCTCATACATCGACGTATTCATGCTCATGTTTCACCAGTCCTTAAGTGCCTCCACGCCCTCGCTTCACGGCCTTCTAGGCTCCTCTATTTCTCATCGCTTTTACCCTTACCCTCGCCCGTCTATGAATATATCAACATTCTGCAGGCCCGAACAACCCTAATTTTCCTCTCATGTTTCAATAACCACATGTTCCAGAACAATTTAGTTTTGGTACAGGTTTGTAAAGAAAATTTACTTTATTTAAATAGCAACAAATAGAAATTATATTTATCAAAAGATGAACATGTAATGTATTTATACAACTATGATGACAAGTGCCTCCACGCCCTCGCTTCATGGCCTTCTAGGCTCCTCTATTTCTCATCGCTTTTACCCTTACCCTCGCCCGTCTATGAATATATCAACATTCTGCAGGCCCGAACAACCCTAATTTTCCTCTCATGTTTCAATAACCACATGTTCCAGAACAATTTAGTTTTGGTACAGGTTTGTAAAGAAAATTTACTTTATTTAAATAGCAACAAATAGAAATTATATTTATCAAAAGATGAACATGTAATGTATTTATACAACTATGATGACAAGTGCCTCCACGCCCTCGCTTCATGGCCTTCTAGGCTCCTCTATTTCTCATCGCTTTTACCCTTACCCTCGCCCGTCTATGAATATATCAACATTCTGCAGGCCCGAACAACCCTAATTTTCCTCTCATGTTTCAATAACCACATGTTCCAGAACAATTTAGTTTTGGTACAGGTTTGTAAAGAAAATTTACTTTATTTAAATAGCAACAAATAGAAAATATATTTATCAAAAGATGAACATATAGTGTATTTATACAACTATTATGACACTGAATACAAATATTTATCAGAATTTACACACACACACGTTTAGTCAAATATTTTTTCCAACTAACTAGCTCACTTCACTTCCTGTCGCTTCAGCTTCATCATCGATAAGTGCTGCGCTCTAGCAGTGGGTTTAAATATGTAAGCGCGGTAAATTTAAATGTGGCGTTGCAGTTTATTAATATTCTGCTTCATGCCAGAATCATAAAAATGTATTTTACTAATCTGGTTCTGGTATGTTTTGGGTACCAAGTAATTATAAAAAATATTAATTTGTATGCTGTTAGTGCGCTATTAAAGAAATTGTAGTATTGTACGCTTTTCTGATAATCAGGTATTTGACCAATTCCAACAGTAGAATCTAAGAGTTCCGATCCTTGCTTATTAGCAACTGTGAGTCAACGTCAGTTTTTGCGTCAAGTGATAGGGAGAATCATCTAAGCCGGAGCACGGAGCAGTATTTGGTTTTAATGTTTTCTGTTATCAGTTGTTTAAGCCAACTGACGTAGCTGGAATACACTTAGTGTCTAAGTACACAACAAATAGCGTATGTTTTATAAACGCGATAATTTACAGTTCGTAACAGTTTGTTAAATATGCTTCAATGTAAAGAACTCCATATTATCAAACTTTGCATTAAAACACGTTTGATTTTGAAAATTTTCAATTTTTTTTTTTAATCCATCGATGTATGTACGCTTTTGGTACAACCCTAGGTACAAGTACCCAACTCTACTGATAAATAAATAAAAAGGTGATTTTCTTAAGTCTCTTATTTAGTTTAATATAAAAAAATTACTCAAAAATAATACACTTTACACAATACAATAATTAGTTCATTTTTCATCAGATTGGACCATCGTAGCACAATAATTATTAAGTGTCTGCCTAGTACGCTATCCCGAGATCACTGGCTCTGTGTGATTTGATTTTATTATAATCATATCTTTGAATTGCCAATGGAATTTCTGTTGAATTGAATTGAAGGTATTAAAAACAATAATAAATAAATTAACATTTGTTCAATTGCTTGGCAGTTTTTAAGATTGAGTGGAACATAATGTATGTTGAAGCAATGGGGCATGAATGCTGCCTTGTGGCATTCCACTGTACTATGGAACATGGTATTAAATAAATAGGTTTTGAGAATGAACTAGACATATTCGTAATAACCAATGTGCATAAATGTGTCCAAGGTGACATGACTGTGTATAAAGTCTAAGTGTAGACTGTGGTTAAAATAAAATATAGATTTAAAGATTCGGTTGGATTAAGATTAATCTTGGCTACGGCTCTGCACCAATTTCCTCCCTCACATACGAACAAGAGATGGGAGTTTTTCCGAGCGGCGAAGTTTTGGAGAACGGCGGCTATCCGCGGATTTATTACATTTTAGGCGAGGTTTTGTAGGAAAATTATTAAGGATTCTATTATTTTGAAGGTTATGAAAAATTATTACAGGGTGAATAACACTTGGGCGTGGCGGTTCCTAACCTTGGAAATTTTGAATTCAATAAAGATGGCAATGAAAACAATTTATTTGTTTTAGAGTCCTCCCTTGAGTGGAGTTCACCCTTGTATAATATTTTTGAGTGCTGCAATTTTGGGGCAATAAACAGACCTTTTTATTAACATTACCCTCAATTTTGTGCAGATTTGATAAATATGGGAACCAGCTTTATAAACATGTCAACAAAACAATTTGGTTCAATTTATTCATGCATTGTTTTCTTTGATATTAAAGAAACAAAAAATACTTCTGTAGAATGGGGACCACTTGCATATTCTGAGCATTCTGTACAGGAAGAATATACACGTAAAAAGCACTTTACACGCATACACCTCATAGGCACATGGTTGCACATTTTAACAAAAACAAATTTTTATATGGTAGATACGGGGTAAAACTTCGTTCTATTATTGCCATTTTTTCTGTTTTGGACCGAAGTTTTAGTTTATAAAATAAAGAAAACTACAAAAAAATTTTTACCTATAATTTTCTCGAAATCAGAAAGTTTTTTCTAAAAAATAACACTACCCCAACGTAGATTAAACTTTAAACTACATGATTCAAGTTTAAAATATCATGTTCTGCGAAATATAAAGAAAAATCTGTAGGTGCTTCTAAACGCCTGCAAGCGGTTGAAAGTAAGTAATTTCGACCGTTGAACGTGCTGAAAAAAAAAATTTTACTAATAGAACGAAGTTTTATCCCTTATCTACCATATAAAAATTAGTTTTTGTTAAAATGTGCAACCATGTGTCGATGAGGTGTATAAGTGTAAAATGCTTTAACGTGTACATTCTTCCTGTACAGAATTTTATTCGTCTTTAGCTTTATTATTAGTCCGACCTTTACAGAATAAAATGCTGCAATAGACCATTCTATAACAAATGACTTTGTCAGACGGCAGCTGTCAGTATAGCATTTCATATTTATTTTATATGTTTATAGATATTTTGCATCAAGATACTGTTTAAAATATAATTTTACTTAAACTAATCAAAATTTAATCAAACATATCTAAAAGTAAGGTTAGTTTCTGGATTCATATAGAGTGTACTTTACAAGTATAATATATGTAAAATTATTAATTAAATCTTTAAACACAGGAGCACCCATTGATGAAATAATGCTTATTTGCATACTTGATGGTAAAATTAATTTCGTATACCCATGTTTTACTATCGATGAAATTCAGAATTTATAATTACAAAAGCTTTTGTGTTAATTTCCTGAATGAGGAATATGACAGTTATTTAGCTGAAATTTCAGACACTAAAACAGCGATTATTTCCACTCAATAGACTGAGCTTATGTGATTGGAAGGGGGCACAGGTTAAACGCTTTTTGCTGCTTATGGGAGCGCATTGCGTGAGTATTAATATCGCTCGGGTAATTAATTTACTGTCAAATAAATCATGTAGATCGCAGATCGCTGCAACGGAAAATGCTAATGCGTTGCCCTAGTGACACTTTCTTTTTCCTACGAAACTATATCGTGATTGTTTTATTTGCATAGCACCCCATTCTGGGACATTGATTTGTTTTTCTGTTTTTCGGGACGAATGACCCAGCGAAACGAACAATATGGTTGGATTTCCAACTTGTTTTTCTTCCTGATACATTTGTCTTCATTTTGTATTCTAAAGAATAAGAAATTATTCTTGGAGTGATGTCAACATCTGCGAATTTTTACACTGTGGTATGAGCGACTGCGCCAACTTTAAAGGATACTCTTGTTTATTTTCAGATCAAATAACTAATTGTACCAATAGGGTAGTTTACCATTTAAAAAAAGTTTTTTTATTGAAACTTCATGTTATTTGAAAGCGATTGAGAGTACTGATAAGCCTTAATTGTTTTTAATAAAGCTGTAATTAATTTTTAAAGTTTGTGTGACGTAGATGTATATCTGAAATTTTCTCAAACAATGAGGCTGGAATTAAAATGTACTACAAAATATAAAATACAATTTGGTAGTTTCTTTATTACTGTAAGTAAGAATACGCGTGAAAACGCATTACTGTGACGTAGATGTATCGATACGTAAAATCTCAAATATTTTTTCATGGCAATAACTCATTTTTTGCACTTCCGGGACTAAAACTCTTCTTTAGTCTTTATTTTTAGGGACTAAGGTTCTTAATTTGATCCCAAGGGATTATTTTTCATATTTAATCCCGTTGTCAAGAAATTGAATTAATTATTCCCGTTGTCAAGTAAATACGTGCTATTTGTTACAGAGTATCTATGGTAACAATATAAATATTTGTCATAAAATTTACTGTCAAAATTGCAAAATGTGTATTCTTTTAAACTATTTTGCATTCATTTGAGGATGAAGTGCAAAAAATAGCGTATATACCACAGGACTAAAGTATCTTTAATCCCTCAGGTGATTATTTCCCTCACCTTCGGCTCGTGAAATAAACTTCACCCTCAGGATTAAATCATGCACTTTAGTCCCTCAATATATAATATACTATTTGAGGTCTCCTTTCAATATAATTGACTGGATTGCTAATTTGCTGCTATGGTAAAGTACCCTATTGCATTGGTCTTAGTAATATAATATATCAATTTACTTAAATACGTACTAAAGTTAATTTCATACCCGGTTCAGTGTGGAAATGGTGACAATGCTATTCTTCCAGACATTTTATTTTATTTTTTGATAGTTTAAACTCCCAATTTCAAAACGGTACATGTTATTATAGTGGAATTCAACCATTCGGACTATATGGTATTTTTGTCCGGTGCTGGGATCGAACTAGGAACTGCTAGTACACTAGTCGGACACTACCGTTGAGCTTAAGTCGTGTGGACATGATTTGCGGTAACTGTTTCTGGGGTGATATAGTCCAATCAAAGTTTTGAGATCCGTGAATATTTGAACTGAACGTCCATAAATGTATTGATGAAAACGAGTTACTCCATAGAAAATCGCAAGAGCCTCGTTGTCATGTGAGTAATTCCGTTCTGGAATTGAACGCAACAGGAGCTTGAAACCATGCGAAAGTTTTCGTGTACACATATATTCCAGCGGTGATGCCCATGAAAGATATTGCTGACTGGTGACAGAAAGTGGCTCTATAGAATGCGAATTACAAAAATGACAAGCAAACGAACTTGCAACCAATGAAATCGTGTTGTTTGGTAATTTTTTGTGGGATTTACAGAACGATCTTTGTTTCTCAGTACAGTTATGATCGTAGTTTTGTTATATTGTATGCTAACCTAACTAAAAACGTTCAAAGTGTCTATGCTTCTCAATCAAGTGAACGTGAACACAAATAAAATGAAGTCAATGGGTAGAAATAAAGATTTTATCTAAATTAACAATACAAGAAAGTTTTTAGTGGCAGTTCTATTTTACGACATGTCCCAAAGTCCCAAGTTAATCTGATAGAGAATTTGAACATTTAATGAGATCCAATAAAATTTGTTCTTGTGTTGTTTTGCTAGAACAAACACTATCACTAGATTCTAGATTTATAAAGTGACTTTTAAAAACACGAGTTTGTAATACACTTTTTGTTTAATTTAAGTTGTTAAGGTACTGTCACTTCTTTTGAACCGGCAGTTTAGCTAGCAAACAACCAAAACTCTAAGTTCAATTCTCGTAAAACTTCCCAACTACGGAAATAATGTAATTAACCTGCAAAGTTTCAAAATACACCTTATACAGCTGTACAATTCTAGCATCTTACCTTTGTATTTTTTTGTTTCTTTGTGTTTTTGCTCGTCAGCAAAATAATATTTTACCTGAGAAATATAATATTGGCATGTAAAATGACAAGGAACGGAAAACAATATAAGGTGACTGTGCAAATAATTCAATACTGACGAAATGAAATATTTACCGAGCTCTCACAATATTACTTTATTTATTTATTTTAGTACAATTTTCTCGGCTACGAAAGAGACAATTTGTTTGACAAATATAACAATCTCATAAGTACAATACACACAATTCATTATATTGTATTTATTCACTTATAATTTAATGTAACAACATTGTTATAATTTCTAACATCGAGAGAAAAATTTGAACACGCGTTTTTACTGTTCCATTCTTTTAATATTATTAGTTTTTAATAGAGTAAAATTCAAATAGCTAGAACCCTGCGCGAAGTACGAATTCTCGTCTTAGAGAGAGAAGTATAGATGATAAACAAGAGGAAACTACGCTACTGTCTGTTCTACTGAACATCAGCTTCAATATTTGTTATTCTCATGTTGACATTCGTAGTGTTTTGCTTCGTGTAACCCTGTGAATTTTGTAATTCATTGTGATTGAGTTATATTTTAGTTTTGTTTGAAAATTAAGTGAAGTGCAGCGCAGCATATACTCGCTAGCTCCGCTTTTGTAAAACGGACAGTACATAACAAGCTCTGCCTTCTCGCGCAGTCCAGGGTCCTAGCTATTTGAATTTTACTCTATATAATGAAGCAAGGAATGACATTTTCCTCTATATGTATATATTATTTCATTACTTTGTTTCGGTTGTTATATTTTTACTTGTAAAGAACTGGTAATCAGTTTTCAGTAAAGTAGTCCAAGATCCAGTTTCGATTGAGTGATAACTAAAAATATTTTTTGATTAAAATGTGAAAAAACTTTAATGATCTATGAAAATGAAAGCAAAACTACAATTTTCTAAAAATTCTATGGGATTGGTTCCGGGTTCATTAAAATAGCTGCGGTTTGTTCCGGTTCGGTTCGAGTCCTTGTAACAAATAGATAAGTCTCTTGATCATCCAAAATGTTCCAGCAGTAGTTTTGTATCTAAAATACCTAAAAAAAATAAGAGGAAAAGGTTGAGAACATTGCTGCTAGTGTTCGAGAATTAATACCTTCACGATGACCTATTTCTGTTGGAAGTCGGACGCGCGTTTTATCATACATTGTGTCATATGAATTGGATTTTTTATCATTTTGTCGGTGTGCATTCTAGAAGAAATAGAAATCATCTATCTACTGTAGAGAGCAAATAAATAAATGTAACTACAAGCCATTTTCTCAGTTACGTCGCAGTTTTTCATATGAGAAACACCTACTTACGCTTTGATGTATTTCTTTTATAAACGCCCTTTTTTCCTTATTGCTGCCGGGAGAGATAGGATAGAAATGATGATGTTTTATTTTTCCTTCAAGTTGTTATAAGTTGGTTTGAATTTTTATATTTGTGACGCGCAGTTCGTTACAGAAACTAGATTCCAAAATGCAGGTTGTGCATAGTTCTGTTAGATTATGTTATTTAATTTCTGTATACTATACTTAAATGTCGAATAACATTGGACACCAGGTATACTTTTGATCCATTCAAGGAGATTTGTGATTCGATGGGCTTAAAATAATTAAATCCATGAACCAGCATAAACTGCTTTTTTACCTCTCGCCTCATATTCTATAAGAGACGTATTGTAATGGGTCAAAATTTTCAAGTATGAGTGGATAAGCACGTTTCAGGATCTCTAGAATACTAATTTACTATTTTCACGATGATGTCTGTGTGTTCGTATGGACTGACGATTTTTAGTCCACGATAACTTAAAAGTATCAAACCTTTAATAACCAAATTTCATATTTAAGGTTTTAGTAAGGATCTTAACACCGGATAAGATTTTGATAGAAATCAGCAAATTAGAAGTAGTACTTTTTGAAGCTTGATATAGTTTTCCTTAAATATATTGGTACATTATTTATTTATAACAATTTTTGCAATTAAAAATAAAAGATAATATGACTACAGTTAATTTTAAATACAATTTGCTAACTCTGGTAGTGTTTAACAATAAAATAAAGTGCTAAAGTGCAACTAATATTCTACATTTGAAATTCCAGTATCTTGTTGTCCATAATATGATATTTGAATTATTATGACAGTGACAGTGCAGTTGATATATTTGCTTGCATCTTGGTTTTACATTATCGTTTACATATTACATGAACATGAAACTATTAAAATGTAAGTAAAACTATTTATTAGATTAGTCGAATAAACAGAATTAGGCGAGCGATCGTGTGCTGGCCACATCAGATTTTTTTTAAACATTCCTGGATTGATATGTGTATAATAACATAAAATAATATTGGACCTAGAACGATACCTTGAGGAACTCCAGGTGTAACCAAGTAGATTTGTTATTCAATAGGCTTATTATGTATACAAATTATATTCAAATAGCTACAACATTCTGTAATAGATTCTGTGTATAATACAATAAAATAATATTGGATCTAAAACAAAATCTTTAGAAACTTAAAAAAAATCACTACTTGTAGCTGCGCAACATATAAAATAAAGTATTGACAATAGACTGTGTAGATGTCTAACTGGGCTTGATCAAATTTTTCAATTGAACAACAAATTACAATTTGAAATGAACGTCGTACAAGATAATTTTCGCGATTATTCCGTAGCTTCGCCTCCGTCTAATGTTTTCTCGACTGCCGGCTGCCGCTTTTTGATGTCTGTAATTATGAATGGAGGATATTAGTAACTTAAGCAGGGAATTACTCGTGACTTGTGATCAAAGCAATCACTTTTCGCCTTCATTGTCTCCCAGCACGCGAACGCTTCATTCCTTCCCTTGTTTCGCATATTTTACACTAGAGGAAGTAGTGATTTTCTTGTCAAATTTTACAAATCATTTCATTCGCTTTAATTTATGAGAATTATTATGCTATTTGCACGGAGGTGCTATTCTGTCTGCTGTAATTTAATATGATTGTTCCATAAATACATTTATCACCATGTTTCATATTTTCAAGTAAGAATATCTTTTAGAAATCTATTTGATTTTGAGATATACATTATGGACCACTAGAGTTTTGTAAAAGTGTCCAGTATATCTTGAAAATTGTTGGGGCGATGTGTCAAATAAAAATTGTGGTCGTTAAAGCTTTAGAAGTGGGCAACACAAAAAAGCTTTTAAATTTTCTTTGAAAAATAAGTATTATTGAGAAATAGTAGAATAACCATATTATTGATTTGTAAAATATAATAAATCCATATGGGAAAACGACTGATTTTTCAACTTGTTCCAAATAAGAATTGAAGGCTCTTGCTTTGAAGGGATGTCTGTTCTGTACACTTGTGAGTTTAAAATAGTATACTATGTATCAGTTTTATAAACGTCATCTTAGTCACGAGTTTTTTAGGAACGAGCGCAGCGAGTGTATAAAAAACGAGTATCTACATACCTAACTACTCAGTGTTTCACAAAAATTAAATGTCAAATATAGGAGTCAACTTCACCCCGTGCTTAATATGTCAGTTGCTATGTTCAGCCCGTGACTACAAACGGCCAAAGCCACGGCTTATCGAGGTGTGTTTAAAATGTTATTTGGCGCCATGGAAACCAGTTCGTTAAATGACATTTTTGCACTTTCGGGACTAAAACTCTTCTTTAGTCTTTATTTTTAGGGACTAAAAGGTCCTTAATTTGATCACAAGGGAATATTTTTCATATTTAATCCCGTTGTCTAGGAATTGAATTAATTAGCCCCGTTGTCAAGTAAATACGTGCTATTTATTACAGAGTATCTATGACAACAATATAAATATTTGTCATAAAGTTTACTGTCAAAATTTCAAAATGTTTATTCTTTTAAACAATTTTGTATTCGTTTGAGGATGAAGTGCAAAAAATAGCGTATATACCACAGAACTAAAGTACCTTTAATCATCAGGTGATTATTTCCCTCACCTTTTGGCTCGTGAAATAAACTTCACCCTCAGGATTAAATCATGCACTTTAGTCCTGTAATATAAATATACTATTTAATACCACGAGTAGAAAAATAAATTTTTCCTCACAGTGAGGAAAAATATCGTACTTCACATGTGGGAGAAGTAAAATACTGCTCTAACTCGTGTTCTGATTGGCACTCATGACAGAGGCATTTTACTTCTCCCACTAGTAAAGTAATATACTATTATGTTTTTTACAAATTTAAAACGTCTAAATATCTGTTCATAACTACTGAATAATAAACTGGAATTAAAAGGAAAATTAAACAACAAGCGAATGTGGACGATCCAAAAGAAGTAGATTTATTACTGGAATTTTTATTTTGCGGACTTCGTGCCAACCCGTTTTGGGATATAGCTTTGTTTATATGTAGGTATGTAAAATAAATAAATAATGTATAGAATAATATTAATTTTGTAGCTGTCAACTCCAACAAAATACGTGTATTATTTCTCATATTTTGGCATCATTTTACTGTGCGCATAATTTGAAGCATATCAAAATATTGAACCGAAAATGAGAACACCAGCAAAATTATTTCACTATGTACATGTATTGACATGTACGTCACGCGCAGAAATTCAGAAGTGGAACGTTTCTGTCACGAGTAGTATAAACAATTTTTAGGTCGTCTGAAACAACAGGAAAATTAGGTGGAAATGTTTTCAGTCAGAGAAAAGTGTCCCCCAACTGTGTTTAAGCGTCGGCTTCTGGGGAGAATTGATAGACGTTCAACGTAACCCTTTGTGATCCCTTTCGTTAATTATTCAAATTGCGTTCGTTCGAGTATCTGTTCCTTACCTATCGGCCTGCGATCCCCTGAACGTCTACATCTACGACTGGTAGTAATTTACAGCTAAGCAGCGTTAATTTGATGAGACCTGCTCAGGAATAACCAATGATTCTAACCTCAAATGTCGTGCTTTTTTAGGTTAGGTTTACTCGAGAGCTATTCTGCTGGGAAATTCGGTTTGATTCTGGATTAATAATTGATTAAGCGAAGCAAAACTTTTGGAATCGGTAAACTCTTGTGTGTTTAATTGGAAAGGAGGAATATAATATCAAGTTTTAATTATTATTATATTTTTGTTTGCTTGTTTACTGTTGATTACTGTATTTATATTTGGAAAATGAAGCCAATTTTAATTAAACTTGTAACTGAAAATACAACGCGCTTGCAGGGAAATTATTTTATGGACGGTGTTACGCTTATCATTATTCTCATATATTATAAGCCTTAACAAAAAGAGAATAACATTTTACATATTCTTACTTAGAGTAGGTACTTCAGAGTTCTTAGATAGTTTAAGTCCGGGTTTAGGAATTTCAAATTGTTATATAATATTTATCGAGCGGACATGCTTGGGCATTGGGCATCCGGTTTAGAGGAAGTGAGTACGATAGATACAAAGTAACATGTGTTGAGTGAGACGACGCAACTGCTGCGCAGTACGCTATGACAATAGAAAGTGCGGTTAGTTGAAGTTTGACATTTTTATTTTAAATTTTTTAAATGTAAGGGAAAAGTTTAATTCAATTTAATGACATTGCACAATTTGAACAATTTAGTACGCAACAGACATGAAACAAATTAATAAAATCGTAAAAAAATTGAAATTAAATTTTGACATTTGTACAAATCTGTCAAAATACGCCCGCATCACCAGGATTGGTCTATTGACGTCACTTCCTTTTGCCACAAGCATGCGCACAGCGTACTGCGCACCAGCTTGCTGTCTCACTCAACACAATGTTACTGTGTATCTATCGCACTCACTCCTTCTGACAGGATAGGTCAATTGCGTTTTGATAGAATGGAATATGGTATACCCTTTCGACCATATATAGGTATAGACAGATAACACTCAATGCTGTAGTATACAATGTTGTGAAGGCAAGAAGTACGGTAGCAGGGAGCAGCAGCTATAGGCGGGGAAAGGAGGTGAGGACACAATAGAGTGTTTCACATTGCTGACTTCTGGTTTATTGTCATGGAACAGAGTATGGAAATAGGCAAACTGCAACACTTCAAGGTGTCTGCAGGTCATCCCCTCTTCACAGTACCTAAATATGCGTTGGAGCACGGAGCAGCGTGTGTTTTCAGTTGAGTCGTACTTTTCCAATGGATGATCGCAACCCAGCGTGACTTTCGAAGGAGTGGCCAGCCCGCTCGCCCGATTTGGCTCCTTGTGATATTTTTTTGTGGGGTTTCTTGAAATTCCGCGTTTACATCAACACCCGGGCCGCAATTTCCAACATACCCGTTGCCATGCTGGAAAGGGTTGTTACAAACGCCAGAAATCGGCTTATTCAGTGTATAGACAATGGGGGGCGTCACCTATCTGATATGATTTTGAAAACTGAGTGAAACAAAACATATGTACCTACCTACATTATAAAATAAAAATAAACAGTTTCTGATTCATAAAATGGGAATTATTGCGTTTTGAAATAAGTAAGTTAGGATGAGTCACCCGTTATTTGTATACTAGTAGTAAAAGGATTGGGTATGGCGGGAGATCTTG
This sequence comes from Agonum fuliginosum, assembly GCA_947534325.1. Lineage (NCBI taxonomy): Eukaryota > Metazoa > Arthropoda > Insecta > Coleoptera > Carabidae > Agonum > Agonum fuliginosum. The sequence continues at coordinate 485,546 of OX384037.1, forward strand.
CGCTGGCCACAACAGATTTTTGAAATTCGCGTTAAATTTAGTGACATTGAAATCCGCGTCGAAATACTGAATCAACGCCACCGTCGGTGTGCTTAGTCGTGTGTATAAATACTCCATCCCTACCTTCTCGAACCGTTACGTCCGCCATTCGTTATTTTTACGTTCCGCAGCCATCAGATATTTAACTCTGTCATCGTAAATCCAGAGAGCCTTGCTTCGCCGCCTGCCTTATTTGTGAAACGTGAAAGCTTCAAACATCCTAAACATGAAACTCAATGCCGGGATGCGTTCCATGTCGGAAACTTCGCAAACAAACTTCCAAATATTTTAATATTATTTTAAAATTGTTCGCTGGAACTCGGACAGTATGAGACTGATATTTTGTTGGAGGATACTAAAATGGCGGTGATAAAGTTCGAATAATTAGCTGCCAAAGCTCGGACATGGACATCACATGTCGAAGGAAAACCTTGTAAAGGAATATTATGCGGGTTAGATAGTTAATGAGGATTCGGAACAGTGAAAAATCTGCTGTGGCAGACCTCTCGCCTAATTCTGCTTATTCTACTAATCTAATAAATAGTTTTACTTACATTTTAATAGATTCATGTTCATGTAATATGTAAACGATAATGTAAACCAAGATGCAAACAAAAGATGTCAACTGTACTGTCACTGCTTGTGTAATAGAGGCGCTTCTATTTTGTGGGCTTTATTTAAATAAAGAAGAGCGGCTCACCCTAGCTCAGCGGTAGCACGCTAGCTTCACACCACTGAGGTCCGGGCCTGCCAAGTGTGTAGTGGTGAGTCGGCAGGTTTTCTCCGGGTACACATACAGTTCACACGTCGCACTCGGGCCACCCTTAGAATTACCACCAGTAATTCTAATAACACCAATCCGCGGCTGCAAACTACTTGCACAGCTGAAGTGTTACTTGGGTGGTATCAACGCTAGGCGTTGGTCGAGCGAGTGCATTGACAATACCTCAGGGTACTAACTTCAAACACATTAGATCATTAGGGCCCACACATCACCTCTGAAGAGGGGCATGGGCGCGGATTATCCACCATAGCCCCTATAACAGAGCGCATCATGATACATACAGTAAAGAAGAAATCAATTTTGAGTCCATAAACTTGCTTCTGTTGCCTGTGTGTCGCTTGTGTGTGTGTCTTCCATGTGTGAACAGGGCTTAAGCCAACTTACTTTTATCAATGTCATTGATATGGCATTTATGTAACAGATATAATATTAATTATTTTGTATTAGATGTATCGAATTTTCCTCGAGAAATATTCTACTCGTGCATGACTTTTGATATATTGAGAATGTTTGAAGAATAATGATTACTAGATAAAGTTTTCTTTTGAGGAATTTATACTAACCTTGTTTAGGAAATGGCGTGATGTATGTATAAAGGCGAAGTGAATTGTATTGTCCTTTGTATCCAGAATCCAAGATATTGAATCAAATTTAATATTTAGCATAAAGTTAATAATCCTGAATCTGCCATGTGTCTCATACTACAAAGTAGGGAAGATAATCTATATATTAAGCTTCATTATTATTAGGATTATTTTAAAATTATTTGCATTTCTTGGCAAAGGGGAACGACATTTCCGATTATATCTCCCCTGGTTTCAGCACTGTTTTAATTCTGCAAAGCTGAACAAACGGCACGCGAATCTGAAAATATTAACTGGTGTTTATTTTATACTTTAAAATCATGTCAGCGGAAAAGTGCTGCGGTTTGAAAATTGGATGCGGAATTTGTTTTTACATTTTATGTTTCATTTCCTTTGCGGGAAATATGTTGATGTACTCATTCCAACCGGAAAAGTATATGAAATATGTTTTTAATCTTGCTGGAATTAGCTTCAGCTTTGAACGATAAAGCTTACTACTTTATTCCATTAATTCCGCCACGAGGAATTTAGAACTTAAAGCAGATTTGCAAAATTCAACAGTTTTTGTTGCATGCTGTAAGATATTTAAAGAATGTATTATATATAAATGATGTTTATGTGAGATGTTGTTGTTAGAACTACTATACTAACTGGTGTTGTAGTGTTGAGTAGTCAATATATCTGGTGTTGGCGCACGAGTCAGTAATAAAGCATTATAAAGTAGGTACGTTTGTGTATTTGGTGTTATCTGTGATTAGTGTACCTAAGTATCATTGAAAAGATCATGTTCAGAACTGGATGATGAACGTAACTATATTATAATGGCAAATAAATTTCAATTGAATTCAAATCACGAAGTAAAATAAGACAGGAGATGACAACACATTTTGTATGTGTTTCCATGTCACACAATTTTACTCCGAAACAATCAAATTGGGTGGAGAGAGGAGGCCGCAGTGAAGTTAGTGGCGAGTTGTCAGTTTAAAATTTAAATAGATATTACCTCAATTATTTCTATTATCATAGGTATTTATGAACTTTATTCACGTGTTTTATATTATAAAATGAATAATGAATTCATTTTTGCGAGTCTGAAATGTCACAATAATTTTAAAACTATCTACTACAAAAGTGAATAAATCTTTATTTAAAATTGATGTTCGTGTTAAAAATAATAGTTTCAATCGGTAATATTGAATAAAGAAAACTTATTAGAAAATACAAGTTTAATTGAATTTTCATTCATATGTTTCTAACTTCAGATTATGTGGCCCCCTCGCCCCTCCAAGTTAGTTGCTCGTGGAGTCAGAAATTGTGACATAGTCAACAATCGAGTGTCATCTCCTGTCTTTATTATACTTCGTGATTCAAATCGAATAATAAAACATACATTATTTACAACTGGAAGTATATCGGGCTAGGTAATAAAGTAATTGAAACAAAATCCAAAAGTATCTTTCTATACCGCGGGTTTTAGCTGTTCCGGAAGTATAAAAGGAAAAATGTATTTAATAACGATTCGTGTTTAAAAAATAAGCACTTAATTTAAACATGCCCAGCAGCTTCACCCTTGTCTAACTGCTTAATTTGAATTCATTAAAATTTCATGGTAATTAATATTAGCACCACCAGTAGCACCGGTGTGGCACTTTCATTTTCATAATGAACAAAGTACAAAGTAGCTCAGGGCGCAGTTCTCTGCTCGTGTCAATCCTTCACAACTTATTACCCAGCACAAGAACAAGAAACCCCTGAGCCAACATAACCTAACTCATTTCAAACCACACGCACAGACAACACTAACAACACAAGACGGTTTTCCCATGGGCGTGGGATCCGTTTTCTTCAGAGAAACAAAGATTTGTACGCAAAGTAGTACCTAAGTAAAATAACAATAACCAACTTTTGATTCGATGGGTCATGCTTAATTTATCGGTAGATTGTCCACTTGGCATACCAGCAACCGACAAAATATCAATAGGTTCGAGTGGTTATACGTCAAATATAACATAAAAAGTTGCCAGCATTAGCTGTATTTAAAAGAGTTTGTTGTAAAGTTTGTACCAAAATAAATAATACTGGTCCAAGATTGCTACCGTATGGGACTCCTGATATAATTTTTTTTATTGTTATCTTTTAATTATTGCATTGAAACACTGTGTGATAAATATTAATATTGATATATTAAAGATATAAGCACAATTTTTCCTGTGAAGTTTGTAACAAAATAAATAATAATGGTACAAGATTGCTACTGTGTGGAACACCTGCTGTAATTTTTTTTATTGTTATCTTCTAATTATTGAATTGAAACACTGTGTTTCCTGTGAAGTTTGTAACAAAATAAATAATAATGGTCCAAGATTGCTACCGTGTGGAACTCCTGATATAATTTTGTTATTCTTATCTTTTAAGTATTGAATTGAAACACTGTGTGATAAATATTAATATTGATATATTAAAGATATAAGCACATTTTTTCCTGTAAAGATTGTAACAAAATAAATAATAATGGTCCAAGATTGCTACCGTGTGGAACACCTGCTGTAATTTTTTTTATTGTTATCTTCTAATTATTGAATTGAAACACTGTGTTTCCTGTGAAGTTTGTAACAAAATAAATAATAATGGTCCAAGATTGCTACCGTGTGGAACTCCTGATGTAACTTTTTTATGCTTATCTTTTAATTATTGAATTGAAACACTGTGTGATAAATATTAATAATGATATATTAGAGATATATAAGCATATTTTGCAGATGATAAATGGTTAGTAGGTAAGAGAATTAAGTAAAGATAAACAATGTCGTTCAAAACTAGTTCCACAATGTGATAGACGTTTATTGAGGAATCAGTATATGTGACGGAGACAATTTCACGCAATTTCTGTAAAATATCAATCACTGGACTAGAAAAGAGCAATAAATAAATATAATCAATGAGAGACCTAAAGTCAATTTGATGTTCTATGGTTCTAGTCCTGCAAAAGCCATTCCCATTCCCACTACGTGACAGTTACGCAAGCTATACATTGCGTATACTCACAGAAAGACCGCCCGCGGGTTTGAGTTGAATTGAAAAAGCGATGAAAATATTTAGCTTGAAATAACCTTAAGAAGAAGCTTATACTTTTGCAATCCGTTTTTCAGAATATATTAAAGAAATCCTTATTTCAACATTTTAAAATTGTTGTCTAACATTATACCCTAAGACAGCATGTCGTAACTTTGGTGTCTTTGTGTTATTCAGTAGCTTGTGCTTGTTCTACACAGAGCTGAGTCGCAATTCGCCAATAATTACCCGCCTGAAGGGAACTGTGCCAATTGAAAAAATACGATGTGGCCAACACATGACCTCTCGCCATACTCTACTATTTTTATTTTTCTAATATAAGCAGTATATTATGTAGTACTTACTCACAAATATACCATTGTAGAAGGGAATGCGGAAATTGTAGTTTGTTTAATATTATAGGTAAATCATAAATGGAATTTCATATTTTCAATTTGTCAAAATGTCAAATATTTATTTGACATTAACGCTCAAATATTTTAGTTTTTGTTTTCATTGGTAGGCAGATAAATTAAAATTGTAACAAATTTGTAGAATTTTAACTTCTTGTAATTGAAAAATGGTGCTAGATAGAAACAACCTTTTTGAATACAAATTGTAGATAGTATAATTTGGTATACATTGTTATAAAAAATTCCTATTAATTCATAAATTTTGAGGATATTCCAGGAAAACTCTTCAGATTTTCAAGACACTACCACTTCCGGTTGCACGACCAACACCAAAATCTAATCAGATCTAATCTAGGGTGTCAGAATATTATGTACAAAATTTCAATTTTTTAAATTCAGTAGTATTGTGAGTTTGTGGGGCTCTAGTACGGTTTTGTTAGCTTTGTTAGTGTAGTAAATACCAAAACCGAGTTTGTGGGGCTTTAGTACGGTTTTGTTAGCTTTGTTTAAAAAGAGACGGTGGTAAAAATGGATTGGTAAAAAAACACGTTGGTAAATATGTTGGTGGTAAAAAGAATTAGTGGTTAAAATAAGGGACGGTGGTAAAAATGGCTTGGTAAAAGAATACGTTGGTGGTAAAAAAGAATTAGTGGTAAAAAGGGACGGTGGTAAAAAATGGATTGGTAAAAGTATAATGTTGGTAAAAATGGATTGGTAAAAGAATTACGGTGGTAAAAAAGGGACGGTGGTAAATAGGGATTGGTAAATATGGGGGCAAATCAGTGGCGAGAGGTAAAAACCGAGCTGGACGACTTCTATATACACTATTTCAAGGTCAAGGTAGCGAAGCGGTATGCTGATAATCTATGTCCGCTTATTAATATTGTATTCCTAAGCTCACGCATCTCATATTCGAGTACTATAATATCCTTAAACGAATCAAAAGCTAGTGCCACTTGCAAAGCCTCTGTAATAATACACAAGACAAGCGTTTCCAGACTCTATCATCTTGTGGACGCCCATGGCCACCACTGATGAAATATGACAATACGGATAGCGTTGTGGCGGTAACGCAATATTATACACCCTCGACCCCCCCTCCACGGTCGCTGGCAGTGATGTATGCGGACGAGCGCGCTCAGACGTTCTAGAGATTGCCGAAACACGTTACTCGGGAAGTTTGTCAACTCGAGTGGGAAGACGAATAGAGGGCTGGCTGTGGACAGGAACCGGAAATGATGGAAGGGTTTTAAAGGCCCCAGCAAAGGTTCGAGGTATTTTGGATAGCAGTACAAATGTGTTTTGAACGAAGTTGTTTTTATAGGGAGCATGCATGAGTGATTGATGGACTGTATTAAAAAGCTTTGCGAAAACAGGGATAGGGAGGCATACTCGTATTTTCGTGGACGATTGGATCAATGTAACACTGGATTTGTTTATCTTTTACTTGTGGATTATTCGGTTCTTGCTGTTAAAATTATTACGGCCAGTGGTTAGCTCAGCGGTAAGGGGTCCACCTAGCATGTTAGCTGTCCTCAGTTCGATTCCCAGCACAACCGACAATAATACCACTGGGTCTGAGTGGTTGGATTCCACTATAATAACATCTACCATCCTGTAATTGGGAGTTAATCCTGTAGGTTGGTCACAATACAAAAAAATTCGATGATTCACAATAACACATTCAACTTGGATAGACATGTAGTAGGTGCTGGGTTATGTGAACTAATAAAAACCAGGCCAATTCATAAAATCGAATTGTTCAAATAATCGAAAATGTATTTTAAATATTTCTATCGTATTTAATATTCGGAACATATTCATGTTTATGAAACATTAAGATGATTAGTTATTTGTTTTGCACTGTCAAAGGATTTAGTATTGTCGTTTCAAAGTCAAAAATATTACTTTCGCAGAGCTTACAAATAGAAAATGGAGCTCTAAAGCTAATAAATCTTTGAAAATATAATCGAAATTGACCATTTCACTCTATATACCCTCCTGTGTAAAATTTTGACTGTTCACTATAGTAATAAGTATTCACAAAATCCAGAGTATGTATTTATTTAAATATTCATTAGTTGGATAAAGTATCTTATGCAGACAATAAATTATAGAAAATATGACTGATCAGTTAGGAAGATGTAGGTAAAGAGCTCGGTAAAGAGTCATAACATGTCTAGTTTACGAGCCTACAAAATCGCGGTTTTCTCTACTCCATCACCGAGTATTAAATCTGGAATTGCACTACAGTCGAGGTATTTTTTGTCTGTCACTTAAAAATGACGGTTTATCAATACGGATTATAAATATTTAATTAAATTGGTGGATTATCAATTTAACTGCATCTGCTATTGGTTTATAAGTCATAGTGCCGGAAAAACTATACTTTATTTAAATTTGTTTGCTTAACTTCAATCAAAATGCTGTCTCATTTTCGTACTGCCCATGTAGAATTTTATTTGCGGATTACCTACAAGTTTAAAATGAATCCTTCATGTTGCCATAGTCAAAAATGGAACTCAGTAGCAAACCGTCCTCTTGCTTAGATTAAATACAAGTATTCGCTATTGATATCGAGTATTCAAAATCTTTTCAACTTAGTTAATTTTGAAATATGTTTTTAAAAATTTATTCCTTTTATTGCTCTCACTATCCTCACTACCTGGTTGTTCGACATGCATTATAATATACATATTCTGCAACCTTACTTCTTCATAAATAAAACTGTGGTCTCATGTGCAAGATTGGCTTGGCAACGGCAACGCTATCAGGCGCGTGTGAACCTGACTTAAGGTTCGGTGATGAGATTCTGACCCGTCCTGGCCACATTCCAATTCTAGTTGTACGTGTCACAGCTAGAACCTATTATCTTATGCATTCAACCATCAAATTTTACACATATTAACCTCTGGGTCACCTTCTAATCCAAGCTCTGGTCTATCTCAATATGGATAGAGTTTTGATGGGTGTAGTTATATCATATTTTTATAATTTTGATAGACTTCATACTTAAAAGGTTTATAAATTATTTTCCATTCATTCAATACAGTTACATTTGTAGAACCTTCTAAATTAAGAAAGTTTTTATTTCAATAAAGATTCTTTAGAAGCTTCATTCTATTTTAAATATGTTGATGGATTCGCCACTCACAAAAGTGTTTAATTTTTTTCATTCAACTATGTTATTCCGTTATGCTACATATTTACCATTCTATTTTTACCACTCCAACTTTTACCACAGCATTTTTACCACCATTATTTTTTACCGCTATCCTGTTTTACCGTTAACCCATTTTTTACCACTCAATTTTTACCACTCCAACTTTTACCTCTGCATTTGTACCACTATACTTTTTACCGCTATTTCGTTTTACCACTAATACATTTTTACCACTCCGTTTTTACCATTACAACTTTTACAACCATAGTTTTTTACCGCCATTCCGTTTTACCATTAAAAGTTTGTGGGGCTATAGTACGGTTTTGTTAGTGTAGCAAATACCAAAACCGAGTTTTTGGGGCTCTAGTACGGTTTTGTTAGCTTTGTTAGTGTAGTAAATACCAAAACCGAGTTTGTGGGACTCTAGTACGGTTTTGTTAGCTTTGTTAGTGTAGTAAAAACAAAAACCTAGTTTGTGGGGCTCTAGTACGGTTTTGTTAGCTTTGTTAGTGTAGTAAATACCAAAACCGAGTTTGTGGGGCTCTAGTACGGTTTTGTTAGCTTTGTTAAAAAAGAGACGGTGGATTGGTAAAAAACACGTTGGTAAATATGTTGGTGGTAAAAAGAATTAGTGGTAAAAAGGGACGGTGGTAAAAAATGAATTGGTAAAAGTATCATGTTGGTAAAAAATGGATTGGTAAAAGAATTACGGTGGTTAAAAAGGGACGGTGTTAAATAGAGATTGGTAAATATGGTTGCAAATCATGTTATTCATTCAATACAGAAACTTTGGAGTATCTTCTAAATCAAAAGGGTTTTTGTATCAATACAGATATATCAATCAGATTGATATTATTTGAGGATATACCTTCTAAGGTGTTTTCTTTTTCATTTTTGATGACCTGTTGGCACTTCGTTCATATATTTTTAAATCAAAATCGTTGTCGAATCTTTGGGAAGTTGTCAGTGTGTCTTTCAGTCTGTCAATTTGTTCAATATTTCGTGTTGTTTACTTTTTCTCAACTATTGGAGTTCCGTATAGAAGAATACGTTTAAAATGTCATATTTCTTGAGACTTTGTAACCTGTGGAGTCAGCTGCAGGCGTCAGGTGCCGTTGAGATGAGCTGCAATAGTTTTTCAACTGATGCAGACACAAGTATATCGAGAATTCTTTCTATAATCGGATTTATTTTTTAGAAATGAGCACAGCACTTGAATGGAAATACGAAATAGTTTCTTCACTGGTTTACTTCACTCCACACTTAAGCATAGGTAATGCTATTTTTAAGATGATTTGTGTATCATGCTTGTTAATAAAGTAGTAAATATTGCAAATATTTTAAATTGCTTTTTCTACTCCTGGTATTAAAACATCATTTAACGAACTGGTTTCCATGGCACTAAATAACATTTTAGACAAACCTCGACAAGCCGTGGCTTTGGTCGTTTTTAGTCACGGTCTGAACATAACAACTGACATATTAAGCACGGTCTGAAGTTGGCTCCATATTTGACATTTAATTTTTGTGAAAAACTGAAGAAACATTATTAATTTTTTTCCAAATTTACAGTTAAATATACTTGCCTAAGTAGAGTTTTGTAGCTATGTATAATGTCATTATGATTTAACCTAAATATTCAAATTATTTTAAATGAAATTTTATATATTTATGTTGTTTAATTTGTGGTCGTAGAAAAAGTATTGTATGTGACTCGTTTATAAACTCTCTAGATACTTGTTTATACACTCGCTGCGCTCGTTCCTTAAAAACTGGGGACTAAAATAACGTTTATAAAAATTTTAATACTGGTACCTCACTTGCGGGAGTGATTTTTTTAGTTATGCTTCTTTACCACTTTATATTGTCGGTTTCTGGGTTCGAAGTAGGAACTCTACTGTTGAGCTAACGAACTCTGGAATATGAAATTCTGAGTGGTATTAAATAGAAAGTAACGTAAGTAGTATTTGTTTTATTCTTCTATGCATTTCTTTTTCAAACTGGAATTGGGTACTTGTTCCTTAACCGATTGATTTTAGAGCAGTCAGAATTTCACTCTGTGGTCACCACACATTGAAATCCAAAGTGGTATCCTAGAGATTCTATTACAGCAGGTGTAAATTGAAGGCGATCAAGTGGTCAGTTTGAAGCTTCCGAATGTGATTTAATTAAATTAATTATGCCGGGTTTATGTGTCACCACATGCAGAGAGCTGTGCTTAAACACACGCAGCTACTGCCTGTGGAATCACAGTTTCACTTTAAATTTTTAAAGTGTTTTATGTAATCATTCGTAAGTATCTATTTTGTACTTCTCTTTTTTAAAGCAGACCTTCCATGCTTCTGAATCCTGGAAAAAAATAACTTTTTAAGGTAGTAAATCCATGGGTGGTCACAACCCAAAATATGACTCAAATTAATATACAACATTCATTACAAGTCGTAGAATTTGGATAGATAACCGTTAATATAACGAAGATAATTGAATTTAAAGTTGACACCAAAACGCCCTAAAATGCTTGCATATATGGAGGTTAGCAGTAGTTTGACTAAACGATTAGGAAATATTATAATATCGTCACAACCCAACACATGTTTGGAAAACGAATATGTTACTCTTTAATATCTGAGGTATTTATTAAAAAATAAAAACTATATGTCACCGCAATAATTATTGAGAAATCACACGTATATGGTTCCAGTCTAAAAAAAAATTTTTTTTTGCATCGTAGCTACTATTGCATTTTAGTGTACATTTTTAATTCAATTATCTTTTTTTATTTTAATAGGTACCTTACATCAAAATCTACGATTTTTATGAATTATTTCTCATTATTTGACTGCATTGGCCTCACCGAAATCATGCACACCTATGTTCGACGGATTTCCTATCTTAAGGGGCTCGTCTACTTTTTTTCAAATTCCTAGAATACTCTCGATATTACTTGTTTTTCTACTTCACTCTCTTCCCCACTACTACGGCTGCCCGAAACCAGTCCGAAACTCGTCTGTACCGCATCCTAGCTATACAATGTCATTTTGAAGTTAAAAATACTGTAAACATGGCTCCTGTATTTCCATAACAACTTCTGTATTTTAAATTATTCGAGAAAGAAAGATCCGCTGCATGCTTCTTGCTTTTTAATTTTTCTTTCCATATATAGTGACCGAAAAATATATCATTAAATGTTGACAAAAAACGTCTTTTAATTTTTTTTCGCTTCAAATTCCTAGACAAAAAAATAAAAAACATAGAGGCATTAAGACATCCTTTGTTAATACACTCATTATGTAAAAGCATCATATAATCTCAATTCTAATTAAAGTAAACGTGGAAGGCGTACACTTCTATAACGCAAATTTGCGTCAGCTAAGCCACTGCTACTGCCTTGAGTTACACTGTAAATTACAAATAATTTATTTTAAAATTAGTTTACATTTTGACATACCATAAGTTGTAATTGTACAAGTACATGGTCAATAAACATTATTATAACGCTGTAATATTACCTAAATTATAATGAATTAGAAATTCTTCTTTTCCAAGACTCATTGAAGATTCTTACCATGATACTTTCCTCATGATTCAAAAGCATGAAATAATCCTGAAACATTTCTCGTGTAAAACGAATAATAATCACTGAACACACCACAATCACATTTACTAATTGTTCCCTTTACTGAGCTCTGCTGTTCTGCCTGTTACTCGGACGAAGCCCCTTCTCAAACCTACCCTAACCTGGTCGATACGATAGCGTGGTACTTGCGAATCTAGACAGCTGTTGCGTATCTGTCAAATATATCTCCAGTGTAATATGTTAGCAAGTAGTGTCGCCTAGTTAGGCCTATTCATGATTTATAACCAACGTGATACGATACCCGAGCACAGGACCGTGCTTTCTGGTTGGTGTTTTTGTTAACGAGGTGTATCGACATATTCGGAGACATTGGCGCCCAGGGAATAAAGGATGGAGGAGAGGTTCCCAGGTAAACAGAAGTGATGATAGGGAACAAATTTAATTTGTCTACAGTGTTTTTCCGTCGTTATTATTATTGGTTATTGATGAATTTTTGTGTCACAATTTTGTCGATTATGTTTCGTACTTTCAAAGTGATGAATTATTTTAGTTCTCTTGTATTATTTTCAACTTTTTTCCCTGAAGAAGTTAATTGTTTCGTCGAAACGTCGGATATTTCATTAGGAAACACATTTTAAGACCTGAGTAATTTCTACCCTTAATCCGCCTAGCATGCTAGCGGTCCCAGTTCGATTCCCAGCACAACCGACAATAATATCACTGGGTCCGAGTGATTGGATTCCACTATAATAACATCTACCATCCTATAATTGGGAGTTAAAATGCTGTAGGGTGGTTACCATAAAAATACAAAATATATAGGTATGTCAATATATTAGACTAGTAGATAGGTAAAAGATGAAATAGCATAGTGATAGATTGCTTGGCTCTGATTACAGAGATCGTGAGTTCGACTCCGTATCAAGTGTGAAAATTTCATAGTTTGATTTTGATCAGATTCTACTCTAGTCAACTTTCCTATTTGGGCTTGCGCAAGAAAGTAGGCTGAATCTTGCCTATTTCAGGAGGCGATTAAAGTTAATCAAATAAGATTATGTATATGTATTTTATTTTCTAACGTTATTGTACTTACGTTCACACATTAAAAGCATCATTTTTATTTGATGAAATTAGGGACCTGGAGTGAAATTTATTTGTAGTCCAGGTTCATAAAAAAAATCGGTTCAGGTTTGGGTTTAGGTTCAAGAAGTTTAAAATATATGGGTCCAAAAATCTATATTTTCGGTTTATTCGGGTTTAGGTTCAAAAATAAATATATTTAAAGTACTTTCTTGACGAAAGATTGAAGACTTGTTGTACATTAGAGAAACCCAAAAATACTTGACCGTTATAACTAATAAGTAATGAAATACATGAAGTTCCGTTAACATTAATCAACAGTTTTATTAAAAATCACACCACACCAAAAAACTGTAAACATATAAGTTATGTCTATTAAAGATTAGCGTAATATTCCTTGTTTTTCACTGTGCATCTCTATCTAATAGATCGAAATTGGTTTTTCGAGCAGGTAACTATCTATTGTAAAACTTATTTTTATTGTCTCCAACAGTGAGCTTATTGTGTCTCATGTTGCAAATTTATTCAAACACGTTTACTGTGTTTTTGTGTTTCTTATTTATTTATTTTAGTTCGTGGTATATGGAGGACCCAGGTGTTATGTAAAGTGCAGTGCACCCTCAATTTCGTTGGTCGGTTAAGTACATTTTTACTATAAAATATTGCACGTGCTCAGCATACTGCACGAGGGAAAAGTTATATAATATTAATAAGAAATAGTAGAATAATGACACTTCTCATTTTGGTGATCATAAGGCTATGCAATATTAAGATAATAAACGCCATAATTCATCTGGAATTACAGCGAAGTTAGCCGCTAAAGATAGGAAAAATTTCCCTACTTTGTGCTAGGAACATTTCATCTGGTCCCCAAGGTGTTTTCTCTTCGACTTCGTGTTCTTGGTTCTCGCTCTTTTTCTCTCTTCCCCCTCTGCGCATTTACATGAAAAAGGAGGAAGTGAGCGCCGCGCTACGCTAATAAAGTCCCGACGTGTGCTGCGCTCGCGAATTGTAAAAACTTTACATGTGAAATTATTACACTTGAATAAAGTTCCCCGGTGCATTTTTTGTTTTGTTGAATGTCAACTGCCTCTGGTTTCTTTCTAAAGTAAAAGCTACCGAGGTTTGTTGCTGAAGGTATGATTTTTTATTTGTTTAAACGCAAAAGTTTTACTTCTTTTATAGCGGTATGTAAATAGTTGTTGGGAACTACTTACGGTGAATGTCAAATATTGGAAAACTGGAAAAATTTAAATAAAAGAAACTGGAAGCATGTGGAAAAACAAAACAAGACTTTCTGGAATGTGGTATTTCTCAGAAATGCAGATATTAAATCTGACCACGTAGAACTTGTATCATATCTTAAATCACAACAAAAAAACAAAATAAAAGCTCCAGTTATATAATTCAGTTGCTAAAGCGAATCTTCGTACCGACCAGACTATGCAATGAAATGGACCGAATACATTACCTTGTGGTCCTCCAATCTTAAAACAATGCAACACACGTAAATGCAAGTGGTCTGATAACAAATACAGCTTCAGTCTTAGTTAACTGATTGATTGAAAATAAATCGTAACAAAAACATTAAAAAATATGAGGTGCGTTACCATTTATTATTAAAAAATATGTCTTGAGAAAGGTTCAAAACATCAGAAAAATTATGAATTCCTTTTGAATTGAAAACTTTATTGTATTCTGCCAGTAGTCAGCTTAACGGTACAGTATTCGCCCAGCATGCTAGTGGTTTCTAGTTAATCCCAGCAATCGGCAATAATATCTTTGGGTTTGGGTGGTTGGATTCCACTATAGCATCCACCATTCGTCATGAGAGTTATTTCTTTTGTATGGGTAGCATGAAAATAATATAAGAGTTGTTACATGTAAACCACAGGTGTTGAGCTCAACCGTAGAGTATTAGCATGCTAGCGGTCCTTACTTCAATTCCAGCAATTGATAATAATACCCTGGATCCGAGTGATTGGATTCCACAACTATAATATCATGTTGAATGGTTCCCATAAAAAATTAACAGTAGTTCAAAGTTACATGCTTTGCATTGCAAAGATCGTCGCACGCATTTATGTTCTGATTGCACCAAGACGAATCGGTCTAGAAGTGGTTGGATTCCACTATAGCACCCACCATTCTGTCATGAGAGTTACTTCTGTTGTATGGGTAGCAGCAAAATAATAATAACAGTTGTTACATGTAAACCACAGGTCTTGAGCTCAACATTAGCATGCTAGCGGTCCTTACTTCAAATCCAGCAATTCACAATAATACTCCTGAGCCCGAGTGGTTGTATTCCGCAACTATAATATCATGTTGAATGGTTCCTATAAAAAAATTAACAGTAGTTCAAAGTTATATGCTTTGCATTGCAAAGATCGTCGCACGGAGTAAGATTCTGATTGTATCAAGACGAATCGGTCTAAAAGTGATTGGATTCCACTATAATAACTATACTATATTTGAGAATGACTGGCAGTAATAAATCATTCTGTCAAAGACATTCCAGTGGCGCACCAATAATTGTTTGCACAAGGATAGTCGAAATGACTAAATTCGGTAGAGAACTATCGTTTTAGGTCTAAGTTGTTTTCAGGGAAAACATTTATTTTAATGATAATGAGTGAGAAAGTTAAATTTAAATATTTAAAAACTTTTATTTTTAGTAAATGTATAAACAGATCACTCTGAAAAATCCTATCTACGTCTATGACACAGTCCGACGGAGATTATTGCTCGTTTATGACGGCATTTCTATTGTTCGAGAAGTAAGTTTCGTTCCAGGTACAAAGTGTGCGGCTTATTTTGACCATCCTTGTGTAGTTACAACTGATTTTTCTGGAAGTTTTATTTGCCGCATTGCTGGCAAAAATCCAATACTACTCTTGCAAATAATGATTTATTACTGTCAGTGATTCGCAAATGAACTATACTATTTTATAATTGAGAGTTAATCCTGTTGAAAGGTTACCATCCATATAATTTAACAGTAATTACATGTTACATGCTTTGAATTGCAAAGGTTGTCGCACGCATTGATGTTCTGATTTCACCAAGACGAATTGGTCTAGAAGTGGTTGGATTCCACTAAACATACTATTATGTAATTGAGAGTTAGTCCTGTTGAATGGTTAGCACCCAAATAAAATATAAATTAAATTATAGTGTCTATTACATTAACAAATCTTGTTTATCGAGATTTATTCTTTCAAAAACTGTAATAAAAATGATTAAACTTGCCTTCAACAAGTAATTTCACACATATCATGTTCTATTGCCGTAATGTAGTAACAAGTAGGTACTATTATGTAAATGGAAAAAGAATTGTGTAGTCTATAATTCCCTAAACACAACAACATGTAATACCATCAGTATTCCCTATAGCTATCGCTTCCATTTACTAATATATTCACCTCGGCACGAGATATTACGTTTCATCACTTTACATACATAATCGGTTTAAAATGATGTCTAATAGGCATAAGCATTTGTTCCTCGTGACTATAACATGAGCGCTAAGTGCCGATAAAGCAGAGAGATAGGAGTTACTCTATTTGGAAGAATAAGCCGTATTATATTATTATTTATTTTATATGTAACCATTCAACAGGATTATTAATATCTCAGATATATTACAATTACACATAGTAGATGCTTTATTTTCTTCTCCACAATACGATAATCTATCCTTTATTGTATTATTATAATAATTATCATCACAGTTCCATCAATATTTTTGTATTCTGTCAAAATTAAACTGTCAAACCACAATCATCAACTGCAAAATCGAATCGAGTAAATAAGTATCTTGCCAATAGTAATATAAATGATCAGCATTATCTTGTGTCAACATAGCACAAGTTTATGACATAAAAACTTGTTCTACTTCATTACATAGCATAGCATAAGCTATGTGTCTCCGCTTTAAGATCTTTGCATGTGATACCGTAGGAACCAGAAGTTCCTTGGTTCAAGTCTCTCGGCCAGCAGTGTGATTGTCGTTAAATTGTGAAAACATCTTGCAATTAAATCGCACTCGCATGCTTCAAGGTGACCACTTGATTGTCTGATTGCAAAAAGAATTTCTCATTTGGCGCTTTGAATTGCAAAGGTCGTCGCACGGATCTTATTTATCTTTAAAGGTCCATTTCAGATTCAAAATTTAATGTAGGGAATTCATAATCTGCAAATTCTTTGAGGAGTACCTATTAAAGTCAATAAATATATTTTGAATAAATTATATTGAGTTGCTGTCTCATTAATACCTAATTAGCATTCGCAAATTTGCTAAATTGAGTTTAAAAATTTGATCTGCATTTATTACAAAATTTAATTTGAATTACAGATCTTATAATTCAAAATTGATTTGTTTTGAATATTTGGGTGATTCTGTCCTCTACTGATTGTGCTGTGCATTCATCGAGAAACACTTTATCTAAAATGGATGCGTATTGTCTGTTTTTCAACAACAAAGCGCATCGAAATGAATTTCATAATAAAATGAGGAAAATTGAATTGTAACAAATTATAATCTCCTTGGCTGCGTCTGATTGTATAAATGGTAGTAATTGGAAGGCATTTATAAAACGAGGACCGGGGAGGTTAAAATGATTTGTGAGCCAACTTGATGGATGCCTGAAAATGTAGAGGAAACGGTTTAAAAGCAGAAATTAAGAAGTTTTCATTCGACGCAATTAGGGAAGGATCTTAGAGAGAAAAATATGAATTTAATAACGTCGTGTAAAAAACAAGCCCCTCGTAAATTTATTCTATGAGCTTTTGACTTTAATTTTATGTGAAGTGTTTAAAATTTTCTTTTGAAGCTTTTAAAAGCTCTTTATTTTGAAATAATCCGAGATTATGTTGGATAAAAATGTTATAAACTTAGACTCTTAGCATCTTTAAGAAATCTATACCTAAAAATCTATTTATATAATACCGCACTAAGGCCATTTCTTTCTTCCGGGATAAAGTTGTTGCTATTAAATTTAAAATATTTAAATTCAAATATCAATATATTTACTGTCCCACTGGCATACATGCATTTAAAGAGCATAATTTAATTCAAAACTTTTGATATTTGAATAAAAAATATTTTTATTTGTAACGTTTTCTGCGCATGCGCTTGAGTCTTGAGTCAGGGTCAGGGCCACGTCAGTTCACAACATAGTGTCAGCTGTCAAGAGACAGACGAGAGAGTTTGTGATTATTGTTTTCGATATAAGTAGTGCAAAAAAAGTGGTATTCAAATAGAAGTTTTCCAGTGTTTGGTATTATTCGTAGGTATTCATATTCATTTATACAAAGGTATTTACATGTCAATAAAAATAACAAACATGTGTATGAAGTTATGCGAACGTACAAAAGTGGCCCATTTGTTGGTTATTTTGTTTGTTTGTTTTACAAATTGTGTTTTAAAGTGTGTTTCAAGTGTTATTTTAATAATTGTGCTATTCTACTCCTCGAAATCGTATCGCTCTGATCTGATTATTGAATTCACTGTGTTTAAATCTATCGATTGTAATAGTTTTCACAGATTTTAGCGTTCAAAGTGAAACAATTCAATTAGTCGAATTAGCTTTGCTCTAATTATTTTGACTACTATGAAGTATACGAAATCTGTTTTACAGTTTTGTTTTTGTGATTGTTCCGTAAGTGTGTGTGGAGTTTCAGCTGCGTTATTTTTCTTGTTGTGTATTTTTTATTTTGAAGTATTACCGATTACTGTGAAAATAATGCGGCATCTTATTGTACAAATTTATTTATGAAAATTGAGCAATGCTAATAAGAATTTTTTTATTCTGCTGTTTAATTAATTTGCAGTGAACATGGGGTATGTTTTATTTTATTTTTCAAAGTGCTGTGTATCTTAATTAATGTGTTTGTGTTAATAGGTACAAATAAACTTTTTTTAACCGTTGTTTAAGCTCTTATGGGAGTCATTGTATTTGTAAAATAATTAAAAATGTAACGTGTGTAACGTTTTGGCATTCTTCACTTTCCGGTGCGAAATTTCCTTGCTTTTATCATACACCCCCGCAGTCGCCGTCATTGGTGTACTCAGGATTTTGCAAAGAGGGAGTGGATTAATTATTGAAAATTGGTGGTAAAATTGCATCTCTTTGTTTGAAATCAATCTTACTTGTTTTCGTAGGAGTGCAAAGTGTAATAACTTTGTGTGCTAACCACATAGTTCTTCTATATTTTCAATATTAAATTAAATTTTCAATTTTCATTATTAATTGTGAACCTCTCGCCTCATATTCTATAAGTGAGGTATTAATTGTAATGGGTCAAAATTTTCGAGTATGAGTTTTTGATGGATAAGCACGTTTACGAATTTACTATTTTCACGATGCTGTGTGTGTGTGTGTTTGTGTTCGTATGAACGTATGGATTGACGATTTTTCGTCCACGATAACTTAAAAAGTGTCAAATCGTTTATAACCAAATTTCATATTTAAGGTTTTAATAAGGATCTTAACACCGGATAAAATTTTGACAGAAATCCACAAACCGGAAGTAGTACTTTTTGAAGTAATTTTATGACAATTTTTGCAATTAAAAATAAAAGAAAATATAATTATCTATGGGTACAGTTAATTTTAAATACAATTTGCTGAATCTGGTTGTATATAACAATAAAATAAAGTGCAACTAATATTCTACTTTTTTGTAATTCCAGTATCTTGCTATCTTGTTGTCCACGATCATATGAAATTTGTTTCTACACAAAATTTGAATTATTATGACAGTGACAGTACAGTTGACATCTTTTGCTTGCATCTTGGTTTACATTATCGTTTACATATTACATGAACATGAAACTATTAAAATATATATAAAACTATTAGATTAGTAGAATAAGCAGAATTTGGCGAGAGGTCAGTGAAGACCACATCAGTTTTTTACCTTCCGCTTACCTATAAAGAAAGGTACTGGAATCATGCAAAAATCGGGTTGTGAGTTTTAAGTGAATGAGCACGAATTAGGATCCTTACAACTCATTTTTGCTAGTTTCTCGATGATGTCTGTATGTATGTGTGTGTGTATGTGTGTGGTCCGGGCCGATGCCGGATGTCGCATAACTCAAATACGAATTACCCAAAAATGTTGACATTTGGTATTTTACAATTGTATACGAATAGGAAGAGCCCATTAGATTTTTGTACAAATATATTCACCGGAAGTGATATTTTTTGAAGATTGAAAAAGACAATTGTCAAAAATTTATATGAATTTGGATAAATATAGTATTTATTTGTAATAATAATAAGAGGCAAAGTTATTTGCAACTTACGTTATAAAAAAATTGTCTTTATCTGGTAGCATTAAAGAACTGCGGTAAAAAAAAATAAATTTATCAAATAAAACGTTGAAATCTTGTAATCCATGTTCGGTTGATTTTTGTTTCTGTGTAAAAAATATTGACAGGTGAGACGGGTGACAAGTTGACATACTAGCGCCATATAAGTCATAAGTAAGATATTAAATGTAGTAATTGAACGGAGGATGGCTTCAACACAGAAGAGTTTGCCTGTGAAAATTTCTGTGTTTCAATATTTTAGATTTTTATTTGTATATTTTAGAGACACCGGATTGTATACGTATACATTTATGTTTATAACTCTGATATGTCGGAAGGTTATGTGCAGGCCACTTCAGATTTTTTGTTAATAAATATTAAATACGTATCTCTTCTTTAAAAACATTTATTTAAAAAAATATTACCAGTATCCTATTAAAACATATTCATTTCTAAATTAATAAAAATTGAGTAGCTCATTCTCGTTGTGACGTTCCTGGCGCACGCCTATGATTCCAAGAACAAATATAAAAGCATCAACATAAAACACAGAGCCTTTAAAACAAAGCATCACGAGAAGCGAGTGAAATTACGCCGCAAAAGCAACTTTAAAAATATTCACATCCTCTTGAGCACACACACAGGAAGCGCAGATGTGCAGACAGAGAAAAGAGAACAATTTCCAGCGCATTTTCTCTGGAAACCTTGTTCGTGCTCCGCAATTCCGCTAACTGCATCGTAGCTACCGATGCATCGGAGCAATCATACCAACACTGCCACCGTGCCACCGGATACCCAGCCCAAAGGAAATATCAGACATATGCTGTTTCTAGGGGATTTATATTGATTTTGTTTGTTTCATTTACAATTTGATCGGCGATTGATGTTAAATTATTTGATATTTTTCCGAACTTAAGGAACATTGGGCTAGAATTTACTTTGCATCGTGTGTTAAGTCACAGTCAGCCGGGGATTCTGAACCACTCAGCATCGTTGTATTTTGTATGACGTCCAGAATCGATAACCAAGAATTGTTACAAAAAATGGATTTCGCGTGTTACTCCCACAGCGTTTATTGTTTTGTTAAATATAATAATCTAAAGATATTGTTGAAGATAAAAGTACAATCGTAGTAGTATCGTGTGAATCTCGGGACAAAAGTGTTATCTCGACTCATGAGGTGGCAGCCCTCGCTTCGCTCGTGTTGTCAACACTGCACTCGTTGAAAAAAAACCACTTTCGTCCCTAGTTGCACAATTTACTATTAATTTGCTTTAATTAGCAATAAATAGCTTTAATTTGCAATAATTTGCTTTAACACTAATTAGCTTTAATTTGCAATTATTTACTTTAATTTGTAATAAATAGCAATTATTTACTTTAATTTGCAATAAATAGCAATAATTAGCTTTAATTTGCTTATATTAGTACTAATTTGCTTTAATTAGCACTAATTTGCAATAATTTGCATTAATTAGCACCGAAAACGCCACCTTTTGTCCCTATTATTATGAACGAAAGTGAAGTATTTCTGACCGGTCAGTACTTTTCCTCCATAGGAAAGCAAAGTACTTTTCCTCCCGCTTTATGCAGGATACCAAAATTGATTATTTTTATTTATTTTATGGAATTATTATACATTTTTCCAATGTTATCATTATCCGGTTCATCCCTTTCTTCAACTTATAATTGCTTTTCGGTGCAGATATTTAAAAAATACTTTCCCTAAATAAATAGACTCTATAGTTATGGTTAACGGTTAAAAAACTCGGTGATAGGTCTGCAAAAATTCTTTATAATCGACTAATTAAGTGTTACAAAAATAACTTGAAATTTATTTCACACTTGTTTATAAGCGACAGTTAATTGTGCTACACTTGCATTTTCAATAATATTAATAGACGATACTGTCGGTACTCTGTTGAACATCTTAAAATAAATAAACAATAAAACACTCAGTGATAGATCTACAAAAATTATTTATTAAACTGTCCAAATATTTGTCTTTATATTTCCCATTTATAAACAATGAATGCAAGTACTAGAAATTATGAACAATGTTTACAGTAATATTTTAATTATATTGAAAACTGCTTGGAATAAAAATGATATTAAAATTTCAGGTTCAATCCATTAATATATAGAGTCTAAGAGTGAGTTGAGCTAAGGGGCATAAACCTAGCCTTGTGGCACACCTGTTCATAAAGTTAAAGTATAGAACGTAAACTAATCACTTCGGACGTATTTAAAAGTCTTGGTCTTGTACATTTTTTATAAAAGCTGGAAGACTGGATCTTGCACTTTACGATACTAACAATGATAAACCATCTTATAAAGTGTGTTGTATTGTGTTAATTGTTAAAGGCCTCCAAATTCGCCGTGCGCATCGCATTCCTTGATTCCATAGCCTTATTGATCGAGAAGTTTAAATTTTTAAGACTTTGAACCAACGACGTGGGTAGAAAAGTAAAGTTTTAAACTTGATTTAAATGCCTAATGGATGGTAGTGAAGCACTACTGATATTAAAGTTGTGTATGATGATGGTGGCTAATGACAACTCTAACGTGATCACTCAGAAAGTTCATCGCGAAAATATGAACAAGTTTTAAAACTAAATATGAGCGAAAAAATTTCATTAAAATTATAGTTCCGCTTGGCATGGTTCGGATTTTAGAAGTTTTAATGTGAAATATTGTCAACAAAGTACTATAAAAAATGTATAACTGTAGTATTTTGTTATTCAAATACAGCGAATAGCCGACTGTTCTTTAATGCGTATAAAAATCTGTTAAACATTAAAAGCGAAGCACAGCAAAAATGTATGAACGAAACGGAAACAAATAAAATATTTATTTGGTTTTCAGCTCTGCAATTGTTTATTTAAAAGATCATGTTTTAACAGCGCTGTGGTGCCTTTATACAATATAAATATTACAATATAAATTAAACCAAAATAAACTGAGAGACAAATGCATCACATGACTCAAATTGAGAACAAATAATTTTACATTTCGATATATCTTCGCTTGCCTTGAAAAGTGTCTCACTTTCTTCCTTCATATACCTACAAATAACTCCTATTTTATATTCAAATAGTTTCTTTCAATCGCCCTTTTGCATCTTGCCTTAAAAAAATTAAATTCGAATTGTTGAACGATTGAATTGTGCATCAGAATAAGTACTTTTTGTTTTTGTCCCCAGAAATGTTTCACTTTCATCCCTTGGTGTACATGTCGTAATAGTGTTGTTTTAAAGGTTTTATGTAAGAATGAATAATACTGGAATGCAAGTGTGCTAATTAAATTATTATCGTGTCTGCTTGTCGAATTACGTTGGAGACCTTGGGTTAATCTGGGATTACGTGCTTGGTGTGAAGTTATGAGTAGTCCTGAAGATACTCTGATACGAGTAACAAGTCTCCTGAAATTGCTATCTTTCCTTTTATCAGAGTTTGCATCTTACGTTGATACCAGGCCCCGGTAACTTGCATACCCCTTCCACTAGTTTTATGACTGCTCAAGAGGTTACAGTTCGCCCTGTCGCCGCTAGGCGCTGTCATATCGCATAGGCCACATTTTATTAGCAATTTCACTTAAAATCTTCAATAACTTATAGAATATTGTATATATTATAATAAATTACAGAATATATATAGAAATTATACTTTACACGTTAATCAGCGATTCTCGCGGGTTTTTGATGGCCTATGTTGACTGCCATATTGAGTACTCCCTTTACCCCTCAGTACCTCGAAACTGGACCAGTTCAGCAGTCACTTTTGCAAGCCAAGTTGGGTTACCTTCAGTGTCTTGTACCGTGGTTGATACTTTTATAAAAGCATTGCGTGCAGTGGGCTAGTTCAGATATTTGTCCGCTAGATGTCTCTCGTTACCGGGACCCGGTTCATGACTTCTATATTTTTAATTCGAAATAAATGTCAAAATACTTTTTACACACAGCATCCCGTGGAAATTAATTTCAATCATTTGTAAACCGTCTTGCAATTAGGCTCTTAACACTTTTTATTTACACGAGGAGATCTTGTATTTTGTACTTCCTATCTGTTAATTTTGTATTTTTGTTTCAATTGTTTAACAAGGGTTACTATTACTTGTCTTATGTTTCCCGGAGGTGACACCATTGACCAATCAAAAGGTGGGTCTCTTTGGCGGCCATCTTGCCCACTTAATCCGTCAGATTTCAGCCTCTCGTAACCTCACTTATAGTGGCAACTACTATTACAATATTGTTAGAAACGTATGAGATAATAAGTTGTTTTGCTTCATTTATTACTTGAAGTTGTATGTAATCATGTTAATTATTGAAGCATTTCTGAAATTTGAACTTTATGCAAGTTGTTTTTGGTTATTATTAATTGATGTTTACGTTGTGACAAATACCACAAATACGAACCGCTGGCAGTCGCGAAGGAAACAGCCGTTCATTGTCTTAGATTTCTTCAAATAAAGCGTTTGTTACGATAATTCCGGTTTTCTTATTTCTGGTTCCTTTTTCCTCGTCGTAAATATTAGAAATGAAGTTTTTTGTGGTTTTCTATTTTAGTTTCTAGCAATATATTCGTTTTGATAGATTCTAATGTCAATTATTTTGCTCGTTGTTTTATTCAATTACTTTCGTATATCACTATATCAATGATTTTACAATAACAATTTTGGTGGAATGTGTCGGTGTTACACAGGTATCTCTAGAAAATTCTCGAAACCTCAACCGCGTTAAATAATTCTGTGCTCGTCCTCAATATTAAACAGTGACAAACTTCAGTAAAGCGACGCTCAACTGAAAAAAAATTGCTTGCTGTATAAAGCTCGACGAGATAGTGCACGTACAGACTCGCATTTGAACATGTATTGTTTAAGAACAATTGAACAGATAAAATACAAACTTGGCACGTTGGCGCATTTGTACGGAAGATATGTGCTTACGAAACCATATACCACTTGAGATTTTACACCAGGCATTACTTTCAGTCGCTTCCTGTAAAATCTTTCTAAATATCTTAGCAGTAAATATTGCACTCGAAATATAGACGGAGTTTCCTATTAATGGAGAAGACAAAATTGCTATTTTGTACAGACGTAGCTTAATGTGAGCTCTAGTACTTCAAAATATTTTTTTCATTTGAACACTGTTTTCATTTGAGGTGATAAAATAACTTATTTCTTTTATAATAGTTTATTTAACTTTAACGGTTATCATGACTCTATCTTGTTGGCGGGTACCGCACACACTGTTGCCAACTAACTTAACTTGTATGATTTTCCAGGTTACCAACTTAACAATAATAACATTCTTATTTAACAAACATCACTGTGATCACTGTCAACATAGTTCTTTAAAGTAGGCGAATTAAGAGATTTCAAATTGGTATACATTAGTAATCGAGCTGACATAAATCATCAGCAATTTTTTGGCAGAAACCACTTCGCTACTTGAAATAGTGTACGAGTATAGAAGTCGTCCAGCTCGGTTTTTCTCGTGGCTCAGTTGCGTTCAGGCGAGTATAATACGTTGGCGAACTGTGACTCACCGCTGTGTAGAACATAGGCACAAGCCTTTTCTCCCTTTCTTACTGAGCAACTTTCGGTTATTAATTTATATTTTCTGTTGTAAAATAAGAGGCATTCCTATCTTTGGAGATATCTATTATTTTATTTTGCACATATGTGGTTATTGTCCTCAGTTATTCATTTATACTTTAAACGTTAATGAACGTTTTAAAAACTAGGAGAACAATTTAAGAACGACCTAAACGCTCTGGTTTATTGTTAAAATCCCATATTGACTGCAAAAGATAACCAATTTAATATCAATGTCTTCAGGTACTTGAACAACAAAAAGACGTCCATCTATGTTTTCTGAGAAATTGTTGATTTTATCTGTTCCTCATATATGTAAGAGCAAAATAATTTTACTATTAATGCTCTACATTTGTTGAACGCAATATTGCTGCTATAGAATCAGAATTCATGATTCTGGCTATATTGCTCAAAATAAAAATCTGAAATTTACCATAAGTAATTACGAAGTATTATTTGATCGAAAAATTCATACAATATATTGTTGCGCCAACAATTATTAGAGAAAACAAGAATTAATTTATGCATTTTAATATTACAAATTATGGTCTTATTATTGCATATTTATTAATTTAGTTTTAAATAGTCGATTCCTTGCATTGTTCGTGAGAGTGCTAAGAAAATATTTTTGTCAAGAAAATTATTACTAAAATACCATTAAGTATTTCAAAAATATAATTTCTTAGCACTCTCTAGAGTCATCTTTTAACTATCTATGTATAAAATATGAACAGTGTAGGTATACTAACAAGAGCTCAGTTTGTAATATAACAAGGTCCATTTTTCACTATATTTTTGGCACAAGTGCAGCGCCTTAAGTAAGTTTTAAAATATTGTCTACCTATAGATATGACCAATCTTAATGTAACGTCTTTAATACATTATATTCCACTGTACACGCAATATTTTTTGATTAATTTTGGCTTGTCTAACTTTAAAAGTATTGAAATTGATTTAATCAGGAATGCAGTCTTAAAGATTTTTTTTATTTTTCTAATATACCGACATTTCGGCACACTCTAGTGCCTTCCTTTGGGTTAATTAGAAATAAGGTTAAAACTGATTAAAAGTATCTCTTGCATCCATCAAATGAAAATTGATAATATTAATAACTCTCCAGCTTCATAAATTATTTCTATATAATATGCGACATGTTTTCCAGTACAATATTAAACAAAACTTCATTATGAGTGCAAACAAAGTTGGGCAAAATTTATAAAAATCCGTTCGGTATATATATCCAAGTAATGAAATTTCCAATCTGTGTTTGCATGGTAATGTAATTAGCATTTGGGCATCGTTAACTAACAAAACACGTAATCTGTATTTATTTAAAATATCGCAGTGTGCTTAGCTAAACGGGCGCTGAGAAAGTTGCAAATGGGCGTTGTTGTGTTGCTCGCCGGCTGATAAAGAGTTCGCATTAATCACGTGACAGCGATGCAGTAATTGGCAGGGTTTGAACTCAAGGGATTGTAATTTGGTGCCGGATTTCGATTCGCTGCTTCCGGTTCCGGAGAACGGACAGCGGCGCTCGTCACCCGACGACCAATGGGGACTTGATTCAAAAATTGTAACAGCTCCATTATTTGCTGGTCCATTCATTTTTGAAGATGCCTGTATGTCAGAAAAGATTGAAATAGAGTTGAATAGATCTTGTATTTGAGTGAGAAGATTCAGACTTGAATTCTACCGGTTTTATTGACGATTTACTTGCATTGAGTGGAACGAGGAACCACATTCTGCAAGAGATCTAAATTTTATAGTAGATACAACTGTATTATTGTGTCAAGTCAAGGAAAAAGGTTTTCCAGTTAAATAAATCATTATTATGATACATGAATTTTTGTAAGATCTTACTAGTAAGTGATTTTTTATGAATGTTTTTGTAATGATTTATGTATGTTTGTAAACCCAGAAGAAGGTTTAAGTGTAAACCGAAACGTCGGTTATGTAAGAAGAAGAATATGTCGGGGTTAGCAATCATGTTGATTGTAATAATAATTAATGATAGGAATGCAAGTGTGCTAATGAAGTTATGATCGTGTTTGTTTGTTCGATTACGTTATTATTAGTACACTTGGGCGAAGTCTGGGATTACGTGCTAGGTGTGGAATGAGCCGGAGATCGGCAGTCTTGAATATGCTCTGATGCGAGTAGCACGTGCCCAGGAATTGCCACCATTCCTTATCGTCATAAATTGTAGATCACGTTTAACTGGTTCCTGACATGAGTGGTGAATGTGTGATTTATTTGGTGTTTAGATTAGTTAACTATTCCATTAATTGCGCTTTGAGTGTTTTGTTGTTCACGTAACTGATCATCTATGGTCCGCTCCGCTCTTACTCCGACAAATATATATTGTATGACTGATATTTCGAGTAACTTTTCAACTTTACATATCATTACAGTCGATTACACAGTCACTTAAGGGGCCTGTCTACCTATTTTTCTATTTCCTAAAATACTCTCGATATTACTTTTTTTTTCTAATTCACTCTCTTCCCCACTACAACGACTGCCCGAACCCAGCCCGAAACTCGTACTTTGCCGCACCCTAGCTATGCAATGTCATTTTGAAGTTGAAAAATAATGTAAACATGGCTTCAGTATTCCCATAATAACTTCTGTATTTTTTAAAGAAATTAAGTAAAACAAATATTATTCGAAAAAGAAAAGTTAGCTGTAGGCTTCTAGCTTTTTAAAAAATTTTCTTTCCATTTATAATGACTGAAAATAATCGTATCAAATAATGACAAAAAACGTCATTTTAAAATATTTTTTACTACAAATTTCTAGGCCAAAGACAAAAAATTAAAACTAGAGGCATTAAGACATCCTTTGTTAATAAACTCATATGTAAAAGCATCATATATTTCAATTATGAGTAAACGTGAGATGCGTACACCTCTGTAACCTGTAAAATTTTAGGGTAGACGAACACCTTAATAAATATCGTGAACATCAAGTACCAGAAGTAGTAAAGTAAGTCACTTAGTATATGTTAAAACACTTCTTTAATATTTACATGTTTTTGAAGGCAAGACTTGAATTAATACAAAAAGTCATTTCTGGCAAGGGGTACAATTAGGCACGATTTTATGTTACGGCTCTCTAGCTAATAGTTTTATTGCCTACCGGTTTCGACCATTTAAATAGTCATCTTTAGGACTAGACGTAGCTGTTTATATTTGCTGTATCGGATTTCAATGTATTTTGAGAACACTCGTATTATTAGGCACTTGGTGTTGCACCAGATGTTAATTTTAACAGATTGTCTCTTCTTGAGTTATTGATGGGTTGTACTTGTATCTGTTTTTTTTTGATTGGAAATAGCTGTTTTTCTTTCTCATCGTTGTTGTCTTAATCTTTTCTAAGCACAAAAAAAGCTTACCTACGCCAGCTTCAAAATATCTTTTATGCTGAACTACCTGTAAAAAAGCGTGTATCATTTTTCAGCCCTTTGAATATGTGATTTAAGATATGTGTGTCATTTGCCCCCGCTGAGCTACGCCCTTGGAGTCCGGAAATTCCCTCTGAGCTCCTGTGAGTAATTTCCTTAACCATTGAATATCCAGCATCAGCGCGGCGCGGCAGAATGAAAGACTTCTTACAAATCTTTCCTAACTTCGGCCTACTCGCTCCGTCCCCGCTAAATTTGCTCATGTAATATGAACAAATGATGCCCTGGAACAGTCGTTCGACATTATTACAGGGATTTCTATGTTGAGATCGTAATTTGCAAGTTAAATTTCACAATTTATTAACGAAACACAGAGTTTCTTTTGTAAACATGCTGATATTGTGCAAATATATTCTTCTGATTTTCAAACGGCCTTTGAAATAATCATTCGGAGTCACAACTGCTTCAAATTAACTAAAACGGAAACAACATTTTCAATATATGTAAGACCCAAGTTGATCAAAAAGCGGGGTAGATATTAATAATAATAATAATAATAAAGATTTATTTCTGTTGACACAAATACAAATACAAAGATATTGTTACCTAGTTGTATGTAATCATGTTAATTATTGAAGCATTTCTGAAATTTGAACTTTATGCAAGTTGTTTTTGGTTATTATTAATTATTGATGTTACGTTGTGACAAATACGAACCACTGGCAGTCGGAATAGTGTGACCGAGTGTCAGTATCCATCGCTTGCGAACGAAACAGCCGTTCATTGTCTTAGATTTCTTTAAATAAAGCGTTTGTCACGATTATTCCGGATTCCTTATTTCTAGTTCCTTTTTCCTCGTTGTCAACATCAGAAGTGAAGTTTTGTGTGTTTTTTGGGGTCTTATATTTTAGTTCCGAACAATAATATTCTTATTTCTCTGGTAACCTTTCAACAGGATTCACTCCCAATTATGGAATGATAGTTAGTTGTTATTATAGTGGAATTCAATCCATAATCCGGAAGATTTCCTTTGAAATTCAAAGATATCCTGTTTGGAATAACGAAATCATTTTGACAGTTAATTAGGGAGTGGTCTGGGAGTTTGGTTTACACCAAAACATTGTCAATATTTAAAAAGGAGCGCCAATCAGTCACAAAACCGTAAGAGAATAATCTATACAAATAGCCAGGTAAAATTAAAAAAAAAAGCAACAAACAACGCACAACACTTACAAAGAATTACATAAGAATTGACAATTATTGACATAACATTTGAATTGTATTTGTGGAAACCGCTCATAACAACAGCACCAATAGAATCACAACAATGTATCTGTCAAAATTGTATTGTTATTTCAAACAGGGTATAAATAGTATATTATATATTGAGGGACTAAAGTGCATAATTTAATCCTGAGGGTGAAGTTTATTTCACGAGCCGAAGGTGAGGGCAATAATCACCTGAGGTACTTTAGTCCTGTGGTATATACGCTATTTTTTGCACTTCATCCTCAAACGAATGCAAAATAGTTTAAAAGAATACACATTTTGTAATTTTGACTGTAAATTTTATGACAAATATTTATATTGTTACCATAGATACTCTGTAACAAATAGCACGTATTTACTTGACAACGGGATTAATTAATTCAATTCCTTGACAACGGGATTAAATATGAAAAATAATCCCTTGGGATCAAATTTAGAACCTTAGTCTCTAAAAATAAAGACTAAAGAAGAGTTTTAGTCCCGGAAGTGCAAAAAGATTCTTTGTGCAACTACATTTTTAAGATGATCTTGAAGCATCCGAGTGCGATTTAATTGCTGTTTAACGACAATCACACACTGTCGGTCGGGACTTGAACAACGGAACTCTGGATTCGTACGTCATCACATGCAGAGAGTTGTACTTAAACCCACACAGCTACTACCTTGATTATAATTAAGAATAGTATATATAAATTTGTTATTTTTAAATTTTATTGGTAACCATTCCATTACAGAATGGAAGTGTTATAGTGGAATTCAACCACTCGGGCTGGAATATATAGATGGTAACGAACTGGGGACCGCTAGCATGCTAGTTGGAAACACAACTGGCCGTAAAAATTTTAAAAAATCGTCTTTCTATTTTATCGTTAGATACGGTTTTGTATAGATAATGCCGCCATAAACCATTATCAGATAATGTGAGCTGAAAGGCAATGTAAGAGGTATAATAAAACGCTATTAAATAATATAACCATTAAATCTGCATTTTAATGTGCATTGTTTGTAGAGCTAAAGCTGTATAAATAGCGTGATGACAGTTTTATTTATTCATATAATTCTAAAAATTGTTTTAGAAATAGTCAGGTATTATTCGATCATTTCCTGACAATATCCCTTAACAGCCTGATACGATAACGTCGGAAAATAATAAAAATTTTATGCGATTTGAACACGGAAATATCACACTTGCATGCAAACTACCGACCGTTTTCAAATGGAAATGGTCTGTTTTATAAATTAGACTATTACAATTCCAGACTGCCTGTGAGTAAGTGTTAGTTTTAAAGACGATTCTCCATCTTGCTTCATCAATTTCAAGTTTATCAGTTTTCGTAACATTATTCCCCGATCAGCGGTAATCAGAATTCTGGGAGGCGGAGCAGCAAATAAAATCCGACGAAAATGAAGGAAAATGAGCCGCGGGTAAGATAACATGATATATAAGGCTATTAGCCTCATATCAACTTTGCTGAAAAGAGTTTAAGTTAATTATTTATCGATACTTCTACACAGCGTGTTCCAGAAGACTTTGGCTATGGATCGTCAAATCAGATAGCACTCTTCAGTTGTAGACGTTTTAAAAACTCAAATTATTGGCTAGGTTTTTTTGTTTCAATATTTTTTGTTTGGATTATTCTTTTCAAAACAAAATTGGTGTTTGGTTGATACCATTTAGAGTGTGCGAGTTGATTCAATCATTCAGAAGTCGGTCTTTTTAGTTTTCAATCTTCGGCAAATGAATTTTCTGTCATATTTGACCGCAGACAAATGTATCAAGTTTTTTGTCACAGGTTAAATGTTTTTTAATGAAATAAAATTTGAATTCTAATTTACTTTAGATGTATTGTCGTTTCACGCCGGATCATTTTGTTGACTGTCTTCTTCCTCTAAGCTTGAGTATGCAGAGTTTCCCAAAAATCCCGGAATAAGTTTTGAACGAGTGAGGAAAAAAATTAAAAATTTGGGGATCACTAAAGATTCATAAAAACTACATTCTTAGGTAGTTTAGAACTACCATGCAACGTGTAGTTTTTTAGGGGATGACCACCCAACATTTTTAAATAGCAACCCCTGTCGAGTTTCACCTTATTTTAAAGGTAATGAAAAAAGAAACACATCCTCATAAACCAAATCCCGATAACTTAATTCTTTGAAGAATTTAATTTTAATGTTTTTGCACGTTTATTACGATTTTTTTAACAAATGTTCAAAATGTCGACCTTCTTCGGCCTCGCAATGACCCAAACGCTTTAGTGATCCCCAATTTTTTTCTTCACTCGTTCAAAATTTATATCTGCGTCCTGGAACTTTTGGAAAACCGTGTATATAGGGGTGGAGCAGTTTTTAGTTTATTTTTCGATTAGCTGTACGTACATAATAAGATTATATTTTTTCTAATCTTCCTCGAATAAATCTTCTATAACATATCATTAGCGGAAGAGGATCTTGGTAATTTTTTTATATTTTGGATGGTAACCAACTTGCAGGATTAACTCTCAATTACAGGATGGTAGATGTTATTATAGTGGAATCCAACCACTTGGATCCAGTGGTATTATTGTCGGTCAGCTTGCTATCCCGATAAAACATAAAATTGAAAGCTGTTTGTTTAATTCTTGGATTATGATAAGATTGTTTTGGAATATTTATATCTGTGGATGTTTTTGTCTAAATATTTCATATTCTCGATTGTTTGTCTTGGAGTTTTTACTTCCTTGTACGGAGTAAAAAGTATTGTAATCGCGAAAAATTTCGGTTCTCAGATTTTAACGGAAATATCCATTTTGACTTTTCCTGAATCCATTATGAAATATGTGTCGCATAACTCAAATACGGTTAGACGTAGAAAGTTGAAATTTTGTATTTAGGACTTATAGCATCTAGTTGTGCATCTCCTATTTTTGGTTGCGATCGTCCGTGCCAAAGGGACACTATTTGGCTTTTTTCGCATTATTCAAAAACGGAATGTCGTAGAAAGTTAAAATTTTGTATTTGAGACTCATGTATTTATTAGTATTTTCCGCATAAATCAAATACGGTTATTATATTATTATAATATTATTCTACATTTTAGTTATTAAGAAAACTATGAACAGTTGAGCGTACAAGGTAGTCATGTGGTGTCCACATCAGATTTTTTTTATAAAGGTAAGGTTAGGTTCTTTTATGAAATCAATATAAAACAATAAAGCAAGCAACCTTCCCGTAATAGATTAAGCTAGAAATCCTCTGCGCTTAGGGCGAGTAATATTTTGATGAAGAATGCTGGAAACACGTGTTTCGTTTGAAGTAGCAGCGCGCGAGGCTTGCCACGATCCAGGATCTAGTGGCTGTGGAATCCCCGGAGCTAAGCAACTAATACCGATGTTCAGATTTCCGTTCAGCGCCTCCCTTGACAATACTCACACAGCCAGGATAATGGAAGACGAATTACCAATTTGTGGAATCGAACTTTCAAACAAAAACATTTCACAAATTTTAGATTACTTTCGCGCCACGCGGAGGTATTGAAAAATGTGCTGAGCGGGCCGGTAATTTATAGATGTGTGCGTACCGGTAATGCCGCTACGGGCGAACCGGTAATGCGCAGCGGCGGATTAAGGGGGAAACAATCACCCCAAGCCATAGAATAATGGGGTAACTAGGGGAACAAGTCAATTCATAAACCAATTTGTCGGATTTGTGCCAATGTTTTCATTATTCACTTTCTTTTAATGATAGTTGCTACATTGTCGAACACATTAAAAAAAGGTAAATAGGTAAAGTTGATTGTAATAATAATTAATGGTAGGAATGCAAGTGTGCTAATGAAGTTATGATCGTGTTTGTTTGTTCGATTACGTTAGTACACTTGGGCGAAGTCTGGGATTACGTGTTAGGTGAGAGTCGGATATCGGCTGTCTTGAAGATGATCTGATACGAGTAGCACGTGCCCGGGAATTGCCACCTTTCCATATCGTCACAGTTTATAGATCACATTTAACTGGTCCATGACATGAGTGGTGAATGTGTGAACTATTTGGTGTTCTGATTAGTTAACTATTCCAGTAATTGCACCTTCTAGTAGTTTTGTTGATCATGTAACTGATCATCTATTGTCCCCTCCGCTCGTACTCCGACAAATACATTCGCTGGATTATCAGTCAGTAAATTTATTAAATTACCTCAACCAACGTTTCTACCTTACTGAGATCTTCATCAGGGTAGCTTTATATTTAGAAATGTAAAATTTTATGCTAACTATTCAATATGATCACTGCAAAAGGTTGGGTCCCTAAGTGGTGGAGTAGCGCATAATATTACATTACAAAAACGTCGATTGACTTACCTGATTTACAAATTTATATAAAAATTGTAACAATGATAAATTTGATAATTTAACAGTTAACATACAATGTGAAAAATAACCAATAAAAAACAATGGTATAAATGTAGTTAGGTTAAAACCATATTAACAACCTAATAAATAAAACTATGTTTTCATTTGGAGTGTGTATACAGTTCAAGTGTTCAACTACGACTGAATTTTAATGTTTTACAAAGTTAATACAGAATTAAACGAAATACTTTATATGATTGGGTTCTTTCATATGGAATAAAAATGTTACTGGAACAATAGACCATATCAATTATTATAGCGCCTCTTCCGGCTGACTTGCGATGTAAAAAAGTGATGCCAGGGATGCCAACAATTTCTTATTTTTCTAAATAAGTTGGCAATGATCAGCCATTTCGGTGTTAAAAATTTTAATTTTTTAATTTTAAATCATGATTTGAAACACAATATTTGTAACTAAGCATATTGATATAAATTATATGACACTACATCAACAGAAAAACACACTTTTAAGTTATCTATCACTCGAGATGTTGGGATCCCGCTAAAAAAAAATTCATAGTTATTTTCACATAATAAACTAATGATCATTTATATTAAACAGGGGCAGAATTCGATACTTCGTTATTAAATATAACTGATATTAAAAAACGGCCATGTTATTCTGTCTGCATGAATTACTATATTAGTTTAAAAATTCACTTTTTCCCATAAGGAAACATTAGTTCCATTTCGGTAGTACTCACAACATTGTGATTGGTGATTACTGAGCATGCACATTGAATAATTAATATGGTCTATAGATCAATTTTACTTCAATTTCTTGATGCATGTTTCGTTTCATAGCGTCGTGTATCTCACAAGACCTTATCCATGAAACCATACCGCCGCGACTCAGAAATTGTCGTTATATTAAATATTTTAAATTTAAACTACTTGGCAATTGTCTGTCTTTTTATCTTCCGTCATACCTGTAAAGGAAGGTATTGGAATCATGCTTAAAATCGGGTAGTGAGTTTTAAGTGGATGAGCATGAATTACGGTCCTTACAACTCATTATTGATAGTTTCACGATAATGTATGTATGTGTGATTTCTGTGTATTTTAGATTTTTATTTGTATGAGTTAATTAGACATCGTATTGTACGTGTATCTATAAGTTTATAAGTCAGTTTTCTAGATACGGCAGAAGGTTGTGTGCTGGCCACATCAGGTTTTTAGAAAAAATAATCTCACTGAAGAAAATCTTCCTTACAAACAGTTTAAACAGGCGAAAAGATAGAGGTTCGAGCTTAGCTTAAATCGATGTCTATAGCTGACTTTGTATATCACTGAAGGTTTTTTTTTATATAAAAATGAAGCCATCTGCGGAAGCAGGGTCTCTACCCTTCCTAAAAAATTTAGCAGTTCCGGTTCTGTCCGGTAATGTTACCGGTTACGTGGCCGGTAACGCTAGCGGTTATTTATCGCTGTGGTCTCGCCACGAGATTAACGGAGCAGATATCTGCGGTTGTGG
This sequence comes from Agonum fuliginosum, assembly GCA_947534325.1. Lineage (NCBI taxonomy): Eukaryota > Metazoa > Arthropoda > Insecta > Coleoptera > Carabidae > Agonum > Agonum fuliginosum. The sequence goes on from OX384037.1 coordinate 521,680, forward strand.
CGCTGGTATATCATCCTAGGAGCTTCAACAGTTTTAACTTCGCTGTCATATTTCTTTCTTTTAATTGCAAATCTAGAACGCGTTAGACATTCGGAAAATTACTTTCGCGTGGAAATGTATGTAGTTATTACCTGCAGATCATCCGCTAGTCTTGATATATGTTTGCAGGAATAATTTAAGAGGATTATTACCGTTTCCATCAGCTGAAGTATTAGCGAATTCGAATCTGAATGCCGCATCAGTGGGATAGATTAGCCAGCTTTGTAACCGGTCTAATACAAATGTTGCACAATACTTAAACAAAATAATCTCATAATTCATTACAAAGCGGTCTTTAAATATACCCTCAGCCTTTTACCCTCGAAAAGCTTGTTACCATCAGGGTCAATTTCAGTTTGCAATGGATTTAAATAAGTCATTTATCTAATGTAGTGAAAATATACAGGTAAAGCCCAATTAGATAATATTTATAAATTGAGACTTGTGAATATGTTTACTACAGAAAAATTATCAAATTATTAAGAGCCTATTGCATGGCAATAATACGCATTGAAAAACGAGTCATACTGTTATACACGTATGATGTTGAATTTTTGTATGTAGATTAAGGAAGCATACTAAAAGTGCGGAATCTTCAAAATATTTAATTAATGTAATTAGTTTAGCTTTAATAATAATGCGAAAATTGTACAAGTTTAGACAGAATTTATGGCAATTCGGTTGATAAAATTATAGTTTTATTGTTTTTTCGGAATATTATTTTGAGAATCGTGAATTCTGATTCTATTGCAGCAATATTGCACTCAAGAAGTATAGTGCCTTAAGTTCAATTACAATAAGTAAGCAATTACGAGTATATGAGATAATTAGTTTGTTTCGAATAAATTATTGTTTGGGTTTAGTTCTATAATAATATTTTTATTTATTTACGACGTTTCGAGAATTATTTGTTCCCAGCATCAGTTCACAAAAAACAATAGCAATTATCTTTCAATACAAGCTTGCAACTATTGGTCTAAATCTTGAAGGTACAGAGATTGGTACATCTACCCGTATAAATCTTTAAACATATCTTGGTTTTTACATTACCATACATTTTGAGCTCACCAGGAGACAGTGTTAGTAATCAATGGATTTAAATGAAACTATACGTACCCATAAAACTTGTAAGCTGCTTAATAAAAACTTAAGCAACAAACACTGATAGTTGCAAAGTGGTTTATGTGAACAAGCTCTTAAATTTATTTAAGTCTCTTACTTACGATATAAAGTTTTTGATGCCACTAATTGTAACAAACGTTCATTCAGTCATTAAATTTAAGGGAACGTTCAAATAAAAGAGAAGTGTGTTCTTTATATTTTATATATTCAGTGGTTAAGAGCAGTATTTACATCCGTTCTATGACTTCAAAAAGTGTTACAGAAATCATATCTCAGAATCTACATAAAATATAAACTTCATTCAAAAACTATTACAAAATTGAAGAATGTATCTATGTTCGTGTAGTGATAGTTTTTTTATTTTGTCTTAAATCGAAAAAAAAAATTGAGTAATCTTTTAAAACAGTCTATTTTCAACAGCAATTTTTAATATAATACAATTCAAAATTTCAACTCTAGACAAACCTAATTTAAATCTTAAACTAACTGTAAATATGTTTTTAAATATAAAAGTATGTAAATTACACGAAAATCTGTACTTAGAACGAAACCTCTGTAACATTGTATTTCAAGCAGAAATGCATGTAAACAGATAGGACTCTTCTTCGCGAGCAAAACAACTTTTAACTCTAATAGTAGAGCGTTCGCCTAGCATATGCTAGCGGATTACCACTGGCTCCGAGTGGTTGGATTCCTCCATAACTACCATTCCGTCATTGGGATGCAATACAGTTCCTTGTTACCAACAACATAAAATAAGGTTTTACAGTCGGTAAAAGGAAATAATCAAACTAGATAATTATAATTCTTTTTATGTCATAGCAAGGTTTTTGTACAGTGTCATAAAACATGAAAGGACGCAGCTCACAGAAATATCTTTATAAAGGAAAAAATTCTACAGTCGCAGCAATTTCGAACGAGCTGATGATGTTAAGCAGGCTGTGTAGAATTTATGTATTTCGCTCCTTGAAAGCTTTTTTATATAATACATTCTCCATCGTGCAGCCAACGTGTATGCTTTTTCATTTTAAGTAAATTTACATATTTGAAGGATTTTTATATGTAATACGTTCGTACTCTTCATATGGATGGCATGACACAGGAAGACGTTTCTTCTAATATGCAAGGTAATGGACTGTGTACCAATGTACTTCGCCGTTTCAGCAGGTCACTAGATATATCACTTTTGGATTCCTTGTTCTTGGTGGAAAGGAGAAGCATCGATGAACTACATTTAGACCGAAACGACAATTGAATGAAAAAATACACAACACTAATTACAGTATTTTATAATTTTATAGCTTTGTAGTTCGTTGACCCTCTCCATTTATTCAATGAATTCTTGAAGATTATTAATTTCTTTTTTTAGAAAAGTGTTCTCTATGTTTAGTATATCATGAGAGGCAATTTGACTTAAATCCAAGGTCTCGTTTTTTGACAATTATAGCATATCCAGTTATTTTCTTCCTATTTATTTTTGACGTACTATAAATACTTTGTGTATGATATAGTTAATAAATAAATACTAAATACATAGCGTCTCATATCTTTTTACCTCTCGCCTCATATTCTATAAGAGAGGTATTGTGACGGGTCTAAATTTTCGAGTGTGAGTTTTTGGCAGATAAGCACGTTTTAGAGTCTCTAGAATAAGAATTACATATTTTTGAGATGATGTCCATTTATAAACTATAGGACAATTTAAATCTACTTCTTTTAAAATTCCAGTATCTTGTTGTCCATGATATGAAATTTGTTTCTACACAAATTTGAATTATTATGACAGTGACAGTACAGTTGACATTTTTGCTTGTATCTTGGTTTACATTATCATTTACATATGACATAAACATGAAACTATTAAAATGTAAGTAAAACTATTTATTAGATTAGTAGAATAAGCAGAATTAGGCGAGAGGTCGTGTGCTGGTCACAGCAGATTTTTTTGTACTGCTGTATACCTATGATGTTTTCTCTTTACAATTCGAAGTTTTAGCCAAGATTTTTTTCATGATTTTTAACACGTTCCCAAATTTTTTGTCGATTCTAAACAATGAGATGTTGCAGCTCTATACATTCTAGCGATTCTATTCGTATACTATGAGCCTAGATTATAAATCCACTACTTCGGTTAAGCGTTAGTCTTTTTAACTTTTTTGTTAATTACGTAATTGATTTTTTCGATTGGTATACATTATTTAATAAACAGCATGTATTGTCAGTTACATTGTTATCTTTCGAATGTAACTGAATATTTTTGACAGATGGTTTAACCAATCATATTGCGTAATGATGACGTAATGCAACCAATACAATTGAAAATGTAAAATGATGTATCTGATTACATATTATGTAGATTATATTTTATTTAGTTACGCTAGTTACAATAAATAAATACATTTGTCAAATTAAACGTAAAAAATATTTTGCAAAATGAGTCGTTTTGGTAATGTTTTTAACAAGAAAAATATTCTTCTTAAATACCATTCGAAATAATAATTTTTTGAGAGATTTTTGTTTATTCCACGCCAACTTATTGCAATTTCACTCCACAAAACATCACAGAAAATTTATCATCTCTTATGATATTACCGCTGATAATTATAGTCAACTAAATGTTGTCAAAGTATCCAAGCAGTGTGAAGTGTAATATTGTATCTTTGGACTGTGGATTGTGAAATCAAGAATAGTAGGAGAACAGGGTCTGAACTTATCGAAACGTATATTTCATATAAATTGGCCACAAGCAATCCACGTTATTAAATTTTTATAAGTCATCGCAGCTAGTCTTGATGAAAACATCAAGCCGGAAATTATTTCGGAATGCTGGAACTTCCCACAAGCGTGCCAGAGGAAATAAGCTATCCTTTCTACGTCAGACGTTTTAAATTTCTCAGTAAATTAAAGAACACTTGCGAGGTATTGTCGTGCCTCGTAATATTGTTAATGTATTTTATATGACTTAATAAAGAATTCATCCCCACAATTTGCAGGTGGCGACCGCAACACTTTGCTAACGTGGTCGGTGCATAATTAACGTTAATTGCGCTAATAATAAGTGACTTATGAACGTGGAGGTTCGTTCTTGAATCGCACGCACGCCGCGGTAATCTATCATCATTACAACCTGGAATGATTCATTCACGAACCCTAGATCAGTTGGTATTAGTCCAGTCCAAGCCGCTGGCCGCAAGGTTTGTGCTTCCCTGCACGTAAGAGGATTTTAAACTTCGTTGAATTTGAATAATTTGTTACTTTAGCACAGCCGGGTGGGTAATCTTCACAAACACACGAGAAACATGTTGTTTTACAAAACTGTTAATAATGAAATACTACATAAGCTCATACTATTCAACGGTTGTTGGTTAGTTACCATAACCAAAAGGCAAGCACTTTGATATCTAGTGTGTAACGACTTCAAACATGCTCAAAAACCTGGTATAACATAGATAATAATGAGAACCTTACTCCACTTGGGAGTATAGGGTACCTTGCGGTGTTCCGAGGCTAAAGTTTTTAGTGGCAGATTTACTTTATTCCCTACTATATTAGTTATTTATGTATCAAGGGCATCATGATGATGTTTATGCTCATCCGAGGGCGACATGTTTACAAGCCCAAGAGCCTCTGGCCCGAGGGTCTGTAAATCGCCCGAGGGCTATAAACATCAATGATGCCCGTGGTGCATACAATATTTTATGTCTTACTTTTTTATTTAAAATATTGCGCGCGTGACATTTCGCTTTGACGTATCGAATTTTGTTAATATTTTTGGTATCCTAGTAACAGACAGAAAATATATTAATTTCAGAAGAAAAACATTAGTGATGTCTCAATATTACCATGGCAATTTCTTAATGCCCTAGGGTATAATGTAGTATATAACACACCTCGTGTCCATGACATAATTAAACAATTACATACTAGGAAGACATAAAACATTTTATGTATTAAAAATGATCAATTATTCTACGAGTTCTTTCCATTCTTCCCTTTTTTTGCTTCTGCGTCATGTAAGCTTGGTGATCTTTAGTTTATTGTTAATGCTGCTTTTGCATGTAGTTGTTGGTCTACCTATTCTTCATTTTCCGTGCATATTAAAATTAAGTGCTTGCCTTGTAATAATTGCAGGATTTTTTAAGTGTAAGTATGCCGAATCCATTTGCGTTTCCAAAATTAATACGGAATTAAAAAAGCAAAAACTGATACATCTCCACATACTTTGCCAGTATTTAATCCTTCTCAAGCGCATCTATTCTGTCATACTTCTTTTGTCTCGTCCACATACGGTTTCCCAAAAGTCTCGGGACGGAGATATAAGTTTTGAACGAATGAAAAAAATTATTTGGAGATCACTAAAGCGTTTGGGTCATTGCGAGACCGAAGAACGTCGACAATTTGAACATTTGTTATAAAAATCGTAATAAACGTGCAAAAAACATTAAAATTAATTTTTTGAAAGAATTATGATACCGGGTTTTGGTTTATGGGGATGTTTCTTTTTTTAATTATCTTTAAAATAGGGTGAAACCCGACAGAGGTTGCTATTTAAAAATGTTGGGGTGGTCTTCCCCTAAAAAAACTCCACGTTGCATGGCAGTTCTAAACTATCTAAGAATGTAGTTTCTATGACTCTTTAGTATTTCCCAAATTTTCAATATTATTTCTTTATTCGTTCAAGACTTATAGCTCCGTCCCGGGAAATCCTGTATGCGATTAAAGTTTTTTTTTGATATATTAAATAAGCGCAAAAAATAAAATTAATAAATATTTACATTGTTTAATAGATTTATTGTTATTATGAATAATTTACATGAAGAAATAATTTTAATATTTACTGCATCTATTAGAATAAAAAATAATTTCATATATTATTTTGTTATTCAAATATCACTGCAAATGCAAATGCATTGTTGCAAAATTTCAACAGCAATAAAATAAAATAATTTTGATATTATTTTTGAATTTATTTCACATATAAATATCGATTTTAAATCGCTACAATGCTCAGTTTATACGCCAATCGACGGACTCAAACTTAATTAATCCGTTCTGAACCAGCGCTAGTCGTGCTTAGCTAAATCAAAATCAGTTTTTCCGTTTTTTACGTCGAAGTCAGACGTTTCATTCGCGTTTCGGGTCGGATTTTATTTAAAATAAGTAAATTTGAACATGTTTCATGTGTGATAAATAGAGTATATGTGTTTGTGAACCCTCCATCCATGTATTAGTGAAGTGTGTATGTGTGAGTGTCAGTGTATATGGCCTGTAGATAATGGATGGTGTGGTAAATAATTTCGATATTCGTTTGTAACATTTTATTGTGAATTTTGTGATTTGGACACGTAGAACTTCGCGGTTTAAATCAGTGACGCCTTCATCAATGTATGTACTTATTTATTTTATTTATATTGTGATAGCAAGTAATATTACATATCTGTTTATATATTTCAATATGACTTATTTTATTATTATGTAAATAATTAAATGGGAATTTACGAAGATTTAAATTGAAGTGTGCAAAGATTGGTAAGTGGTTTACCCTTCCAAAACGAATTATTCGTATATTGCTTCGAAGTTCAAATTCGATGTTTCTTTCTCTTTGTGAAGGGATTTATCCAGAGAACGAAAAAAACTACAAATTCAAAGGTGGAAAGAAAAGAGCTGAAAAGGTCGTCCTACTTTTGAATGACGAGCTGATTTGAAAGACTTTTCGATCACCTGTATGATGTGGTTTCCTAAAATAAGGATGTGGATTTGTGTCTCTTTGTATACGATTTCGTTTGTAAAGTGAAATTCAAATAAGAAAATATACCGAACTAACTTAGAATTGAAATTGGTAGCGGACTTGTAGCAAAAATGTAATCATACGCCTACCAAAAATTGGTTGTTGTTTGAATGCATTTTCAGTATAAATTTGAATATAATTTATTACTATTTTAATATTTCAACTACTTACAATAATATTTTTCATGGAAACAGGGACGATAATGTCAGTAACCACAGATGTGTATAATTTCGATTATAATGCTATAATACGCAGTATTCAAGATTCAAGTATGTATTATTTCTAAAGGGTTATTTTAGTTTCTATTTTTCAGTTGATAGTAACTGTAAAGTAACGAATTTGAAGTTTTTCTTCTTCAATTTCTTGAACCCCTTCATCCAACTCTTTCTCTCTATTTCAGTTGGCTGGTAATAGTAAACTAAATAAAGTTTGCAAAAATATTTTGTTACTTTATTTCTTTGATTCTGTATTGTATTACTCCAAAAATGTATATGATAAGATTAGATAAAAATAGAGGCTTTCTACGGGCATAAGTGTGTTGTTCAGTTCTAGTACAAATAGTAAAAATTTGCAGTCCATTCTGGATGTTTTACAATATGCAAACCATCAAATATTATTCAGTATTCTAGCATAATCGCTAGGCCGTACCATGCTCTTTCCTAATAATTACAGAATGGTAGATTTTTTATAGTATATATACATCTAGACCGATTCGTCTTGGTGCAATCTGATTCTTAATCTTTGAAATCCGAAGCACAACGGGCAGATTCTTATGCAACTGCATTTAAGAAAATCAAGTGGTCAGCTTGAAGCGTCCGAGTGCGATTTAATTGCAAGATGTTTTTGCAATTTAGCGACTAACACACACTGCCGGCCGAGAGACTTACGAGTATATGTGCTTAAACCCGCGCAGCTACTACCTCAAAAATCGCATTTGTTCCTGGAAATATGTGTATACTCTGTTTGGAATAACGAAAGAATTTTGACAGATAGATTCTTATGATTCTATTGGTTGCTACGTGCTGGTGCCAAACACAATTCAAATGTTATGTCAATAATATTGTGAGTTATGATTTCTTTTTTTTAAATGTTGCATTATTTGTTGTTTAGTCGTTTTTCAAATTTTACCTATAAGAGTATAGTAGATGGCGCTGCGGAGCCAGCCCGTTTTAAACACATTAAATAGAAATTTAAACGTAGCGCGGTATTTTTGAAATAGTGTTATGTTCCGCGCGTCACGCGCTACTGACGCTAATCAACGACTCATTTTTTCAACAATACCAGCTGTTACTACTACGGCGTTCGACAGCTAAATGATGCGCGCATATCACAAAATTTTTCGCTGATGTAAACTTGGTTTCCGGCTAGACCAATCAGAACGCTCAAATCGTAAGTCCTATCTTGCCCATACTATATTCTTATTTGGAACAGACCATAGCTATTTCTATATATTATTCTCTTATAGTGTTGTGTAGTATAGGTGCATCTTTTTAAACATCGAAAATGTTTTGGTGTAAACTAAACTCCTAAACCACGCCTCAATTTCCTGTAATTGGAAGTTAATTCTGTAGGTTGGTTACCATTAAAATAAAAATTAACTGTCAAAATTCTTTTGATATTTCAAAGAGGGTATAGTAACAATATTTCCGGGAATATTTTTATGAATGTCATGAATTAAAAGTAAGTAATAATGCAAATTTTTTACCCAATAAAAACCCCTCAGTATGGAATAATATATTATTGATATTGTCGTAATGCACTTGAAATTTTTTTCGGATTTAATCGAAGAGCTTGGGATGTTACAAGTGATAACATACGAGGGGTTGTTTTTATATTCCCGGACTAGGCTGTTTAGAATTTTGATGCAATTTTTCATTATGCTGTTTTTTAATCACATATGTCTTGGTAACTTGTGTGGCAATTTACAAAATAATTGCAACATTATTAATTTTATTATCTGTCAGTTTGTGTCGTTGCGCGTTGTATATCTATCGAAATGAATAAAATCGAATACCGGGCTGTTATAAAATTCCTTACAAAACAAGGAAAACCTCCAAAAATTATTCTTGAAGAAATGTTGGCTGTATACGGGGATGATTGCCCTTCTAAGTCAACTATTTGCGAGTGGTCAAAATTGTTTAAACATGGTCGAGAATCACTGGATGATGATCCCCGTCCAGGGCGCCCTGTTGACGCGATCACTTCAGATGTTGTTGAAAAAACCAAGTGTTTGGTACTGGAGGATGCAATACTAAAGAAGCGACAATTAGCAGTTAGCAAATAGAGTATTATGCAAACCTGATGCATCGCCTTAGAGATGCTATTAAAGTAAAGAGACGCGGAAAACTGACGCAAGGTGTCTTGTTGCTCCACGACAATGAACCAGTGCACAAGTCCAGACTTTCAAAAGCTACTGTAGCTGATTGTGGCTTCGAAGAAATTGAACATCCGCCTTATAGTCCAGATCTAGCACCCAGTGACTATTTCTTGTTCCCAAATCTCAAAAAAACACTAAGGGGGACAAAATTTAGGGACAATGACGAACTTATAGCAGCTGTTGAGGGCCATTTTGCGGAAAAACCAAATGAATATTTTTATACTGGATTAAAGATATTATTGAAACGGTGTTATACCTGTATTCAAAAGCAGGGGAACTATATTGAAATTTTTTTGTTGTTGCTCTAGTCTTTTGTTTTCATGCCTAGTCCGGAAATATAAAAACGACCCCTCGTACTACACTTCCACAAAGAAATACGAGCTGTGTGTTGTTTAAGTTATGTTAATAACAAATAGATAGACAGCAAAGGAAGTACCCATTAGCAGGTAAAATGACGTCCTTTGAACTTGGTTTACAGGGTCGATAGCAAACATCAAGCAAATATTCCGAAGGCACATACTGCAAATAGGCGCAGGGAAATTTTATTTTCCAGGCACAGGGATATTTTGTTTTACTTTGTGTCTGAATTCGTATTTATCTGGTTAGGGTGTGGCCGAGTGGTGAAGGGTTATTTGTTTACAAAACAAAACAACTCGTGCCCTATCCATTCTCCATATCTAACCACTGAATCAACAAAGTTCACCCAGTTCCCAACTTTACTCGTTTACTTGTACGTTTGTGTACAGACTAGTAAACACATAACTTAGCTTCTAAAATGTTGAATGCACTCCATGTCAAATACTTCGTCTGTAAATGCAGCTTGCAGCATCAGACATCACCGAACAACATGAGAATTGTTGCGCGAAATATTTGATTTACTTCACTCCAGTTTCCTTTGTTGACACCAGTAGGGAGAGAATGTTTCTTTAATTTTATTTTTACCTAATGACTTACTGTTTTTTTTTAATGGTAACCATTCAACAGGATTATCGTCCAGTTACAGAATAGTAGATGCTATCAAAGTGAAATAAGAGTACAAAATGAACAATTGTATTGTGCAACTAGGGACGAAAGTGGCGTTTTTCTGACGAGTGCAGAATTGGAAACACGAGCGAAACGAGGGCTGCCACAGCACGAGTCGGGAGAACACTTTTGTACCAGAATACACACGATATTTTTTTTGAATACCTGCACCGAAAAGCAATTAGAAGTTGAAGAATGGGATGAAGCGGATGATGATAACATTAGAAAAATGTATAATAATTCCATAAAATAAATACAAATAATCTAAATTAAATTCCCGCATAAAGCGGGGGGAGAAGTAATAATCACTTCCATCCCTAATAATAGGGACGAAAGGTGGCGTATTCGGTGCAGGTATTAAAAAAATATTTGATTCGTATTCATTCGGTTACTTTGTAGCGTATTATTAATATTAGCATATTATATATTGATATTAAGTATCTGGTTTGGACCAAAAATGTAGCCCTGTGGCACACCATATTTTTATTTTGCTGGTAACCATATATATATATATATATATATATATATATATATATATATATATATATATATATATATATATATATATATATAGTGGCTTAACATTCCCGTGGGAATAGCGCCGCTTCTCACGAAGCTTTCTAGATCCTTTTATCGGAGGGGATCAGTCTCCATATTCTCTTGCTCTATTTACCCATTCATCTTGGTGCAGTCAGAATCTCAATCCGTGCGGCGATCTGTGGCTTCAACCACAGCGGCAGCGGAGATATTCTTTGTGCAACCAGGACTACATTTAAGGTGAACAAGTGGATAGCTTGTAACACCCGAGTGTGATTGAATGCCAGACCTTGGGCATTTTTAGTTTTACGACAAATCACACATTGTCGCCCGACGGAGACTCGAACCATCGATCTCACGTTGACTGACCATCCAACAGGATTAATTCCTAATTATTACAAAATGGTATATTATGTTATTATAGTGGAATCAAACTACTCGGACCAAATGTATTAATTAATAGAATGGTAGATGGACACTCGGCCGTTGTATGTATAGAAAAAAACGTGGATAGACAATTTGAAATAAGACTAAAATTTAATATTGTGTTGGAAACGAAGTGGATGGTCGTCTAAAAATAATAAAAAGTTAAATACATCTTCTAGTGGTCTTACTGCGTCATGTCTATCTCCGTCTCTTTTTGCGTCGTTCTTTTATTGCCAACTGTTCGTTCCACGTTGCGTCTAATATACGACTCTCATTTGTCAACTTAAAAATTGTCCGTGGCCTTATACTCCAGTTCTAGTTAATACGCTAGTCAATTATAGGTCACAGTTGATTGCACTTGGAGTTCCACTGTTTGCTAAAGTGCATGGATCCATTTTCTGTTGGGATAGCCAATCATGCTACATCGTGCGAGCCGCAGACACAGCTACAGGCTGATGGTGAGGGCGTCACATACCACGCTGACGCACCCGCATGCCCTAGAGGTGGACTCAGGAAATTCGGGAAACATAAATCATTAATAAATTTTGTACTTTACCTACCTATTCCTTTATTTAATAAAACCTGTAATTAAGGATTGTGATGACAATCATTTCATTCTATTAATTATTTACTGGATTATTATAAGTATCCGAAATTACCTAGGTGAAAAAAGTCGAAGTGGCTGACCTCTGGTGGCAGAAAAATAAGCTGAAAGTGAAGGGTTTTTTCAAGATCACCAACAATTATTTTGATATTACATCCCCATTTAAATAAAACGTCCAGAAGATGGTCTTTAATTAAACAAAACCCTAAATTATCGTACAGTCAGCTTTTTTCGCCTATACAGGGTTATTCGCAACTTCGTGCATATATTTCAATGTGATACAGTAAATTTATTTTAACGTGAAACATGGGATTTTTCATATTTATGGTTACGACTTTGACAGCAATGTATTAGAGCTTCTTTTTAAAATGAAACATAGGGAATCAATAATTTAACTGTATATTCTTGAACAATATAAGATATTTAGGCAGCTGCAATAGTTTCAAGGGATGCTTTCAACATAAACTAAATATAAATAAGTATTTCCAGGTAGCAGCAGTGTGACACCAATTAACAAATTCAAATTTATTCCCTATATTTCATTTTAAAATAAACGCTCTAATACATTGTTGCCAAAGACCGAACCATGCTACTGTTTCCATATTGAATTTTATAAATTTAACTTTAACTTTAAACTTGACAAGTAACTCTTTGTCTTACTACTTATTACTAATTTCAATAAAATTTTATTCCATACATTATTCATTATGTAATCTTCAATCCAGAGGTATCAAAATGTATGTACTTCTTGAGAAAACTGCCCTTAAATGATGTATTATTATTATGTTACAATCGTGAAAAGCATAATAATCTTCAACAGTAGAAACTATATTTATTTCTACTGCAATTATGGTTTTAGCGATAATAATGATGAATGATTAAAATGATGATACAGTATACACACCGTACTTGTTTCTACTGTATCGCCTCTCAGAAAATAGCAATATCCTTAAGGCCGGAATGTAGCTGTCCACGATTTCGTCGAGAAAAAGGAGTGATATATACAGATTTAGTGTGTCGAACAAAGGCAGCAAGAACGAACGCGCTCTAAAAGTGGCATCATATTTGTATGATATTGTATTTATAAGACAAAAGAAATAATCAAACGCGTTATTTATATACTGTATAACATGTTACCTACAGTGCGACGCATGCATTTTAATAGATTTTGTATTTAAAATGCCCTAAATTAAACATGTATAAGTAGTATTTTTCTCTTTATTCGGCATTTTTTTAAAACAATACTATAAAAAAATTTTCAAAAATCGATGCACCGCACTGTAGAATGAATATTAAATATTGTCGTAAAAAAAATTCAATGATCTTACGTTAGTATTAGATTCAATATTATACAAACCGTAGAGCACTGTTTTACCTCTTTCTCATGCAGCTACATTCCCGCCTTAAAATATAAAATCAAGTCATTGATTATTCAGGATATATAGTAATATCTATCTCAAATGACTCTTTGTTTTAGCACAAAATTGCCTTTCGGGAATGAAGCGTTGTCTTAAAAAAAAATGAGCATACACTAATAGATTCATCTCTAGCAAACTACTCTTCATCCTTCTGCAGAGTTGTTTAGTAGAATGAATGTCAAACTCATTTGATTCTTAGCTAAATACAAACAGCTTACAAACAACTCCTCTAATTCTAAAGCTCTTGATGTTACTATTTCGAACACGGCCCTGGCCACAGCTGTCGGATGTATGCAGTGATAACACCCCACAGCAGTCGCTCACGCTCTATCTGCCATTGATTCATCTCTGGATTATAAGCCATATTCTGCTGGCTCTATCAAAACTCACACCGGATAGGGTAGAGTAGAGTAGATTAGGGTGGTGAATATGACCTGTGCTGTGCGAGTGATAGGCGATGGAAAGTAATACGAGGTAGTCTATAGACTAATCAAATCATTTATAATCCGTTGCAATCGTTTATATCTTTTATTGAACTTATGTAGAATAGAGACATGTGTCTTAAGTCTCCGCTCCTTATGCCTATGGCACACCGGTCGAGGAGCATCGAGTAACTCCTCGATGAAACGAAAGAACGCACCCGTCCGCGATGGATTTCTATTTAATCGGTGACAAATACATCAAAGTTTTGCGCGAAATCAAATCCAAAGATACGTCTGAAATGAGATACATTCGTTTCATCGAGGAACAACTCGATTAAAATAGCGGCGCCCCTATTTTTCGTCGAGGACGGAGTGCGTTCTATCGTTTCATCGAGGAGTTACTCGATGGTCCTCGATGCTCCTCGACCGGTGTGCCATAGGCATTATTGATGATGGTTTAACAGCTGATTCATTAATGTATTTTAAGTATTCTTAAATATATTTTTTTCATATTGTGGAATTGTCAAGGTATATCCTTTATATTTTATCAATGTTGTTTCTTGTAAGTTTATGAAAAAGTAGGGTTAAATACACCACACGACATTTTAATTCAAGGTAACTCTTTTCGTAGATGAAATAAAAATGGCACCAGACAAGAGAAACCTGTTGGGAGCTTGTTTTGGGGTTGCGTGAATTTTGTGGGCTTAGGAATTTTAGTCTTTTCCACACGAGGCACTTAATGGCCAGTGGTCACTTTTGGGCAGCAATGGATTAAATGAAACTTACCCATTAAACAAACGTCAGTTTCATTTTCATGAAACGACTATGTTAAGTTCCTTTGAAACAATGTTTAGAATAAGCCACATGTTGATTTAGTGTGGGTTAGAAAACGTAGTAAATAATTTTTCCAATTTATTTAATGGTAATACAAAGTTGTTACATACGACGTTTCGACTTATTTCCCAGTAATTTTCAAGCTGCAAGTATAATAGGTACCTATTAGTAAAATTAGAATCTTAAATTATAAATTGACTTACCAATAAATGTTACATAAAACAAGTTTTCACATTTGATGAAAAGGTGAAAATGATTGTTTGGAGTGTGATCACATTCCAATTTTCAGATTGCGACTGAAATAATTACTAAAATACATGTCACAATTTACAAATGAAGGGGCAAGTGGATGAAGGGGCTAAGTAACAAAAACATAGTTTCGAGATAATTTATGTTTGTCACTTTGGTTAACTATATCATTATAGGTAATTAATTGTACATAACATAACATTAAATAAGAAGTATGTGAGCCTTAAAATTTTACAAAGCATTTACTTCCCGAAGTTCAAACGATGAAGGTGTTATGTGTGTCACATATCACATAGCACATTCTTTCATGGAACATCTACATTATTATGTGCACATAACACTTTCTTCCAATATATTTTGTACAAATTTAGAAACATAGCACCTTCTTCTATAAAATATCTCTAAAACTATGCGTTATAGCAAATGTAGACTTTGTACGATGATATAAGTACATAACACTTTCACAAAACACAAAATTTAATTAAAAAAAAATGTTACTTAGCCCCTTCAACCACTTGCCCATTTAAATGTTCAACTAACTATAAGGCGAATAAGTTCCTTTGTTGTACGAGTAATTCATTTCTTATCGTACTATAATCGGTCCAATGGCAGCATCAAAGTGTCTGATGTAAAATAACCCTTAATCATATTAGCTTTGCACATCATTTTAGTCAGACTATATAAAATTCGACCATTTCAGTAATAAGACACATGACACGTCCACAGGATGCAATACTCAACATCGTCAACGTCGCAATAAAAGCAATACAACTTAAACCAAATTACAATTTTGTTATTTGACGTTCCAGTTCATAAAATTTTTCATTTCAACTTCTGCGTCCACATACTCCGCCCATCTTCAATCTTGTTTCATACATTCTTTTCAATATCCGTACAAACTCATTTCGACTGAGAAACATTCATCATATAGTTTTATTATTGTGCATTGTACTACAACAGGTTGCAGCTTGTAAATAAATCATAAGCCCGGGGCTATTTACTTACTGTCTCGTAAAATAAAAAATAACACAGAAGGTTTGCAAAAAGCCGCTCGTAAACTTTAACACGGGAAATATTGTTCCCTCCATTGCGCTCTAAATTACGCAGTAAAGTTTTGATTTTAAAATATTTTTGCGGAGATATTCAACAGCGCTTTTATCCGGCTACAGATCTTTGCTTTAAAACTTTTAGATATTGCTAGCAGATAAATAAAAACAGCCAATTATCATTTGAAAAAATGCCACTATTACTTTTATCATGGAGAGAGAGCTGAGTGCTGTAATATTATGGAAACACTTATAGTGTCTAATTATTATTTATTTATTTAAGACACATTTATAATTATACGAATACAAGTAAAGCGTGTAAATCTATCTAGTAACTTGACTGGGACTGATTTAGTACCAACAACATATTTTTACTAACTAACTAACAGTGGTATTACAACAATTATCAATGGAACTCAATCATATTACAGGTACCACATAGTCTGAAGTTATAGAAGCATATGAACGAAAACTAAATTAAACTTGTATTTTATAATAAGTTTCTTTATTCAATACAGTCGTTTCAAACTATTATTTATAACACTAACATCAATTTTAAATAAAGATTTATTCACTTGGGGACTAGATAGGTAGTTTTAAAATTATTTTGATGTTTCATAACATGTTATGTCAAAATAAAATATAATATACACCACGTAAATAAAGTTTATAAATACCTATTGTAAGATATTTAAATAATGTATTATAAGTAAGTGAAGTTTATGTAAGATGTTGTTATTAGAACTACGAGGGGTCGTTTTTATATTCCCGGACTGGGCTGTTTAGAATTTTGATGCAATTTTTCATTATGCTGTTTTTTAATCACATATGCCTTGGTAACTTGTGTGGCAATTTACAAAACAATTGCAACATTATTACTTTTATTATCTGTCAGTTTGTGTCGTCGCGCGTTGTATATCTATCGAAATGAATAAAATCGAATACCGGGCTGTTATAAAATTCCTTACAAAACAAGGAAAAGCTCCAAAAATTATTCTTGAAGAAATGTTGGCTGTATACGGGGATGATTGCCCTTCTAAGTCAACTATTTGCGAGTGGTCAAAATTGTTTAAACATGGTCGAGAATCACTGGATGATGATCCTCGTCCAGGGCGCCCTGTTGACGGGATCACTTCAGCTGTTGTTGAAAAAACCAAGTGTTTGGTACTGGAGGATGCGACAATTAGCAGTTAGCAATTAGAGTATTATGCAAACCTGATGCATCGCCTTAGAGATGCTATTAAAGTGAAGAGACGCGGAAAACTGACGCAAGGTGTCTTGTTGCTCCACGACAATGCACCAGAGCACAAGTCCAGACTTTCAAAAGCTGCTGTAGCTGATTGTGGCTTCGAAGAAATTGAACATCCGCCTTCTAGTCCAGATCTAGCACCCAGTGACTATTTTTTGTTCTCAAATCTCAAAAAAACACTAAGGGGCACAAAATTTAGGGACAATGACGAACTTATAGCAGCTGTTGAGGGCCATTTTGCGGAAAAACCAAATGAATATTTTTATACTGGATTAAAGATGTTATTGAAACTGTGTTATACCTGTATACAAAAGCTGGGGAACTATATTGAAAAATAATTTTTTTTTGTTGGTCTAGTCGTTTTCATGCCTAGTCCGGGAATATAAAAACGACCCCTCGTATATCTATATTTAAATATTAACTGACTGCGGCCTCCTCCTACACCAAATTTGATTGTTTCGGAGTAAAATTGTGTGACATGGAAACACATACAGAATCATCTCTTGTCTTATACTTCGTGTTTATTATATTAGATAAAAATTCAATACTTCAATATACGCCAATATTCATTTAATTTCAGTCTCAACATTATTATCAAGAATAGAAGATTCAAGTCTTTATTGGTTATGTTAAGTTATATTAGAGGTTGAAAATGATTCACGCCAATGGAAAACCCAAGGCAAAAGACTGGCAAAACTATCTCTGATAATTTATTATCACTAAGTCCCTGGAAGGTTGCTGGAGTTGATGTCACATGTAAAAAACTCCTTCAAGTCCCTCGATGGATGTTAAAGTGCAAGCATAATATATTTATAGGAAAATATACATAAACCAATTTACAATAAAATATATTTAATAGTCTATAATAAAACGTTCCGCTCAGCTTTGCAGTCTGTGAAAAATTCACAAATAAATTTTATTTTTATTGCTCTATAAAGCATGCGATGAAACCATACATCAAAATCAATAGCTTACAATGAAAGTTATAAACATTATGCGAAATAATAAATATTCATTTAATCGACAAATAATGCCAATGCCCATCCAATGACGCGTGCACGATTTGAAAATTAATTTAATGTTGTTATAACCGCATGTTTTTATTTTCAATCGTTTGCTAATAAATAATCAAATTGCAAAAACCACTGACGTGAACTGACCGGTGTGTATTTTTCCGTATTGTTTCAACTCATCATTGTTATTAAAATATTTATTTACCATTTTTACAAATGAAGTAAATTATGAATATGACAAGGGAAAAATTTATATATTGATCATGTTGGATTTTACATACATTTAATTTAAAATGATGTATGTTTTACATGGCAATATTTATTGTCAACATGTAAATATATCAAGTAGTCACTCGTTTTAATGTACAAATGTTTGATTCGGTATTAATATTTATACTGTTCCCTTTTAACGCTACCAAAAGCTAAATCCATGCATTTTACATTTACATCGTACCCAAGAGAATACATGTGCAATAGCATATGCACTTTAGATAGCGTAAACAGAACTAGGTAGTAATAAAAGTTATATGTAATTCCTAACATTACAATTTTGATGACCACCGTAGGTGCTGGATTTACCAAATTCGTTTCAAAACCAACGTTCATTCAGTTTAATTTGGTTTGTGTCAGTCACAATCACGGCATCCTAAATAAACTAAATATGTAAGACTAGATATTCCAATGGATCTAAAAAAGGTACCTTATTATACATTCACTCATAATAGTTATTAACGAACCAAATGCGGGAATATTTTTCTCCTCATGAGCGGTTATTTGAAACATGAGCGAAGCGAGGGTTTCATTTACGCGAATGCTGGGATGGTGTCTGCCCGCAAGAGGTTTGTACAATGTTTTTTGTAACGAATAAAACTATAAACAAATAAATTCAAGTTGTAGTTGTAGTCTGATCATTAAATTTGAGGTTACGATGTTTTTTCTACTCACTGCTACCGACAGATGGTGCGCTGCACACAAGTATTATTTTTAATTATTTTAAAGATGATTTTACTCTGAAATGTGTAGAAAAGCCAGTGTTCTTTGCATTTTTCCAGATTGACTACACTGGGAAATTGACATTTCCGATTGTCAATTGCGTGTTTAATATGTCATTTCTTAGGTGATGAGTACAAAAATATACTTTGAGGCATCGGTTGACTTGAATTGCATTGTCTGTGAATTGAGTCACACAACTTTGACTTTTCAGCGTCTATATTACCTATCTTTGATTTAAGACATAGAAGCAGATTATATCCCTGATATAAGACTGTAGAACAGTTTTATCCTGAACGTCTTTGAAGTTGGGCAGAAAAAAAACTAATACAGGATCAAGTTTTTGAATTCTGTGTGATTTTGAATTAATTATAAAAGCATATAAGAAATAAGGTTAATTGCTACTGTCTATTATGTATTTTACTGCTGAATACGCTGAACTACAATAACAACTGCGATAATTACTAGTAAATGAAACAGTTCCAATGCGGTTTCCCCAATCTATGTATTTATTTCTGTATGAAGTTAATTCCTAATTTGTACTAATACAAAACAATTACATGGTTTGTGAACTCTCTTGGATCATGAGCTCGCCTGGGGTACAAATCTTGCTAATTTCAATTAGTAACGACTAAGCGATTAAATACAACTGCGACCGAATAGTCGGATAGCTCTATAATCACATATCAAACGCTCCGTAATTGAGATAGATACCGATTCACTGATTGCGGGATTAAATTAGAAAAAACTAATTGAAAATGATGCCAAATTCTTCAGGGAAATCGAAGTGTGTGCAGGCAGGGATTCGAAAACTCGCCGAGATAATTTCACAGAACTAAAACTTGTTATTTTGTTATTATTGAAGGATATATCTCTTGTGAAGGAATTTTTAATATAAGGGTGTAACTGTAAACGTCTTGATCTTCACTCTTTTAATATCAATAAAATGATGGATTACCGGTTTAGACTCTTTATAGAGTAATCTTCAGGCCTGGTGTCGAAAACTACAATAAAAATTACTACAATTAGTTCAATTTAAAGATATAAAAATCTTTACGCTTTGTGAATACAATATTGTTCTATAAGCTGTCTATGTCAATAATAAAAAAGTTTAAATGGCGTTTAACATAGGAATTAGACATTTTCTGGTTCATTTCTGTGAAACATTTTCTGTATGGAATTTTTTTCACCTAGCATGATCTATATTGTAGCTTTTGGGGTCGCTCAACATGATGGAATGGTCCAAAATAACTTTTGACTCACAGATGTCTAACGGCTGCCAAAAACGCTAAAACTCTGCATTTTTAAAAAATCTGACGTGGACACCACATGACTTCCTTGTACGCCTTGTGTGTTCATACTTTTCTTAATAACTAAAATGTAAAATAATATTAAAAATTCTTTTAACTTATCCCAGCAAACACAGTTAGATAACTATGATATGGCATACATAAAACACGTACACCATTCATGTCTACTGCCATATGGCATGCAACATATATGGAGCTTGCATGCGCTTTCCTATGTCAGCCATTCTCACCATGTATGCCACATGGGAGTTACGTTTGAAAGACAACGGTACTGCTATATGGCCACGGCAGGTTACCGCCATATGGCATATAGAAATGGCAGATACATTTCTGTATTACGTACTATATAAAATGTAGCAATAATTATTTTATTTATATTAAAAAAATCTGACGTGGACACCACATGACTTCCTTGTACGCCTTGTGTGTTCATACTTTTCTTAATAACTAAAATGTAAAATAATATTAAAAATTCTTTTAACTTATCCCAGCAAACACAGTTAGATAACTATGATATGGCATACATAAAACACGTACACCATTCATGTCTACTGCCATATGGCATGCAACATATATGGAGCTTGCATGCGCTTTCCTATGTCAGCCATTCTCACCATGTATGCCACATGGGAGTTACGTTTGAAAGACAACGGTACTGCTATATGGCCACGGCAGGTTACCGCCATATGGCATATAGAAATGGCAGATACATTTCTGTATTACGTACTATATAAAATGTAGCAATAATTATTTTATTTATATTAAAAAAACACATGTTTAAGCAACATTTTATAACTAAAAGTTGAATCCATCGAGAATCCATAGAACCGGAGAGAGATACAAATGTTAATTTGATATTTGCTGGATCGTGCTGGATTTGAACCATGGACCTGAACCTTCGGGACGATGTTCCTATACGCCGCAAACCACTCGGCTAATCTGACATATCGTATAGTTTATATGAAATATCAATTTAAAGTGTACAGTATAGTAGTGTAAATAATACTTAATAATTTAAAACTAATACTTTTAATAATATTGTGAATAATGATTTTAACGAGCCCAGAGTGGAGGAACAAAATCCATAGCACAAGAAGTATACATTTCAAAAAGACAAATGCTTATGCGAACAAAAACTTCTATTTAAATACATTCTTTTTTGTTGTAGTGGCTAATGACTATGGATGTGAAGGTATTTTGATATTTCATAGAATCGAATTACTTAGTTGTTTGTTGGTGTCAAACTCATACATATTTTGGATGTGTATATAATAATCTAGTTTCATATTCACAGCTACTGAATTAAAGTTGATTATATTTTCAATAAACTAGTTATCTCTTAAAATGTGATTCATACCTATAAAAAATAATAATGAACAATTAGGCGGAGTAATATATCATTTTATAACGAATCTGAATACACAAATATTAACATAAGTACCTACTACAATCCATTTAAAGAAATCTACATTTCTCAGCTTGCATAATATTAATGGGTAATTTAGTGCATCCAGTTAAACAAATAAACTAAAATCGAATGCTTTAAGTACGAAATACGCAGACATGCCAAGCTCCAGCTTCTGTCAAAATGAAAGTGACAAAGTGAGGTTATCTCTTGATCGATAAGATAGATTTCTTAAACCTAGTTCACACGAGGAAAGTTTTTCTTAATATGTTTCTTTTTTCTATTTATTATATTAAAGATCACTACCTTTAATATATTTTATAGAAATAATTAGTTTCTATAAAATATAACCGGTATTAACAGTTTCTTTTATAATGCTCCTAGCACTTTGTTTTACTTGCATGAAACTTTTTACGTAAATCTTTCCTAGTGTGAACAGACCATTTGAGCTTATTTTATTTCAATACAAATTATTATTTTAAAATTTTGTAAAATGGTATATTTTCTCAGGTGTCAGTTGTTATTTGTGGTTTGTAAATAATTTGCTTCAAAATAAAATTTGTTTAAATGAAGGCAAAAATGAATCTAAAGAAATCTTAGTATGTTGACCAATGAGATGAAAGTATTCATTGAATGTTGGATTGGATGTACATTGAACAGGTGATTCGTTTCCATTTCCATCTTACTATGAACTGTCAGTAAATATGAGATTATTTATTATAATTTCTGTCATTTTTCAAATTATTATTCATGTCTGTAAAGTGATGTCATGGAGATATGGCTACAAAAAGTTATAATCAGATGGCAGTGCCATGTGGCAAGTATGTAAGATATAAGTTCTAATGCCAAGTGACTTCTGATCCATTAACTATTACGTGCCTGCCATATAAATGTTGGTTTCATGTCTGTAAAGTTATGTCATGGAGATATGGTTACAAAATGTTACATTCATATGGCAGTGCCATGTGGCGAGTATGTAAAATATGCCATGCGATAACTGATCCGTATCTGTTACGTACCTGCCACATATATATTGGTTTTATGTCTATAGTGTTATGTCATGGAGATATGGTTTCAAAATGTGTCATCCATATGGCAATTTTATGCATCATTTATGCAATATTTAGGTTCGTCAACGATGTTCTCTAAATATTACATAATAGTTACGTATATGTCAACACTGTGTTTGCTGGGATTATACTAATACTCACAAATATATTTTAGTCATTTGATTTAAACTGCAGAAGAAGATATAAAGCATATTTTACTATTGTCACTGTCATGTCATAATCATTTAAATTTTACGTAGTAACAAATGTTAATCGATCATGGACTACAAGATACCGAAATACTATAAATTATAAATATATACTTTAATTATTTTTAAATGATAGCAGATACAAAAATATTTATAAAATACCGATTGTAGGTAATAATCACATAATCTTTCATTTAAAATAAAAAAAATTGTCTAAAATTAAATATTTATCGAAATATTTTTAAAAAGTACTACTTCCGGTTTGTAGACTGAAACCAAAAATAGGAGGTGCACAACTAGATGCTATAACAGTCCTAAATACAAAATTTCAACTTTCTACGTCTAACCGTATTTGAGTTATGCGACACACATACGTCCGTACGTACGTACGTACGTACGTACGTACGTACGTACGTACGTACGTACAGACGTCACGTCGAAACTAGTCATAATGGATTCAGAAAAGGTCAAAACGGATATTTCCGTCAAAATCTGAGAACCGAAATTTTTCGCGATTACAATACTTCCTTACTTCGTACAAGGAAGTAAAAACACATGTTTAAGCAACATTTTATAACTAAAAGTTGAATCCATCGAGAATCCATAGAACCGGAGAGAGATACAAATGTTAATTTGATATTTGCTGGATCGTGCTGGATTTGAACCATGGACCTGAACCTTCGGGACGATGTTCCTATACGCCGCAAACCACTCGGCTAATCTGACATATCGTATAGTTTATATGAAATATCAATTTAAAGTGTACAGTATAGTAGTGTAAATAATACTTAATAATTTAAAACTAATACTTTTAATAATATTGTGAATAATGATTTTAACGAGCCCAGAGTGGAGGAACAAAATCCATAGCACAAGAAGTATACATTTCAAAAAGACAAATGCTTATGCGAACAAAAACTTCTATTTAAATACATTCTTTTTTGTTGTAGTGGCTAATGACTATGGATGTGAAGGTATTTTGATATTTCATAGAATCGAATTACTTAGTTGTTTGTTGGTGTCAAACTCATACATATTTTGGATGTGTATATAATAATCTAGTTTCATATTCACAGCTACTGAATTAAAGTTGATTATATTTTCAATAAACTAGTTATCTCTTAAAATGTGATTCATACCTATAAAAAATAATAATGAACAATTAGGCGGAGTAATATATCATTTTATAACGAATCTGAATACACAAATATTAACATAAGTACCTACTACAATCCATTTAAAGAAATCTACATTTCTCAGCTTGCATAATATTAATGGGTAATTTAGTGCATCCAGTTAAACAAATAAACTAAAATCGAATGCTTTAAGTACGAAATACGCAGACATGCCAAGCTCCAGCTTCTGTCAAAATGAAAGTGACAAAGTGAGGTTATCTCTTGATCGATAAGATAGATTTCTTAAACCTAGTTCACACGAGGAAAGTTTTTCTTAATATGTTTCTTTTTTCTATTTATTATATTAAAGATCACTACCTTTAATATATTTTATAGAAATAATTAGTTTCTATAAAATATAACCGGTATTAACAGTTTCTTTTATAATGCTCCTAGCACTTTGTTTTACTTGCATGAAACTTTTTACGTAAATCTTTCCTAGTGTGAACAGACCATTTGAGCTTATTTTATTTCAATACAAATTATTATTTTAAAATTTTGTAAAATGGTATATTTTCTCAGGTGTCAGTTGTTATTTGTGGTTTGTAAATAATTTGCTTCAAAATAAAATTTGTTTAAATGAAGGCAAAAATGAATCTAAAGAAATCTTAGTATGTTGACCAATGAGATGAAAGTATTCATTGAATGTTGGATTGGATGTACATTGAACAGGTGATTCGTTTCCATTTCCATCTTACTATGAACTGTCAGTAAATATGAGATTATTTATTATAATTTCTGTCATTTTTCAAATTATTATTCATGTCTGTAAAGTGATGTCATGGAGATATGGCTACAAAAAGTTATAATCAGATGGCAGTGCCATGTGGCAAGTATGTAAGATATAAGTTCTAATGCCAAGTGACTTCTGATCCATTAACTATTACGTGCCTGCCATATAAATGTTGGTTTCATGTCTGTAAAGTTATGTCATGGAGATATGGTTACAAAATGTTACATTCATATGGCAGTGCCATGTGGCGAGTATGTAAAATATGCCATGCGATAACTGATCCGTATCTGTTACGTACCTGCCACATATATATTGGTTTTATGTCTATAGTGTTATGTCATGGAGATATGGTTTCAAAATGTGTCATCCATATGGCAATTTTATGCATCATTTATGCAATATTTAGGTTCGTCAACGATGTTCTCTAAATATTACATAATAGTTACGTATATGTCAACACTGTGTTTGCTGGGATTATACTAATACTCACAAATATATTTTAGTCATTTGATTTAAACTGCAGAAGAAGATATAAAGCATATTTTACTATTGTCACTGTCATGTCATAATCATTTAAATTTTACGTAGTAACAAATGTTAATCGATCATGGACTACAAGATACCGAAATACTATAAATTATAAATATATACTTTAATTATTTTTAAATGATAGCAGATACAAAAATATTTATAAAATACCGATTGTAGGTAATAATCACATAATCTTTCATTTAAAATAAAAAAAATTGTCTAAAATTAAATATTTATCGAAATATTTTTAAAAAGTACTACTTCCGGTTTGTAGACTGAAACCAAAAATAGGAGGTGCACAACTAGATGCTATAACAGTCCTAAATACAAAATTTCAACTTTCTACGTCTAACCGTATTTGAGTTATGCGACACACATACGTCCGTACGTACGTACGTACGTACGTACGTACGTACGTACGTACGTACGTACGTACGTACGTACAGACGTCACGTCGAAACTAGTCATAATGGATTCAGAAAAGGTCAAAACGGATATTTCCGTCAAAATCTGAGAACCGAAATTTTTCGCGATTACAATACTTCCTTACTTCGTACAAGGAAGTAAAAACAGTCATTCATAAAATAAATTCTATAAGCACATTGAAGTATCTACTACGGTGTTCATTTCGACTTTTAGAGTAATTGAACACGATGAAATTGTCAGAAATAACTTCTGACTCACAAGTGTCAAATGACTGTCAAAAAGTCTAAAAACATATCGATGGTGACATGGCAATAACACGTATTTGACATATTTAGCGAAAACCATATTTTTGATAAACTTGTTGAAAAATATAAAGGCGCATGCGTTGTTAAAATCCTGCAAGTGAAAGAAAATTTAAAATACGTCTAAAATGTATTCGAAATAACATGTATCTGTTAACATTGAAGAAAATTTAAATAATGCCTATAAAGCACAATGTGAAATAACACGTACCTGTAACGTTTAAAAACGACAAAACAGTTTTAAGTGTCTCCTGAAAACTTGTGTCACATACACATTCCATACACATACGTGCTATTGCCATGTCACCATTGATATATTATAAATAAATCAGAGAAATTATTATTATTAGTCATTTGATACCTGTAACTCGAAAGTTATCTTTGACAGTTCTATCTTGTTCAACGACCCTAAAACTGGTAATTAAAAAATATATTTTTCTCTCGTTCACTTGTGACAAACTATTGAATAATGAATTTTTTTAAAAATTCATAAAAGTGAATACTGTGCTGTCAATTTTGTGTGGGGAAATTTCCCCGCCGTGGCAGGTGTGGGATCTTGTTCTTTCAACGAGCTATGTTTTATGCGCCATAACTTTGATGTTTTTTGCAATATAGTAGTTCGGTCAACACACACACAGCATTGGATATTTTTTACATATCACATATAGATTTATATTTTATGCCCAGTGGGAAGTTTTTCGCGGTTGGCTTACAAAGTGATTCGTTTCAAGCCGAGCGCGCGAAGTACCTACTCGCGTATGTTATTTATGTGTTATGTGAAATATTCGTTTATTTATATCGCGATTGCGGTGGAGGATTTTCTTTATATTTGAAATCGCGTAAAAAGTGCATGGCCCACTTTATCAGTGATTTATTGGTTATCCATAGCGCTGTACATTGGCGAAACCTGGAATAGGTTTTATTTTGAAGGATCAGGACTGTCATTCATTCCACAACAAACCAGTCACGAGATTATTCATCCCAATAAAAAATAGATGATGCTATTACCTGGAATCTAGCCATTTGAACTGCTTTTGGCTAAGTCAAGATTAAAGTGTCATTATGTTGGTAATACTGAGTTCAGATATTTGGGGATTAAAGTGTTGTATGTGTGGCAGAAGTGTTCTTGTTTAAAAAGAACTTGCTTTGCCGGTAAGCACGTTGATTTCTATAACATAACCTGTAAATTTGTAGTCAAAAGTGCGAGATGTCAAACCTTATCTTCTTCTGAGTGTTTTTAAAAATGTACTTACTTAATCCTAAAGCCCTCTCTACCTTTTCAGGTGTAAGGCTGGTTTGATTTGTACTGTTCTTCTTATTCTGCTCGGGATTCTACGTCTTCTGCGGTCTCCTTCCATGCCTCTTTTCATTTACACAGTTGACTTGCTTTTTCCCATTTGAATCCTCTCTTTTCTAGCGCTTTCTTTACTTCTTCAGTCCATGTCTTTCTTGGTCTTCCTCTTTGTTTTGTTTTCATTGATCTTGCTTCGTATACTTTTCTCGTTGTTCTTGCTTCTCCCATTCTTTGCATGTATCTTAGTTGTCCCTCTTCTTAGGAATTAGCGATGGGTTTACGTTCAGTGTCTTTCTAATGTCCATGTTCTCACCTTGTCCATGATTGTTTTTCCTTCTATTTTCTGTGCTGTTTGGTCTGCTGCGTTGTTTTTCTGTTGTTGTCCATGTTTCTGAGCCGCTAGTTTTTTTTTTTTGTATATTTGTGTTTTGGTGTCTTTGGGTATTTCTTTATTTGTTAGAATGGTGTTCTCGATGGCGTTGAAGAATCTGCCTGTTGCTTCTGCTCTTTCGTTAACTTCTTCCTCCAGTTTCCCATTGTGTGTCAGAACTGTGCCTAAATATTTGAATCTTTTGACTTGCTCCAGCGTTTCTCCGTCTAGCTTGATTGTGTACTTGTCCCTTCGATCATATATAGGTATAGACAGATAACACTCAATGCTGTAGTATACAATGTTGTGAAGGCAAGAAGTACGGAAGCGGGGCGCAGCAGCTATAGGCGGGGAAAGAAGGTGAGGACACGATAGAGTGTTGCACATTGCTGACTTCTGGTTTGTTGTCATGGAACAGAGAATGAAAATAGGCAACTGCAACACTTCAAGGTGTCTGCAGGTCATACTTCTCTTCACACCGCTACGCTAGTTCTTTGCTTCACAACAAAGGCTTGCGTTGTTTGTCTATTCCTGTATATGGTCGAAGTATTGTCCACATCATTTCTGCCTAATTATCATTGTCTTATTTATTTTTTCTAAATGTCTTATCTATTTCTATGTTTTTTGTTAATTGCACTTTCGTCTTTTCCTATTATCGTGTATAGTTTTTCATGTTCCACGCTTGGCATCCAGGTTCTCCAGGACTGTGCACAATATAGGCACAGTCTTTCTCTCCCTTACCTTCCGGCCAACTCCGGCTGCATGAACAGTACGTAAAATGTGGAATTAGGTAAAGTACAAATGGTCAGATTGTATGAACGGTCCCTTAATTAAATGATTAACATTAAAATTGCTGGATTTGCTATCTTATTTCAAACAGCAGTTGAAAGAATGATCATTATTCAAAGTGCTAGGTTGGGTTTTACTCAAAAATCTCCGTTGGCACCGCCCGTGTGTGCATTTCGGTTGTCGGCCGCATTCAACGAATGCATTAAACGTGAACGAAGCCCCACTGCATCACTTTTTATACAGCGATATATTTAAGCGGAAATGAATGTGTATTTCGCAATTTGGATCGCTACGGCCTGTAACCATAACATCTATCCATTTTGCTGCCATTACTTGTCAAATATTCATCGTAAAATCTATTTTATTCCTCTCGGTACAGTTTCAAATTTTTGTTATTGCTTTAGTTTCGCTTTATTGGCCGGTGAAATGTTTCAACTTTACAAAGCACGTTGAACAATCGCTGTATTACATATAGGTGATGTCACGACCATATAAAGACATTGCGCGAATTTGACGTCTTAGAGGGCTAGTTCAGATATTTGACCGCTAGATGTCTCCTTACCGGACCAGGTTCATGACTTCTATATTTTTAATTCGAAATAACTCAAAATACTTTTCACACACAGCATCCCGTCGAGTTTAATGTCAATCATTTGTAAACCGTCTTACAATTAGGCACGTTAAGCCTCATTTCCACCGACTGTTTTAGTGCTTATATAATGCATAATGATTTGTGCGTAAGGCGTAGTGCATAATGATTATTAGATGGCTATTTCCACCTATTTTGTTTACGGCCTAATTCGACAGAGATGACATTTCGTCGGCCGAGTATTGGTTTGTCTCATGTCCATAAATGTTAGATTCGAGATAATACGGTTTGAAAGTTCTAATGAAATTATTTTTTTACTTGTTAGTTTATATGTAAATCTGGAAGTAATTTAATAATCGGTATAATAAAAACTACGTAAAATGTGTAAATTTAATTATAATTTATTGTAATTTATTATGTTACTGTAATACAACAATGGACATGGTACAACAAAAATTTTAGTTTTTCGAAATACAACACCATAAAGGACAACTATGACTCTATTTCTCAAATAGTGTCGTATTTTTCGAAATGGGCCAGTGGACTTGGTACGTCAGAATACGTAGAACAATAATATACACAAATCTCGAAAATTTAAAAAATGGACATGAGACAAACCAATACTCAGCCGACGATTTGTTGTCGAATTTTGTAATTTAATCATTACAGGCATTTTTGCAATATTAAGGATTGTAGGAATTGTTAATTTCGTAAGTAAGGTATTCAGTTCCATATTTAGAAACATACATAAATTGACAGCTCGAAACAAATAATAAATATGACACATGTCAATAATTATGCTTGTGCATTATTTCGTATGTTTGGAGTTTGCAAAGTTTTGTTCTTATACGTTGCTCTTAGTACTTATGCATTAAACATAGTTCTTAAGCATTAAAACAGTCGGTGGAAATGAGGCTTAAAGCCTCATTCACATAAGCATTTAGTTTTAAGGTTTACATTTATGTTTACGTTTAAGAAAGTTTGAATACATCTAACTAAATACGAACATTCACAGTGCTTGAAAGTAGGACGTGTGAATGCTCGTATTTAATTATATGAATTTAAACTTTCTTAATCGTAAACATAATTGTAAACCTTAAAACTAAATGCTTATGTGAATGAGGCTTTACACTTCCTATTTACACGAGGAGATCTTGTATTTTGTACTTTCAATCTGTCAATTTTGTATTTTTGTTTCAATTGTTTATCAAGGGTTACTATTACTTGTCTCATTTTTTTCGGCGCTGACACCATTGACCAATCAAAAGGTGTGTCCCTTTGGCGGCCATCTTGCCTATTTATGTTGGGATTCGGTGCAAATCTATAAGTTTTACAAATTTATAAATCTTTAAATATTGAACAAAATTACATCAATGTTTATTGACAAATATAAAAATGTTCATATGATTATAAATTTCAGAAAACATAAATAGTACTCTATATTTTACATGTTATTATACTTCTTCCAATTTGAAATGATGACTAACTTGATAAAGATGAGCTAAGTTTAATTTATCTATAGCTCATCTATGTCTGGACAATGTGACGAAAACGATTTTCTTCTCATAAATCATTTTACTTCCTAACTAGTTATAATGTCTTGTTAACGGTTTGAATGTTCGTATCATCTCCAATGTCTTTATAACATCTAATGAATTTTAAGTAACTGAAAATCAATAAAAAGTTCCAAATTGCAAAATGAATTACTTCCTAATTTATCATTAACTTGTAATTAATTGAAAGCGAGCCCTGGTAATTTTATAATTTGGAGTCATTTACAAACTTCTGTCAGTGATACAGGAATTCTCGGGAAAAGGATAAATTTCTCCTGCTGGCGAATTGTTCTTTAAGGCTTCCGTTCAGGTGGTACAGCGTTTCGCAAACATTTGTAAGGCTAACTTGTGTCTTCAATTGCCTGGACAATTTTTATTTTATATTTTCTATCAGGGCCGGATTTAAGGTTGTAGGGGCCCCGGGGCAATTATTGTGTGGGGGACCATGTTGATGTAATTAAAAATTACAAATAAAATCACTATCAATATCAAATTTGTTAATTTTAGAGACTGTAATTATAAAATAGCGTCCAGGCGATTTTTTTTTGGAGTTCCATGTCAAATGCCTTGAAATTTAATTTCGTAGACCACGTAACACTTTTTTTATGTGTGAAAATAAATTAAAATGTAAATTTTACTAATAGTTATCGATTTTAAAACCAAAAGTACCACAATGTACAGAAAAAAATATGGGTCTATAGGCCATTTAATAAACCAGCAGTTATGGCCAAGCGAGACAATATTACTTTTTTAGAAACATTTAACAAATTGTACATTTTTCATTATGAGTTTGATTAATAATACTTAAGAAACAAATTTTTCTTAGAGCATTATAGAGAGGGGTTTGGTGTCCAGAACTTAATTATGGCACTGCATACTACAATTATCTAATTCAGTCTAAAACAAATAAAAAAAATCTGACGTGGACACCACATGACTTCCTTGTACGCCTTGTTTGTTCATACTTGTCTTAATAACTAAAATGTAGAATAATATAAAAAATTCTTTTAACTTATTATACTAGTATACTCACAAATATATTTTAGTCATTTTATTTAAACTGCAGAAGAAGATAGAAAGCATATTTTACTATTGTCACTGTCATGTCATAAACATTTAAATTTTACGTAGTAACAAATGTTAATCGATCATGGACTACAAGATATCGAAATACTAAATTATAAATATATACTTTAATTATTCTTAAATGATACCAGATACAAAAATATTTATAAAATACCGATTGTAGGTAATAATCACATAATCTTTCATTTAAATTAAATATTTATCGAAATTTTTAGAGTGTATTTCAAATAAATAATTTACTTACTTTAAAACAACCAGGATGTATATTTGAGTTACAGTAAGAATAGTGTACCTACCTATCTAGTCGTATTATAAAAGTTGAAGAATTTTTTTTCATTCAAGGTCAATTGCCTTATAATAATTGAAAGTTTCTCCCCGTACACTCCCTTGTTGTGTTATTTTATGTTTTTTCTTAAAAGAAGAAAAAATTTACAATAAATTGTTATAGTAAAAATCTGATGTGAACACTACATGACTTCCTTGTACGCCTGTTAAACTGTTCATACTTTATTATCGCAACCAAAATTAGGAGGTGCACAACTAGATGTTATAGTAGTCCTAAATACAAAATTTCTAATGTCTAACAACCGTATTTGAGTTATGCAACACACATACGTCCTTACGTGCAGACGTTACGACGAAACTAGTCTTAATGGATTCAGGAAAAGTCAAAACGGATATTTCCATCAAAATCTAAGAACCGTAATTTTCCCCGATTATAATACTTCCTTTTTACTCCGTACAAGGAAGTAAAAAGTGCTACATAATATTTGCCTCCATCTCTGATGACTGGTTACCATCAAAATACAATCTTTGTATTAAGTACTCAAAGTCTAGTATGTTTTTACGTACTTACTCGTCGTTTTCTTATAATTATCAGCAGTGCAGAAACGCGATACCAAAAAGAATCCAATAGTGGCGCTAGTCACAGCTGCAAAGTTCGTTCTGGTGTCCAAGCCACAGCGCTAAAGAGATCAGGGGTCTTACCCAACACCGCAGACACTCTTTGTCGCCGGCTTTGGCCACATACATCAGAGCGTTGACTTCCCTAATCAGATTAGCGCCCTGCGGCTCGCGACAATAAAAGAAAAACCCCAGAGGACAAAGAATATCCCTGATTGATTATTCCTAGCGCCTAGTGTTATGTTAATTACCAGGAGAACACAAATGTGAAATCGATTCGACTCGGCGTGGCCTCAAGAGGTTGTATTGTTATGTTAAGAATGCTATACAAACTTGTAATGTTATATATCGGATATTTACATACGTGTATGCGCACAATAGATTGACATGAAATATTCACGCGTTATCTTGACTCGTTCAATGTGCACCTTGCAATCAGGTTTTGCCAGACATTTCTATTTTGATTTTTAACAAAACTGTTTTTCTTTTTGTAACTGGAGATATTTTTGTTTCAGATTCGAAATCTATGGACCTTATTTCCAGTAACTAGTATTACTGGTGAGTCTTATTAACATATTTTAAGATTGTATTACATTATACTTTCTTCGGTTAGAAAAATAACTTTTTTCTACGCCTGCTTCTGAATGTTCAAGTTTCTAAATTGTTTTTAATGTTGAAAGCAGCTGTTTGTCGCAAGTGTGTTGCCAAGTACCTAAGTTTGCAAAAAATACCTTAGTTATTGTATTATTTTATTTGTATTGAAGGTTATCCCTTATGAAAAAATTTTGATATAAGGGTGTAAACATATAGAAAAATAACGTCTTGATCTTCAATCTTTTTATTACCAATAAATAATGATGGACTTGATTATTATTTTATTTGGTTGATCGATCAATTCTAACTGCCAACTGAAAATGTTTAATTCTGCATTTTGCCAGTTGTTGTCACTCCACTTTATAATTTTTGAGGTTATATATATGCACAATACAAAATGTACGTGCACTGCGCAAGTCTATTTTGAAAATTGAATGAAAATAGGTCCGGAGCTATTTTTTAAAACGAAAAAAGACGTTTCTGGTATGAAAATTACATCGAAATTTTCCTGATTTACATTATCCAAGTGTGCGAATATAACTCGTCGAAGTTTCTAGCCGAAAAAATCATAATGTAATTCAAGTTTTACACTGTACACTTTTACATACATTTTTGTCCAAAATTAAAAGTTTTCTCTCAAGTTAATGTATAAAATAAAAACGTATTTGGCAAATATAGTCTTTAATATATGCAGTTTGTTTCGAATATAATATAAAGTTCAAAAAATATTAGCTAGTTAACCACAATGTATCACATTTCATAGTGTAGGTATTATTTTTGCTTTTATATTGTCTCAAATTGATATTAATTTGTGTACTAAAAAAAATCTGTTCTGGATTTTTATTTTACTATTAAGGGGGTTTTATCGCTCAGCGCTGCTTAATCACAAATCCTCGTTATTTCAGGTATCCGCGCTGATAGCCTATGTTTTATGAGCACATGTTGTCTATATTTATCTAATTGCTATGTTTCGCTCCATTTTTGTTTAGAAAATACTCAATTTGATTGGCTAGCGCGCATACAATTTTTAAATTTATTTAACAAATTACTCGACTACTATTTGAAAATTTTATATAATAATGTGATATAAACATTTAAATTTACAATGCAATCAAACTTACGAAGAGTTTTTCTCAGAATTATTGTTATTTAATTGTTTATAAATAATAATAATAACAATTTAAAAAATTCGACAACGTAGCTAGATTTTTACTGCCTTTATCTTTATATGGTATTTTTTTTAGATTTATAGGATTAATAGGTTGGGAGTAATTTGTTAAATACTTTTTTACTATGATAAAAGCCCCTTAACTGCAAGTTTATTATAAAGACATTGGCTTATAGTAAAGGCCAATACAGTTTATTTAATGATGGGCCAAATATGTTACCTTGTGGACGTCCCATCTTAGAACGTCAGAAAAATATACACATACAGTTCATGAAGTACATACATAGTGAACGTAATGATCAGACGTTTATATACATATTTTGGGCTATAACAGATAAAAAATGTCATTACTTTATTTAATATCAATTCTTGAAGCTCTTATCATGATCCATTAAACAAACAAGTTTTTTTTGTCATTACAAAATTATTATGTTTGACTAAAAATAAAACTAAACATATATGCCATGTATTTGTCAGTGTCACTGCGTTAATAAGTTAGGAATTTAAAAGTGCTCGTAGTGTTGTGTCCAGGCATAATTAGAGACTGTCTACAAATGGGAAATCGATGCATGTGGGCGTTGTTTGCGGTGTCAACAGATGGCTTCGGTGGCTTAACGGGGTTTTTCTTCGCAAAGCATTTAACGAATCTAAAAAATACGCGCTGACTTTTGAATATTCATGCTCTGTGTGGCCGGAAGTCCCTTGTTTTTGTGTCGTTCTCGCCTGTGAAAATTACAGTTTCGTCCGATAAAAATGTCACGGGCCACCCCGAGGAAATTACTCCACATTTATTTAACATTATTGCTCTTTTTTACATCGTTGGACATGATTTTTATTAAGCTTTTTGTGCGCGGTAATTTGGCAACCAAGATCTTTCCTACGGAGTATTAAATAAATTACCAGACCCATCTTTACATTTTAAGATGAGAGCGCACTAAAGTTGATGCGTTCAATTTTAAAATCTAAAGTGATCCCGTACAATTTTAGTTGACCCTCGATTAACATTAAGTAAAAAAGAAAGTACAGTAGGTACGCAAAATAAAACTATTTTAATCGAACGGACATAGATTATCAGCAAATTTTTTGACAGAAACCGCTTCGCTATCTTGAAGTAGTGTATAAAGAAGTCGTCCAGCTCGGTTTTTCTCTTGACTCAAAACCAATAAATTTCTCGTCTCGGATTGTCAAGTTAAGACGAGAATTCAAAACTACAAGACGAGAAATAGTTCCCGAGTAATCGAAGAATTCTCGAAACTAAAACATTGAAATAGTATATTATGCAATGCTTTCATTTAAAAAAAAAAACTTCATTTGCATGAAATTTGCTTGGGTGTTTCATAATGAAACTCTGTATCGAAATGATAATCTGAATCGAAATGAACGTCATTCAAGTACAGACAATGCATTATATAATAAGTAAATTAAAGCATGGGAGTAGAAAAAAGAATTAATATTATTGTCTTCGAAAATGTTTAAACAAATTATTTTACTTGTATCTAGCGTTTTTTATATAAATGTTTTTATTTCTAAAGCAAGAACTGTGTACAGATTTAACTGAAATGCACAAAATTATTCCAAAATTCGCTTCTAGATATTCAAATACAAAGATACAATATTTTTTTTCGAGAAATTGAGTTGAGATGAGAATTGAGTTCCTTGAGACGAGAATTGAAGAGCCGAGGAATGACCGAGATGAAAATACTAAAATTTCTCGTCTCGAAAATTTGAGACGAGATGAGAATTGACTTTCTCATTTCTTAGAAAAAGGAGGACTAGTGACTCATGACAAATTCATAGATTATTTAACAATAAATAACAGTTTAGTAGTTACTTGCTTTTAACTACGGCGAAATAATTAAAAAAAAATCTGCTGTGGCCAGTACACGACCTCTCGCCTAATTCTGCTTATTCTACTAATCTCGAGACTAATCTAATAAATAGTTTTACTTACATTTTAATAGTTTTATGTTCATGTAAGATGTAAACGATAATATAAACCAACATGCAAGCAAAAGATGTCAACTATACTGTCACTGTCAGAATAATTCAAATTTTATGTAGAAACAAATTTCATATCATGGACAACAAGATAGAATATTAATTGTACTTTATTTTATTGTTAAATACTACCAGATTCAGCAAATTGTATTTATAATTAACTGTACCCATAGATAATTATATTTTCTGTTATTTTTAATTGCAGAAATTGTCATAAATAAATAATGTACCAATATATTTAAAGAAAACTTAATCAAGCTTCAAAAAGTACTACTTCCGGTTTGCGGATTTCTTCCAAAATGTTATCCGGTGTTAAGATACTTATTAAAACCTTAAATATGAAATTTGGTTATTAAAGGTTTGATACTTTTTCAGTTATCGTGGACGAAAAATCGCCAGTCCATACATTCATACAAACACACACACGCACACACACACATACACACACACAAACATCATCGTGAAAATAGTAAATTCGTATTGTAAAGACCCTGAAATGTGCTTATCCACCAAAAACTCATACTCGAAAATTTTGACCCATTACAATACCTCTCTTATAGAATATGAGGCGAGAGGTAATAACCTCGCATACTGACTTCAGTAAAATATTTACGCTCAAGTAGCGTGCGTACGCATACCTGCCCTATATTATACCGTGGAATGAATCAAATGATTTAAATTTTCCAGTA
Organism: Agonum fuliginosum; assembly: GCA_947534325.1. NCBI lineage: Eukaryota > Metazoa > Arthropoda > Insecta > Coleoptera > Carabidae > Agonum > Agonum fuliginosum. Next base: position 558,990 of record OX384037.1, read on the forward strand.
CAAGAATTGATACGGTATGAATAATTTATAAAAGTCAGAGTAAACAAGAATCAATAGTAAATATAAATTACCACAGGCTCTTCGTATTTAATTACAAGTAGCTCATTCAGCGCTGGTAATTTACAGCTCTCGGTATCTGCTGTAGTGTTCGACGGTCTCTACTTCTATCGTATTTCATTATCTGCATCTCGTGAAACAATCTAGAAAGGGTGGGTCGCGCATTTTCCCGTCTGACTATCTGTGATGTATTCATACGCGGTAAGAGGACCGAACCCGAGCCCGAACGGCACCGCTCCGTTTAGAGGCAAGCACTTAACATGGAAATGAACGCGGATCGATGCAGCTTTGCTTGTTGGTTCGGGAGTAGTTTTTATTTTGTGATTACACTACTGATGAATGTTGTTTTCTTAAACAATGAACTGCGACTGGATAGTGGATGTTGTTTGTTTATCTTGTGAGCTGTGAACGAAAATACTCACGGAGAATAAAGGTAACTCGGAAGACACTTCGAAATGCACTTTGCACAGCACATTTGACAACCATTCTTTACAAGATTTTTTAATTAAATTACAGAACAATGAATATAATTACAGCTGCAATCTGATTATTTGAACACAGCGGTATTTTTGTCAGTGGATGAGATTGAACTTAGGACCACTAGCACCTAAGGCAGATATGTACTGACAAATTCTGGCGTCCTCTTATTTAGTCAAATATAGTTTTGTCAAAACGTAGTTTGACCAAAAATAATTAAGCCAAACTGTATTTTAGTCAAACTGTAATTTGTTCAACTAGAATTATGTCAAACCGTAAATATGCCAACCCGTAATTTGGCCAAACTGTATTCTAGACAAACTGTAATTTCACATTCCGTATTTTGACCAAACCGCAACTTCGACTAATATTTTATTGTCAAATCATTTTCAGATCAACCGTAATTTAGCCAAAACGCAACTTTTTTAATTTAATTACAGCTTTATTAAGAACAATTAAGGCTTATCAGTACTCTCAATCGCTTTCAAATAACATGAAGTTTCAATAAAAAATTTTAAAAAAAATTGGTAAACTACCCTATTGTGGGCCATTATTTGCTTTTTAGAAACCTATACATTTACGTTTGTCGTACAAAATCATTCGTCTATTATTGTGCAATCACATACTTACGTGGAATCAACTATAACAGCATTCAAAAAGCAATAGTACAGTTCTTTCCATAAAATAAGTCTTCAATTAATCACCACTTAACTCAGTTATTGTTCGCGTCATCTCAGATTAACTTTTTCTAACAATAAAAATCCTGTAGTAACAAGTGTGATACAACAAAGGTTTTGTTTCCAAAATCAGAGTCATTACTTCTAAAGTCTCATAACTGTCAACAGAGAAAAACATTCGTTTGTTCCCGGGGTTTCCGTGTCACCATGTACAAATACAAGCCGCAAGCCATTGCCATAACCGGGCTTCGTCTCCTTGGTGACATTGCCGTTTCGGTAACCGCTGTCACATTAACCGAGTCGACGGCTACGGATACAGTTAAAGACAATGTTCGTGTCGCAGAGTGATGGATGGTTGCATGCACGTCGGCGGAGTTTTTGCGTAGAAGGTTACTGAATGTGTTGGCTAACTTTTCACTCTATCCTGGGTTATTGACATTGTGTTTAGTAAATTTGAAATTATTTTGTGCATTCTTCTCACTGGACTGATCGATTTTGACTTATGCCCATTTTATATTGAGCAAGAGATGCGCGCAACTTCAATAATCAAGTGTCAGTTTTAATGAGTTGCTCCAGAAACTTGCAGGAGACTTTTTTTCATTTTATACTGAGCAATAGTACAGTCAATTACTTAATTAATGTATGAATTTATAAACAAATTTTCCAATATTTTGTTTCACATTATGTCAACTTAACCTCTTGAATTTGTTGTATTGTTTATTGTTGGAGTCGTAGATATTAAAGTTTTGATAAAAAAGATTGTTAGGTAAATAAATTTCTTACAATATTAAACAAAATTATTGTTTTTTACCTTCCGCTTACCTGTAAAGGAAGGTATTGGAATCATGCAAAAAATCGGGTGGTGAATTTTTAGTGGATGAGCACGAATTAGGGTCCTTACAACTCATTTTTGATAGTTTCACGATGATGTCTGTGTGTATGTGTGTGTGTGTATGTGTGTGTGTATGTGTGTGTGTGTGTGTGTGTGTGTGTGTGTGTGTGGTCAAGGGGTGTTAGTCGCATAACTCAAATACGAATTACCCGAAAATTTTGATATTTGGTATTTAACATTTGTATATAAATTGGAAGAGTTCCTTAGATTTTGGTACAAATATCTTCATCGGAAGTGATATTTTTTGAAGATTGAAAAGGTTAATTGTCAAAATTGTATATAAATTTGGAAAAATATAGTATTTATTTGTAATAAGAATAAGAGGAAAAGTTATTTGCAACTTACGTTATAAAAAATTGTCTTTATCTGGTAGCATTTTAAAGAACTGCAGTAAAATTTAAAAAATAAATTTATCAAATAAAACGTTGATATCTTGTAATCCATGATCGGTTGATTTTTGTTTCTGCGTAAAAAATATTGACAGGTGAGACGGGTGACAAGTTGGCATACTAGCGCTATAGAAGTCCTAAGTAAGATATTAAATGTAGTAATTGAACGGAGGATGGCTTCAACACAGCAGAGTTTTCCTGTGAATGAATCTTTTTATTCAGGTGATGCAAATTTCTGTGTTTGAATATTTAAGATTTTTATTTGTATATTTTAAATGGGCACCGGATTGTACGTATACATTTCTGTTTAAAGTCTAGATATGGCGGAAGGTTGTGTGATGGCCACGTCAGATTTTTTTCTTCTGATAAGACAAGATGGAGAACATTCGTTTGTTTACATATCAAAGTTTGTGTGGTGTAAAACTGGTATTACATCAGAAAGTTATAGAGGTAGCATACTCTGATTTTTTGGGCGAGTGATTGACGCCATAAGCCATGAGACGAAAGGAGGGTGTACTAATAGAGCATACCAATATGGTGAATATGTTTATTCTCTTTTATAAGTAGTAAACATACCACGGAAAGAACAGAATTGAGAAAATGTGATTACTGACCTTATATTTCAAATAAAACATACTACCTTCAAATAAAATTAGACGACGTAATACAAATAATTTTCATCTATCAAATTCTGAGAAATGTCAATGTCAAATGTCAATAACCTTACTTAACTGTTATTTTCGCTTTTATCTGTTTATAGGTGTCATTCTGTATAGCAAGGCGAAATATTATAGTAAAAATTTGTATCACGACACTAATAATAAATAAATACTTCGAAAACTAATAATTGCGTTCAAATGTGCAAACAGAGCATACCAAAATTGCAGATAGCTTTATCCAAAGCATCCAAAGTTGCTTCATTGTTTTGTTCCTATATAAACTTCTATCCTCTAAGCATCAGCCAATCAAAAATGACCTGTTTTAGCACTCCTCCTTGTTTTTAAATCAAGTATAGAAATGGTTATGCATTCTCTTACTCTCTCATGCTTGGGTAATCTCTCTCGCACCGTGGGCCAGCCGCCGCCATATTAGTTTTTTGTTTACATCTGTCACTGTCACATTCAAAGAACATGAGTTTTATAATCTTCGACACGTAATATGCCATAATAACTGTGGTCATAATCAAGAAGAAATTGTAGTTAGAAAACGTTTTTTTGTTAATGGACACAAGAATCGCTGAAAATCTTCATTAACATGTTTTACAACATTTGAATAGGAGGCGGGATAAAACTAAGATGGCGTCGGCTGGCCCACATGCGCGAACTGAACGAAAACGCGTCCACCTGACGAACATACCTTGTCTTCTTGTACCATGGTTATGCCCAGTGCACACGGAGAAACATCTTCAAAAGTTTCCAGAAAATGGGGATTTTTTTTAAAACAATAAATATGTTTATGATCACATGTCACATTTGACGATTTGACAAATAAGAAGTTACTTAATTGCACTTCACAACGTTTCCTGAAAACGCCCTATTTTTATAGGCGCCGTTAAAACTTTGAAGTTTCCGGAAACTTTTTTCAGGAAACATGGGCCGGTATTTCAGTTTTGTCTTAATCCAAAGTTTACGTAACTAAAGATTAAATTGTAAGCGACGTTTAAATATATACGCGTATTTCAATAAAAATTAAACTCTAGATTTATTAAACTGCAGTCTTGTTTAAGTTGGTACTGCGCCGCCAAATAATAGCTGTCTTCGTAGATGTTTATGCCTATGTTTTTTCAAATGTTTGTATTAAATTTGAAGCTTTTCTGACATAAACTGGCATTTGACATTTGATAAATATAAAGTATATTGTCAAAATAAATTATAAAATTGTGTATCAACTAGGTTTATTTTAAAATTTGAATTATAAATGATTTTATGTATGTATGTATAGACAATAATTTACTTTGGTACTATATTTATGAAAAAAATTCAAGGCGAACAACTAAAAAGTTAACTGTTAACTTCATTTTTGTGCTGCGCTGTTCTGTTATCGTCTGTTTGTTGCGCATATTCTGCTCAGTGCTGGTGCTGGCACTGCTTGCTATTGTTGCGCTTACGTTTGCGAGCAATGCTCGAGCAACTGATCAGGTGATGCTGATCACTCTTTAGTAAATCCAGTTTTTCAGTTCCAACCAAGGTAATCAGATGACAATACAAATGATAAACATTTTTGCTGCTCGTGTATTTTGCGAGAACCCATCCATAAAATTTATTGACGTCTGAAAGGTATATCTATTTGTAGAAAATGTTGAACTTTTTGTACATAGTATGGATATAACATAACCACGATCTTTCTTGAGTTGCAGACTTGAAAATGTTGTAGGTACAACATTTACAAATGTGCGGATATTAGGCACATGATTCGAAATATGCTCCATGTAAATTATTGGGCTTGAACAGCGTTTCCTAGAGCTTCACTATCGGTGTTAGTTAACACACTAATGTCTATATTCGTTATTCGTAAAGATAGGCATTTTGAATGTACCAGATTGAATATTAAAATTAAAGTGAATTCTTGTGACAATTTGTTTGACAGTTACAAGATAATCGACGTTTATCTCAGTAAACGGTACCCAGTCCGTGGATTAACTTAAACCATAGTTTAACTGTTAAACTGATGTTGAAATACACCTTATTTTTCTTAAACGGAGTTTAACGGTAAGCTACAGCTTAAACTGTATCTGAAATACCGGCCCTTGTTTCTTCGTCTGCACTAGGCATTAGGAATCTCTAACTAGAATGTAGACGACATCAGAATAGGAGAGTTTGTGTCATGAATGTGACTGTTCGATTAGAAATACGCAGACTGTATTTTATGTTCTTGACGCTTTCCAGCTACGTAGTTCTGTGAGACGCCCATGTTTTCAGTTCCGTTGGCCTTTGTGCAGGGCAACATCGTCTCCAGCGCCATTATTCTGTCGATGCGCGGGTGATCGATGAACTAAAATGACTGTATTGCCTGAGCTGATCGCTTTCTTTACCGCACTTTCCCAGTTTTCGTTTTGCATTCTTATTAGATGTCTTCCACTGAGTAATTCTTACACGGCGAGAAATAAATATCAAGTTTCACGGGAATTTATTGATGAGAACTTGGCTCAGGCGCCGAAGTCTTCATCATTAATAATCGTGAAACTATTTGGAAAAGTTTCGCAACTATTTACTTCGTCGTGATTTATAACCTTACGAGTTATTTGCGACTTTAAAAATGATGCTTTCAATTTTGTAGAAAGGTGCACAAACCGTGAGAACATTTTGTTAGGCGAATCAAAATTGGGTGCAATAAATATACGTATCTCAGATAAGTGTCATTGGAAAAACATTAACAGTATAGCATTAGTTAAGGGAACCTTAATTAGGTTAGTTAATTTAGTTTAGTGCTTCTAAATCACCTGTAGGCGATGTAGTAGCATCTGCTTTACTTTGAACTGTCATTATCTTATTTTATGAACGATAGTCCAGATGTGATATACAACTTTTTATTACCTCTCGCCTAGAGAGGTATAGGGATCGTGAAAAACTTCGATGTTAAGATTTTTGTCCAAAAAGCACGTTTTAGCACCTTTAGAACCTATTTTGACTATTTTCACGATGATGTCTGTGTGTCTGTGTGTGTGTATGTATGGAAGTCTGTATGTGCGCCTACTATAGTCTTTCGTTCTGATTCATTATCTCAAATTATACTGAACATAAAATTCTAATATTTTGCAAAATACATTTATATATGTTAATGAAGAGCTGATAAGATTTTGGTAAAAATCTGCCAACCGGAAATGGTATTTTCTTACAGCATTTTAACATATTTTGCAAAAAATATAGGAAATACTGCGATAGTTACAATTTGTCATTGATATTTTTTATTGAAACTATGGATTCCTACATAATTTGACCCGAGGAGAGAAAAAGTTATTTTATATTATTTTATAACTAAATTTTGAGCGAGTCGGAAATTCAGTCTAAATTCGGTCTAAATTCAGTCTAAATTCGGTCTAAATTCAGTCTAGATTAAAAGATATATTTTTATACATTTTAGAAATCCCTTTGAAAAAGCTGTACCCGTTGATATTTTTTATTGAAACTATGGATTCCTACATAATTTGACCCGAGGAGAGAAAAAGTTATTTTATAACTAAATTTTGAGCGAGTCGGAAATTCAGTCTAAATTCGGTCTAAATTCAGTCTAGATTAAAATATATATTTTTATACATTTTAGAAATCCCTTTGTAAAAGCTGTACCCGTTGATATTTTTATTAATACAAAATCTACATATTTTAATACACATACAAAAATTTACTTACCTTTGCCACAAACCGCATATATTTAGATTAATTTTTGAACTTACCTATCCATTCTACGAACACATCTTTATAAACAAAGTTCGGTATCCTATTGACTTAATAATTGAGTTATAAGTGATTGAAAATGTGAAAATATGTCATGTAGCGAAAATGGCGAATTTGTAACTAGAAAACCAGATTTGCAAAAACAAATACGTATAAATAAACATGTAAAATATTTATTTCCTGCAAAAAACGGCGCGCAAATTGATGAGAACGGATTTATTGTGAATTTTTCATAAACTGCTGACAAAATCATACAATGATCAAATGAACAATTTTAATTTAACACAAACAGTGAAACGTGAATGTTTTTTTTAGCAGTACAGTATATTCGCTCGGAGTTAAATTACAGCAAAATGTTTTTTTATTTTTACATTTCAGCTGTTAAATAAATACGGTAATGAAACTAGATTATGTTCTTTTAATTCCACATTACAAATATTTTTACATGTGTTCATAATGTATATCATTACTAATTAAACACAAACAGCAAAAAGCGAGATCTCTGAAGCATGAAACATAATACACATCACATACACGCTGTTACAACGATTGCATTTACACGTAGACATAAATTTCCATCAAATAAATATTATGCATTCATGTAGGGTGGTGGTATTATTTCAAAGATTGTGGTTGTACAGGCTGAGTCAGCTAACTATTCCCTATTTGGATTTTTAATAACTTAGGCAATTTTTATCAGAAAGTGACGAAATTTTTGCAAAACATGAACTATCTAAAGGAATTTTTACTGCCGAAATTTCAAATCGATCAGACAAAAACTTAACGAGTGGTTCACTTCAATGTGAAAATTGGACCAATTAATCCAAAATCTCCAATTGCAGCCCAAACAGTCGTTCTAGGAGAGTGCAAGGATTGTTCAGCAATCCAGTGGGGATTTTCATCTGACCAATACCGATGATTGTGTCTATTAAATACACCATCAAGATGAAAATGTGCCTCATCAGAAAACATGATGTTATTCAGATGACCAGGGTTTTCATTCATTCGTTCAATTTCGTCTTCTGCAAATTCCAATCGGTTTGCTTTATCCTCTTCAGAAATTGCCTGCAGAATTTGAATCTTATAAGGATGCCACTTAAGGTCCTTTCAAATCCTACAAATAGTCGTTTGACTAATCATTAATTAATTAATCTTTATTTCAGTCACCAATTAGGAAGCAATAGAGCAATAATGATACAACTTTGCGAACAAAAACTCAAGTGGCTACTGTATTTACAGCAAAAATTTGGCGGACTTTACACAAAAACTTGAGACTTTACAAACAAATGAAATAGGGAACACTTAGCTGACTCACCCTGTATGTTGTATGGAATATCACAGAAAAATATTTTGTTGGAATAATCTTTGAAGATATTTTGACAAGTAGTCCATTGATTATTACTATGTTTGCCAAAAAATTTTGTATGATATACTGACAACACATATAATCTATTAAAAGTATAATAAAAATGAGGATACATAATGCTCAAAATAAAATAGGATACATAGAGTTCAGGAGTCAGGTTAGAGCTGTACAAAAGGTTTTTTTATAACCTGATGTAGCAATGCATTTCTTGACTGTATAGATTAAGTAATTCAAAATATTAGTTTCGTTGAAATTTTGGTTCTATTGTAGGTATTCACAAATTAAGTTGTAGTAAAGTTTTTGATTTCTCCAATTACACATGATTTTTTCAATCACCAACTCGCCAACTGTCGACATGATGGCCTACAATATTTATTTTAAATCATTGTTGTTAACTAAAGACTTGTACAGACCTGAAGATGGCTACATCCCATAGCCGAAACGTCGTCGATCAAAAATAAATATAAATACATCTGTAAGCCAACTAACCAGATATTACTTTCTGGCTAAGTAAAAATTATTCTTAAAATGAATTTTTCAAGATGAATCAATGTTCATTCTCTATAATCCATTTCATTCTTCGTATAAAATTTAAGTTTGTAGTACTTTTTAGTATAATCATTAATGCAATAAAACCATTTAATTCTTTAGGATAGATCTGTGCAAAAGGTTCGAATTTTAATTTATTGCCTGATGTATCAGTGTTTAGTGCATCTCTTGATAATTATGAATTAAGTTATTAAGTAATTCAAAATGTCAGTTCCTACTTTTTATTATATAGTCAGGATTGTTGTCATTCAGGTTTTTATGTTGTTTCAGTTATTTTCTTCTATTAATCAATTTTATTCTTTGTATAGAATTTAAATTTGTAGTTCTTACTGAACCTCACAGTTTCAAGTTTTCCAGGTACTCTTTTTCTTCTGTTAACGATGTTAAATATTGCAGGTGAAAATAATAAAATGCAGCATATTATCAATTCACAACATTCATGTTAAATTCATCCAAGTGTTCTACCCTGCATAGCATCCTTTGAAAGCTTGAATCTAGATTTATTTTCAAAAAAATACATAATTATTATAAAGAGAAATATGTACAAAGTATTTCTACTTCGGCATTGGGAGGCAGACGGCGTTTGCTTTTGGCTCAGGAAAGAAAAAAGTATTTGAGTGTTTTTAAAACAAAACCGTGTGTTGTATGCATGTACATATATTACGCGGGCTGCAAAAACTGTGAACATGAAATACTGCGTCGGCAGCAGGCGTCGCGTTTTGCATATACAAGCATTATATGATTATACATATAACAAGAGCTCTGTAATCCGATTATAAGCCTGAACCTTTGAAATTTATTTTTACACACATAACGACAAAACTCAAGTGTTCAGGTATCTCTGCAATTATAACAAACTGCTTTCGATAAACTGTCGCGAACTACCAGCTTGAGATTTTACAAGTTGTTGCACAACTAACCTCGTAAGAACATTTTTTGGTTGTAAAAAATGCTTTTTTTCACGATATGCGGAGAATACACAATTTTCTTCTTGCGAAATAGTGAGGAAAGTGAGTTTTCCCTCTCTAGAGAGGAAAGTAAGCAGTGTCAGCGGACGTCTTTTCTAGGTAAAGTGCACTGATGTGATGACAATGATGTAGTAACCCGATACGAGAATATTAATCGAACGGACTTAGATTATCATGAATTTTTTGGCGAAAACTGCTTCGCTACCTTGAAATACTGTATATAGAAGTCGTCCAGCTTGGTTTTTCTCTTGGGTCAGTTGCTTTCAGGCGAGTAATAAGTAGGCGAATTGTGACTCAGCTCTGTGTAGAACATTGGCACATTCTTTGTCGTTAAATTGTAAAAATTGTAAAAACACCTTGCAATTAAAAGGCGCTTCAAACTAACTACTTCTCAGCATTTGATGACAGAGTTCTATGGTCCAAGTCTCTCGGCCGGCAGTATGTGATTGTCGTTCAATTACAAAACTAACTTGTTTCAGACTCGTAGCAAATATAGCGCTGGTTCATCCCTGGTTGCATTGGAATCTTAAATACACGCCTTCGTAGATAAAATATTGAATGATACACGTTTGATACAGCTAGTGTAATGAAACGGGTGATAAAAACACTCGGCTAATCGCCTCGTGATTACCTTGGCTATATCAAACTTGTATCATTAATATCTATTCCAATCTATTTGGCTTGCAAAGGTCGTCGCACGGTTTGGGATCTGACTTCGCCAAGTTCTACGTAGCAGCGCAACTCCACAAGGAGTCTCAAGCCACTGCTTTTATATATTTACAGCCAGTGGTTAGCTCAACGGTAAAATGTTCGCTTAGCGTGCTAGCAGACTCTTTATGAGTTGGATTCCAGCAACTGACAAAAATAACACTTGGTTTGAGTGGTGAGTGGTTTGGTTTCACTATAATAACGTCTACCATTTTGTCATTGGGGTTCAAACCTGTTGACTGGTTGCCAACACAATAGAAACTGACCTTTTGCAAGAGCGAGTATTTTTGACACGCCGAGCCACAGGCGAGGCTTGCAAATTACGAGCACTAGCATAACAGTTTCTGGACGTGTAATACACAATATTTTATGTGCCGATTTCATTACAAAAATATAAATGAATTTGTATTTTATTATACATAACCTAAAAACATGTGCATTGAATACTTGCATTTGAGCTTAAAATATATTTATTTCAGTTTCTATTAACGATTTACGTCTAAAATTTGTCAAAATCTTGTTAATTCTTGTATAAAAAATATTCAAAGCATAAAATTGACATCTGCTTGACAACTGTAGTAATGCCAAGATGCGAACCTATAACTTCCGGTTGTTTGCCGGCCTAGGCTGGCAACAAAGAGTTTCTGGTGGATTTTGAGATATGGAAAACTAGCGATGCCGACCGGAGGCATATAAAAATATATTGACACACTCAATACGTACTCAGTTATATTCCAGAAATTCATATAGTAGTAGATTTGTTAAGGATTAAGAAAATAAAAGTAATAATTTTCTACCTATACAATATTTCGGAGTAAACAAAATTTAATGTGTGGCCCTTGAAATAAATGCTTTTCTCGCTAATACTAAAAGGAAAGTTGAATACCTTTGTTTGTTTGAATGTATTGTTCTACTCATATTCCTCGTATATCCCTGATTTATTTATATAAACAAAACGTAATATTAATTACAAAATCATTTAACTAAACATATGAATTAGGACGGGTATGTTTTGTATTAAACCGACGAATATATTTAATGCGTTTAGAGATTAGATTATATTATTTATACGACATAAATTACCGTAATAAAATATAGATTTAGTATTTCGTGTAAATATGTTACATTGTTTTGCGTTTATAATGAATACAGTATTGTTCCATGGCCATGTGTTTGACCTTGAAATAGAATGACACGTTTTTGTCTGGACGAAATAGAAATTGATCTAAATAAGTTTTTTGTTGGAGGTATCTTCCTCTTCCATGTCGGATTAATCCCTAATGAGGTAAACAAAATTAAAAATTCATTTAAAAGTAAGTAGCCTTCCAAGGTGTAATTGTTCAATTACTTTTAAGTACATAACGCTCGTCTCTGGTTGGGAATTCATAACTGCACTGTTGAGAATTTAAATTAAATCATAAATTATTTATAAAAGAGTTCTATTTTAATTAAAATAACGCACAGCAGAACGCAACTGTAGATAACTGAACACTTACTTTGCGTCGTAGACTGATTATGCGAGAACATGCAAAACTTCTATAAAACTAAAACGGGAAAAACGACCGCGGAGTAAATTTCACGATAGCTGGGGTATTACCATACATGCTGCTTACAGTAAATAATGAGGGCATGCCTCATGCTCTCCTTGGCAGTAATGATTAATAAGTCCTCTGGAAATAATATAAAAGTCTATCAATTTTAAACACATCTTGCCACAAGCTTGGTGCACCTCGAGTCATCTTGCAGGTAATGCTAACATTATAAGAGATTGGTGTCAAAGGAGTGCTGCTACGGTAGTTCATCGGAATTATTTATTTGGTATGAACTATTTTATTTAGATATTATACGGAATCAGCATTAATCAGTCGCCGTGCAAGTAGTGAATATTGAAGCGGCCCGAAAACGATACCTTGGGGAACACCAAAAATAACTTAACGTAACATTAATAATTTTTTGTTTCTCTGGAATTACAATGTAATAATTTTACAGAGGTATGTTTATTAAATGGACAATCCAAAGATGTAATAGAATAGAGGATATAATGAAAAGATAACTAGAGTAAAATCATTTAGACATAAAGTTGTCAAGAGCTCAATTTTGCCTGAATCTGATTATGAACGACAGTATCAAAACTACTTAACTGTTTACACTGACAACTGACATATTGTTTTATGGTAAACTGCTGCGATCATGAATGGTAATGTAATAGCTATTAATATAACAAGAATATTATGCGATTTATAATACCGAGGATGTTGCTAAGAGACGAGGTGAAACCGAGTCTCTTTGAACATCTAAGGGGGCTTAAATCGCATATATTCGCGTTATATTCAAAGCTTAATCAAAGATAGCGATGTTAAAACAAATCAAGAATTTTATTTGTCAATCAGTTGACAGTTCGCATATTATGGAAGGTTTTGATGTTATTATGGTTGTATCTAACGTATTAAGTCCGTAACTAATGAATTATAAGTATCTAACGTATTATAAGTAACTAACGTATTATGTTGTTTATAATTATCAAAAATGTTACATGTTATAAGGTAATAACAGTTGATGATACGATTAAGTTAATAATACGATCTATTTGTATGTAATGATAATGATCCATATTTTGAGTCGCTGCTAGAAGGAGCATTGATATAAAATTTCACAAGCATCATTGATGAATTTGATTACATAAGTCAAGTCAACCTATAAAAAATCTTCAGATTATAAAGAATTTCAAACCATTCGTTACAATAATAATAAATTTATTGAAACTGCACAATTACAGAATTACAGTAGTAAAGAAAAACAACACAAAGCTGAAATATTTGCTGGCTTCAAGACGCACTGTACGTTTAAATAAGCCTTACGTGTCTAGAACATGTATGTTCTAAATCAATATATTATTTGTATAGTTGTGTTTATGTTTCGCATCCAAACTAGAGTAGCAGTTTCAATTCCAGACATTTCGCCTCAAAAGCACAGAGCCACAAGAGTATAAAATCTATTCAGGTACCATATAAAATGGAGACCTTGGTCAGTAACAAGACTGCTACTATGAATAAGGGCTGGCAAACTTTCCAAGGTAATTGGCCTTTCGAGCACAGTATTAAATTTTATTTGTGCGCGACGCCGCCACAGAATTTAATACTTTAATTAAGTGGCAATTACGAAGCCTTCAATGCCAGCGTCGCCTATAACTAGCGCTAATAGCCCTTCAATACCTACATTACACCAAGCTTGGGCCTTGGCGCTTGCCGTAACGATGTGTTACGTGCTACAGTATTTCATTAATCTTAAACAACGTCGATCTATTCTTCGCTGAATATGCACTTCATTTAGGCTGTAATAACTTGCAGGACGAGCACAGGGAAATTTTGTTGGATTAGTTTCACAGCTTACGTTAGTCAACACATCGTGATTTTGGAGAACGTTCTCACTTGGTGGAATTCTATACGTGGGGTACATTTCTGGTCATCTTGGAAAAAAATTCACTGTTTTGAAGCTGTTAATGAATTACAAGTTCTTATTTTTCAAGACTCATTGAAGTTTCAATTTAGCGGCGCCGCTATTTGACCGGAAAATCTCAACTGGATTGTTTTTCACAATTAAGAAGCTAAAAGATTCTATGTGTGAACGTAAAGTAGGCATAAAAATACGCGTTTTTATAGCAAGTTATAAAATAGTACAAACCATTTATCCAGGCTTTAACACCATCTGTTAATATATTAGTCAACAATTTTTTTTTAAATTTCGGAGGTGATACAGTCCTTTATAATTATGCTATTGAGAGGAATATATAATTCATGTATCACGTGGTACATATTTGACTAATTATATTGGCTGAAATGGGGTAGTAAATCTATCAAATCGATGATATTTTTATTACTGCTGTTACATTGTTTATCAATTAAGAACTGTCAATTTCTAAATCAGAAATTGCCGTTTGTCAAAAATATGACTTGAAATGTATCAAGATAGAGATAACAGAGAAGAAAACGCCAAATTAAGAAAGAGTTTAAAACGGTTTTGAAGAAACATAACCCAACATTTGAACTCATTATATTTCTCTACTATAATTTTATTTTATCAACCGTGCTCCCAATTTCAACTGCATTCGTCTTATATTCCCCATGTAAGAGTTTGTTGACTACACTTTAATAATCTCTGATTATCCAGGCGTATCCAAGATAAATCTCGTACTCCACAATGTACACAGTTCAGTTAATAGAGAAACGATAGAATCAATAAAACATTATTTTCCGTTTTGTTGGTATACCTGATCCTGATACCACAGGTTCGCATTAAATTTTAAATCCAATAGATTTTCCACAAATCTGAAATAAATTCACCTGTAGGCTACATTCGCCAAACGGTAAACGCAATTACATCAAACAGTAATGAAATTTTCCAAACCTTTCATTTCATTTATTTTCTAGAGTTGGCTCACAAAATATATTATTTAGTTTCTTCCTGAGCACTACTACAAATATTCGAATATTCCTGCAGAATAACATACTAAATATTTCCTCTTCAGACTTTTAATCAAGTGATTTTCATTCCAGTAATCGAATACGAGCTCGTTTAATTACTAAATCCAAGCTCATAGCTAATTACAGCCTGAATGTAGCGCGATAACTACAACATAACCTCGTAAAATTAATTCAAAATTAAATCAAGTATATCTTGCACTGTATTTATTGCGAGAGAATGCAGGTAATAAAAAACATGCGCATGCTATTTCCATTCGCATATTCGCAATTTTCCGACCATTGATTCAGATGACGAGTGTATGCAAGTACGTGGTATATTCATACGGTTGTGCACTGTATACTTTTATACGCTGCATGTTCTAAACAAAATGGGGTCGTTCGGCTGGCATACAGAACACTGCCAACCATAAGAGAATAATATTTTCCAAGTATTATACAACGACAGCAGCAGAAAGGTTGTCGAATGCGCGTTTCTCGCGTATTGAATATCTAATAAATGTAAAACATTCTAAAGTTCCACGCTACAAAGTATGAAATTATGGCCCATAGAAGATTAATGTAAAATTACCACTATACTTTTGTTTTACTGATATGACACACTCCCACTGATTTGAAAAGTTTGGATGGAACTTTTGAAAAACGAGTACACACAACGCCAGTGGTGCCGCACTGCGGGCTACTGTGAAACCAATGGCGTGCACCAGACATGAGATGATATGGAACGGAAAATGAAGTATTAAGGAGGATTTATACTATCCTTTCACGAGCGGAGCGGAAGCGAAACTCTTACGACTACAGTATTTATATTGCATACAGTATCAGTTAGTTAACAGTACTGAGTGTAAACGTTCGTGTTACAGTACAGTTCCATACATGAATCACATAATAAAATCCCCGACGCAACCAACTTTTAACTAAAATAATATATTAAAGAACAAGTTTTATAAGACATGATTTTTTCGCACGCGTGAGAAAGTGAGAAAAAAGTCTTATAAGATGGGTTTGTAACGTTTTTGTTGCTGACATTAATATTGCCATTTATTTAACTGTCACTGTCATTGTAAAAGTATATAATTAATGAACTATTCTAAGTGATAAGTGCAACCAATACTGAACTTAATATTTTCTATTACTAGATTCATTAATTTTATTGAATAAAACTTAATTAATTAAGCAAAATAGATTTGGAGGTTATACCTACTGAAATTTGTCAGTTCTGAGGTTTGACAGTAAATGTCATTTGACACTGCCAATACCGACCTTCTAAAAATAGGTTGCGTGTCACAAAGTAAATCTTGACGTTATTTAATTGCGTTTCACAAAGTTAACTTTGCGAACGCCAAATAAAAAAATGAATTTTGGGTTTCGTATACTGTGATTTAAAAGAAGGTACCTAACCTTAGAAATCAATATAAGACAGTGTCTTTTTGCAAATGTCTGTCCATCAGCAACATCGCAAATGCTAGTAAAATCGGTCATTTTGTCAAAAATTGATAAAAGCCCGAAAAAATTCATTAAGTTTTAAAAAATAGCTGCCGCGAAAAACGATGCCGTGTGAGATGGTGTGACGTCACCGGCCCTGAGAACATACGTTCACCGCGCTGGCAACGACCGAATACAATACGCAGATCTTACCTTATTTCAACACAGGTCCGTCGTCCATTCCGTAGTCAAAACGATCTTACACGAACAAATCTACTCACGGTTTGGTTTCAATGTTGGCTACGTCACACATGGCGCATTTGAATGCACGTTTATTTCTACAAATCTATCAAAATTAACAATTATTATCACTCTCCTATAACTTATATATGCTGAAAATTGATATCCAATAAATATTTCTGTAAAAGCCATAGACTTGGAAACCCCATTGTAACATTCCTTCATTTAAAATGTTTGAAACCACTTTGCTACCGTTTTGTGCATCAAGAAATTGCAAGCTCACATCTCGAGCTCATCTTCAGCTTCAGCATCCATCTTGATAAATTTATGCAGCATGATACACAACAATGTTGATGTTTCAATCATTTTCTTCATATAAATCAAGAAGGAACAGCAGAGTAGACGCTCGAGCATGAGTTGCTTTAATATTTAAATACATCGCTCCAGGGCCGAATCCAGGCGAGAGCACCGGCCTGGAAAAACAACCCGTTCAGCGATATTCTCTCTCAGCATTACTTTTCACACGATTCGGTTTTATGCCGGAGAATATGAGCATTTTAAGGAAGTGAGGTTATCTGATGGCGTATG
Source organism: Agonum fuliginosum (assembly GCA_947534325.1). NCBI lineage: Eukaryota > Metazoa > Arthropoda > Insecta > Coleoptera > Carabidae > Agonum > Agonum fuliginosum. The sequence continues at coordinate 576,195 of OX384037.1, forward strand.
CTCTATCGATAAGAATATTATTAATGAATTTATACAAAAATGTAGCAGCACGACTCCATAAAATTAATTTTGTAGCTTGAAACTCTGTAAGCGTGTCTGATTCAATCACCGAACTATATAAAATAACTGGAAGGACGATCAGTTCCAGCATAGAGCCCTCCATTTTGGATAAATTGGCTGCACTGCTAACACCATATCTAGTGTCTTTCATTTTAAGGTGGATTTATGCAGCCAAACTAAAACTAACATTAAAATGAACATTAGCACTTGCACTAACATTAACATTAAAGAGAAGGCATTTATACATACTTACATTACGCCTGCGCAATTGAAGCATTCTTAGTTTGACACATATGTGATCAGTAGGTTAACCTATTTGTTTTCATTCGTAAGAGTTGTGTTTTTCTGTCAATATAATTAATAATTGATACTAAACAATAACAATCGCTAACAAGCAAGCAAACTAAAGAAACAAACATATAAAAATCTGTTGTGGCCAGCACACGACCTCTCGCTTTAACACTGTAATTTATGTGAATTTGATTTTAGTTAGGCTTTCTTAAATTATAATTTTGCAATAAATTTACAAACTTTTTGAAAATAATTTTATAGTTCTTAGTTCTTTAATTAGCTCTTTATAGATAAAAATTTAACTTTATTATTACCTTATTACATTATGTTCAGTTGTTAATAATATTTACATTTCTTTTAAAATGGTGCCACAAACATTTCAGAAATTGTGTATACGTCTGTTCATCTGTCACATTGACATATTCATTTTTGTTTTCAATTTTTTTTCCTATATTATAATTTACAAATCGTGGTAGGTAAAATTACAAATTTTTGAAAATTAATTTTCCTTTATTGGTCAGAGATATAGAAACGATGTTAAATAAATATTGTAAAAGATAATTTGTTCTTTCAAATGTCGAATGACAAATTGTAACTATCGCAGTATTTCCTATATTTTTTGCAAAAAATGTTAAAATTCTTCAAGAAAATACCATTTCCGGTTGACAGATTTTTACCAAAATCTTATCAGCTCTTCATTAACATATATAAATGTATATTGCAAAATATTAGAATTTTATGTTCAGTAGAATTTGAGATAATGAATCAGAACGAAAGACTATAGTAGGCGCACATACAGACACACACACACACAGACATCATCGTGAAAATAGTCAAAATAGGTTCTAAAGGTGCTAAAACGTGCTTATTGACAAAAATCTCGACATCGAATTTTTTCACGATCCCTATACCTCTCTAGGCGAGAGGTAAAAAACGCTCGAAAAATAAGAATTCTACAAGTGACGTTTGTGGCGCTTGCGCAGTAGTGAAACCAACTAACATTAAATTAAGAAAGTTGGAAGTTGGTCATCTTTATAGTTTAGTTTTAATGTTAGTTTAATGTTAGTTGAATGCGTAAATCAGTTCGTACACTTGTGTAGATTTAACTTCTTAGTTTTAATGTTAGTTTTAATCTTAATTTTTATTTGGGCTGCATAAGGCCTTGTTTATGTAAGGTGTAACTTTTACATTTTGCCTTAAAATTAGGATTTCAAGTTTACGAAAACACATGTTGCAACACTAATGCTTCCGTGAATTTTCATAAACATTATGCTGAAACCCTAAAATATAAGAATTTAGCAAATTTTTGACTGAATGATAGGGCTAATGCTGAATTAGACGAGTTTAAGTTTGTAATTTTAAGGCAAATGCAAAAGTTACACCTTATATAAACCAGGCTTAAATCCACCTTTAGTGGTTGCTTGTATTTCTGATATACTGGCGGGCATTTTAAATAAAAATACTGAAATGAAACACGGTAAACCAAAAGGATAAAACAAACAAACAAACAAACCGAACAACGCAAATACAAAATAAAAACGGCTGCCGACTTGACGTGACGTATCGTTACAGAAGTCGCCAACTTTAGGCAACATAAAAATAAATACACTAATTATGAGGTTAGCAGTGCTGCGAATACATCCAAAATAGAAGGCTCCATGGTGAAAGCACTTTTAATATACAGGGTGAGTCAGCTAACTATTCCCTATTTGGATTTTTTATAACTTAGGCAATTTTTATCAGAAAGTGACGAAATTTTTGCAAAACATGAACTATCGAAAGGAATTTTTACTGCCGAAATTTCAAATCGATCAGACAAAAACTTCACGAGTGGTTCACTTCAATGTGAAAATTGGACCAATTAATCCAAAATCTCCAATTGCAGCCCAAACAGTCGTTCTAGGAGAGTGCAAGGATTGTTCAGCAATCCAGTAGGGATTTTCATCTGACCAATACCGATGATTGTGTCTATTAAATCCACCATCAAGATGAAAATGTGCCTCATCAGAAAACATGATGTTATTCAGATGACCAGGGTTTTCATTCATTCGTTCAATTTCGTCTTCTGCAAATTCCAATCGGTTTGCTTTATCCTCTTCAGATATTGCCTGCAGAATTTGAATCTTATAAGGATGCCACTTAAGATCCTTTAAAATCCTACAAATAGTCGTTTGACTAATCATTAATTAATTAATTATTATTTCAGTCACCAATTAGGAAGCAATAGAGCAATAATGATAAAACTTTGCGAACAAAAACTCAAGTGGCTACTGTATTTGCAGCAAAAATTTGGCGGACTTTACACAAAAACTGGTGGTTGTAGCAAGAGCATGCCCAAAAGAGTTAGATGGAAGAACAGCTTTGGATTCCTGGCCCACTGACAGTAGTCAATTGAAGTAAATAAATAAAAGATAAGAAGCTTCCATGACACTATGTGTCGCTTATAGTAGACACGTTCCACCGGTTTCATTGACGATTTTACTTAAATAGTTTATCTGTATCAGGCATTCAATTTGGAGTCGAGTTTCGAGTGGATTCGAACTGTAGACCATTAGTTCCGAAAACGCACGTTACCACTGAGTCACAACTGTCTTTTAATTATATAGCAGTTGAAAATGCATTCTCGTTAGACTGCTGCAGATAAGATATTTTTTACATCGCGAAATATAATATATGACAGGAGTGCACACTAGGGCGGATGAAGTGTGGCCTTTCTGTTTACCATTGAAACTAAGAAATGGAAATATTAAAAGTTTCGCACTTTGAGTTCCAAGGACGGTTATCTTTGTCTTATCACATTGTTAATAATTTCTATTTTTCTCGATCGTATTGGTTGACAACGTTTGCATGTTATTATATAGTTTCTTTTATCTAATACGTAAGGTGACATAATTAAGCATTTATACATTTAGTCAGAAAATCCTAGATCCAGGCACAAAAACGGCAATGGCAAGTGTTTCTGTTATAAATTTTGCCAGTACGGTCGCGTATCGTGCATGTGCACCTCATGAATTCCAAATTCATATCATCCCTGGTCTTTCGCTCCATCTTGAGTTTCAATTTATTTCGCATTTATCTCTTAACGAACCACGCCAACGAAACTATTTCACGAAACCTCGTATATCGCTAGACATTTGTAATAACCTTACAATCCCTTTCAATTAATGTTCGTGCAAAGGGTTTCAAATATTTTAAATAAGAACATCCAACTCAAAGCTTTGCTGGCGCTTCGCTAAGATTGAACTAGTTTCTAGTTCTAGTCGAACTGGGTTAACATCTCTTTAATTAAAATAAATTTCGAGGATGAGGAATTCATTTTGGAAGAAATATTCGAGATTTCGTCAATGGTGCTTACTGTGGAGCACCTAAATCTGCATTTTTAATTAGTTTGTGCTTAGAATTGTGGAAGGTCTCGTTTTAGAGCTGCCATAAGTTTTAAATTAGACTTTTAACACACTTACACTCGAGGAACTGTGTCACTACCTTCGACCATATATAGGTATAGACAGATAACACTCAATGCTGTAGTATACAATGTTGTGAAGGCAAGAAGTACGGTAGCGAGGAGCAGCAGCTATAGGCGGGGAAAGGAGGTGAGGACACCTTAGAGTGTTGCACATTGCTAACTTCTGGTTTGTTGTCATGGAACAGAGATTAAAATAGGCAAACTGCAACACTTCGCGGTGTCTGCAGGTCATACTCCTCTTCACACCGCTACGCTAGTTCTTTGCTTCACAACAAAGGCTTGCGTTGTTTGTCTATTCCTATATATGGTCGAAGGTCACCACAGTGGTCATTTTAGTAAGCTCGAGGTTTATTTTATTTTCCTGTTAACCGTTCAACAGGATTTACTCCCAATTATAGAATGGTAGATGTTATAGTGGAATCCAATCTCAATCCGTGGAACGACCTTTGCAGCTCAAAGCGTCAGTGGTGAGACTCTTTTTGCAAGCAGGACTACATTTTAGACGATCAAGTGGTCAGCTTGAAGCAAGATTTTTTACAATTTAACGACACTGCTGGTCAAGAGACTTGAACCACGGAACTCCGAGTTCATCAATTGCAGAGGGCTGTGCTCAAAGCCGCGCAGCTACTACTTCGACATTAGTTGTTCTTAAATGCTACTAAAAATTAATGTACTTCTCTCTTGGAGGTCCATTGAACTATTTTTTAATTGCTGTATTTGCCAAGCCATTATTCTATGTAAAATAAATTAATTTTCCTAATTAAATGTGCAATAATGTTCTGGCAAAAATACAGTTCCATTAATTCGTTTAAGTAATTACTAATTAGTATGCAATCGCTGCAAGCGACATATTTCGCAAAAGCGCAAACTTACTCCGTTACGCTAATTAAAATAATATAAAGAAAAGTTTTTCCACTTCCCTTTGCTCTTTATTGCTAACTTTTTATAAACACTCTTTCACGTTCGACCGATTCCCATTACACAGTAAATTATATTATACTCAGTAGTTATAACAGTGTAAAAAGTGTTTTATTAACAAAGCAGAATGGAGAATGCAAATTACCTCGCTCGAATTTGTAAAAAAAACCTGCAGTTTAGACATGACTGCACTGTAGCTCATCCAACATGAAATTATTTCAGGGAATCTAACTAAAAACTGTTTGTAACTCGCTGTGCAGTACTCGAATATCTGTAGACAATCAGGAATATGCAGATGTAGTATATTAGATTTGAGACTTACCACACTTCCAACAAAAACATATTACAAAAATAAAAGATGCACTCATTAAAAAACAAACTGCAACACTATCGCACTACACGGATCAAAAGCTAACTTCACTCTTAAGCAATCATTATGTAAAGCAGTATTATTGGTCTAATTTCCTAACCTAACCTAACCTTTTTACCTCTCGCCTCATATTCTATAAGAGAGGTATTGTAATGGGTCAAAATTTTCGAGTATGAGTTTTTGGTGGATAAGCACGTTTCAGGGTCTCTAGAATACGAATTTAATATTTTCACGATGATGTCTGTGTGTGTGTGTGCGTATGTATGTATGGATGTATGGACGTATGGACATATGGACGTATGGACGTATGTGACGATTTTTCGTCCACGATAACTTAAAATGTATCAAACCTTTAATAACCAAATTTCATATTTAAGATTTTAATAAGGATCTTAACACCGGATAAGATTTTGGTAGAAATCCGCAAACCGGAAGTAGTACTTTTTGGAACTTGATATAGTTTTTCTTAAATAAATTGGTACATTATTTATTTATGACAATTTTTGCAATTAAAAATAAAAGATAATATAATTATCTATGGGTACAGTTAATTTTAAATACAATTTGCTGAATCTGGTAGTAATTAGCAATAAAATAAAGTGCAACTAAGTACCAATATCTTGTTGTCCATGATATGAAATTTGTTTTTACTCAAAATTTGAATTATAATGACAGTGACATTACAGTTGACATCTTTTGCTTGCATCTTGGTTTACATTATCGTTTACATATTACATGAACATGAAACTATTAAAATGTAAGTAAAACTATTTATTAGATTAGTAGAATAAGCAGAATTAGGCGAGAGGTCGTGTACTGGCCACAGCAGATTTTTTCAATTGTAATAGCCTTGTACCGGTGACATGTGTCACCGCTACATTTTTATTTATTACCTCTCGCCTCATATTCTATAAGAGAGGTATTGTAATGGGTCAAAATTTTCGAGTATGAGTTTTTGGTGGATAAGCACGTTTCAGGGTCTCTACAATACGAATTTAATATTTTCCCGATGATGTCTGTGTGTGTGTATGTGTGTGTGTGTGTGCGCGTGTGTGTGTGTGTGTGTGTGTTTGTATGAATGTATGGACTGACGATTTTTCGTCCACGATAACTGAAAAAGTATCAAACCTTTAATAACCAAATTTCATATTTAAGGTTTTAATAGGGATCTTAACACCGGATAAGATTTTGGTAGAAATCCGTAAACCGGAAGTAGTACTTTTTGGAACTTGATATAGTTTTTCTTAAATAAATTGGTACATTATTTATTTATGACAATTTTTGCAAATAAAAATAAAAGATAATATAATTATCTATGGGTACAGTTAATTTTAAATACAATTTGCTGAATCTGGTAGTATTTAGCAATAAAATAAAGTGCAACTAAGTACCAGTATCTTGTTGTCCATGATATGAAATTTGTTTTTACTCAAAATTTGAATTATAATGACAGTGACAGTACAGTTGACATCTTTTGCTTGCATCTTGGTTTACATTATCGTTTACATATTACATGAACATGATAACATGAAACTATTAAAATGTAAGTAAAACTATTTATTAGATTAGTAGAATAAGCAGAATTAGGCGAGAGGTCGTGTACTGGCCACAGCAGATTTTTTTTAAACTGTTCAAGTTTACCTTATATATTTGTTTTAATTGTTGGATTATGTACATAACGACGATAAATATACAAGCATTTTATTTATACTCCGAACAATTTTATTATTTTATCTATATTTATTGAAGTAAAAGTGTTTAATCTTATAACTTTTACATTGGTGGCCCCGACGTTTTACAATCCTTCACGCCTCATCCTTCATCGACTGTTCTTCGCGACTTTTCTTCAAGACATTCTCCATTTTCTTCGACCTGATCAACTTAAGCTTAATGTTCCTGTTCACAGCACTCAGTTTTATGCAAATAGCTCTTATTTTCACGCAATAAAAATCTACAATGCTATTCCAAGTAATATTAAAAACCTAACTAACATTAATAGCTTTAAGAATTCACTAAGATCATTTCTTATAAATAGTTGCTACTATGATATTAACCAATTTATGTAAGTACCAGCTACATTTGTTTTGACAGTGTCTTGTATATACATTCTGTACTGTACTTTATAGACAGACAATAAATTATTATTATTATTATTATTATTATTATCTTCGAATCAACAAGCAACCTTCAACTCTCCAGTTCCTCTACAACCTTTAACTAGCACCTGGACTGGATTTAAACCTACTTATCTTCAACCTGAACTTGAACTACATCCTGCAATCAACCATCTACATTCTACAACGTTAAGCCCTTCTACAATTCAAGCTCATCTGTCATCTACCTTTTCTACCTTTAGATTTTATTTTTTAAAGGTATTTTTTATTTAAATTTCACACAAACAATCACTTACACGTCAACAGTTCGCAACACTCTTCCTTCCTTTCATACTTGCAGCATTTCCCTAGCACTGTCCAGACTCACTTGGGCTGTTAGGGAACTTTCATCAAATCTTTCAACCTCTCCCTCTTGAACACAATTTTTATTTCTTCAACACATGCCAATGTCAAACCCCCGCAATCTACGTGATTGCAACCTTAATATATTTTTGCAGAGCTCAAACATCAATTCTACCTTGTATTGCAAAATATATAAAGATTGTTCTTTATGTGTAGCACTGCACTGAAGATGATTCAATAAGAATCGAAACGTTTGCAATAATTAGGAGTATTTGATTTTATTTCAACCCTTATCCATCTTCTAACGATCCAGGTTTTTTTTAACTTAAAACTTTTGGATACGAATACTTTGCTATATCTATTCTCCCGCCTGTTTTGTCGTAATAGTATTTAAATGAATAGAACATTTATTTCTAGTTTGTTGCTATGTTCAGGGTATCTTATGTTTGTAGTTCAAACAGTGCTCAACTTTGACCATATATAGGAATAGACAAACAACGCAAGCCTTTGTTGTGAAGCAAAGAACTAGCGTAGCGGTGTGAAGAGGAGTATGACCTGCAGACACCTTGAAGTGTTGCAGTTTGCCTTTTATCATTCTCTGTTCCATGACAACAAACCAGAAGTCAGCAATGTGCAACAATCTAACGTGTCCTCACCTCCTTTCCCCGCCTATAGCTGCTGCTCCCCGCTTCCGTACTTCTTGCCTTCACAACATTGTATACTACAGCATTGAGTGTTATCTGTCTATACCTATATATTATGGTCGCAGGTGCTCAACAACGTATTAAAGGTGCATTCGTTTATTCTTTGTGTGCTTGAGCTGGGTATGTCTGTGTTACGGTCACGTGACATCTGTGCACTTCGTGTATAAACGAAATAAACGTACGGTTTCTGAACTTGTGCAGTGTTTTGACATTTCATCTTGCCTTTAATCATTCATTGACTCACAATTTGGATAATACTCATGTCACACCGTATGATTTTGTGCGATGCTGATAACATAAGAGTTATTTATTAAGAACTTCGATATTTTCAGACATTGACAAGAGACTTCTTTCAAGCGAGAAGCATAGTCGAAATTAATTATTATACATGTCGATATCAGCAATCATGTTGATTGTAATAATAATTATTGATAGGAATGCAAGTGTGCTAATGAAGTTATGATCGTGTTTGTTTGTTCGATTACGTTAGTACACTTGGACGAAGTCTGGGATTACGTGCTAGGTGTGGTCGGCAGTCTTGAAGATGCTCTAATACGAGTAGCACGTGCCAGGGAATTGCCACCTTTCCTTATCGTCACAGTTTGTAGATCACGTTTAACTGGTCCATGACATGAGTGGCGAATGTGTGATTTATTTGGCGTTTCTATTAGTTAACTATTCCAATATTTGCGCCTTTTAGTAGTTTTATTGATCACGTAATTGAGCATCTATTGTCCGCTCCGCTCGTACTCCGACATACATTATCTGACGAATATACACCAGACAATCATCGTTCTGTTCGTTCTCCATAATGAGTGACATGCCCGCTCTGTGCCTAACAGTCTGAGCTTGGGATTGTTGTGCATGCACAGTGCGCACAGCCCAGTATTTTCCGAACGCATCCTGTGCTCAGTATAAAGTGCACAGAAGTGAATAAACGAACGCACCTTAAGTACAAACAACATGTCAGTTCGCAGTTAAGATAAATAACTTATAATACTTTTTAAATGATCTAGATTATGGTTAGAATAGTGGTAAGTTATGACTATTTATCATGTAGGTATACTGAAAATTTGAACAAGGTCTTGTGAGACAAACGATGGTATGGAACGATAGGTACCTACATCGATAATTATTGATACTGTAGCACTAATTAAAAACAACGTTTGGAGGTATAGCTTTTTATTCAATGACAATGATATGAATATATAATTCATGTGTCACGTGACACATATTTGACTAATTTGATTGGCTAAAATAGGGCAGTAAGAGGCTATCAAATCGATGATATTTTTATCACCGCTGTTACATGTCAACTGTTTTTGTCAATTAATTTCCTACTGTCAGTTTCATATTTAAATATTGCTGTTTGTCAAAAATAAGACTTAAATTGAATGAACCTGATTGTATTCGGTGGGGTAATACCAGTGAAGACAAAATTGAGAAAGTGAAACAGAATTTAAAACGTTCTTGACAGCTATTGAAAAAATATAACCAAACATTTTGATTTCATTCATTATATATTCTCCCCAAATATAACTCGGGCTATGATTAATCATAGGTGATAGCACTTGTGTTGTATTACCCCCGAATATATCTTGGTGATCTGTCAATATTCTCTGTATACTATATGGTTTTTATTTTTATTGTGGCTATATTTGTATGTACAGCTAATATATAAAATACCCGAGTGAATGAGTTTGAAAAGCTTTTGAAAGCGTTCAATAATGCAGATACTACGATGTATAAATATAGTAGCAGAAAAATTGTCAGTTTCCAGTGTAAACTACTTTGGGTAACTTGCGACGTGATATTTATAGTGGGAACGTGAACCAGCAAGAATATTGAATAAAAGCTCATATATTAGATAAATGGGTATGAATTTATGCTTACGATGCTTCAATTTGTTACCAAGAAAAATAATGGTGCGAATGTGATGCTTGCTTTTCACAATATTCTTCTATTCAGTAAAGTGAAAAACCAAAAAATAAGAGCTGTTATTCTTCCATCACTTTAGACTTTAGTTTCTGGAGTGGTAAACACATAAATGTACTTGAAAATTGGTTTTGTTCAATCCTACTATTGAAATACTTGGATACAATGCTTGAAACTGTTTCTTTTGTTCACTCCAGTTAATCCTATGGCAACGTGTGGGCAAAAGTAGTGAGTGTAATTACTTTTGCCCACTCACCCTTCCATTACGATATTAGAAATAATCTACAATATATTTCATAACATTTATTACATTAAAATTTATATTTATTAAAAACAGGATGACTTTAGATTAAATTAAAAAAGCAAAACTACCTCATCAAGAACTTAACTTACAAACTTCTTCAAATCTTTTATTGAAATATGCGTAACCATAATGAAGAGGGTGCATACTTCTCAATTAATCCATTTAAATAACACCCTCTGTAACAACTTTAACGTTTTTTGACTGCATCCGCTGACGGAATTTTCTATCTTATTTAAATACCTTTCTTTCGATTTTTTAGGCAACAGATTAAACGTAGCAGCATAAACCTCTTTAAATTATGTCTTCTTAAACAATGACATCATTTTCTTGTGCCATATTTCCACAGTTCTAATTTATAAATGATTTTCAAGACAGTGACATAAATGAACTATATTTATTTTTGTTGACAATTGCGACTGTTTTTATTTGCATGAAACATAACAACGCAATCCGCCGCCTTTGTTACTTCAACTTTCATGCAAGTTTTAATGTTTAAATAATATTCTTCTCGTAGGATTGAACAAAACGCTATACAGCACTTGTGAAGAAACGAATTCGCTCACTTTGTGTGCTTTTGCACACTCGGCTGCGCCTCGTGCACAAAACTGCCACAGGCGTGAGCGAAATTCTTAGTTTCTTCACTTGTACTGTAATATACTATTATTTCAGCTCAAACAATAAAATATTCTTATTTCGCAGAGGCGATAGTAATTACAGATTCAGCTTCGGAATTAATTTTATAAGAAGGACAAAGAAAAATTCGATAAGGGCTTCAGATTGCGCCACAAAAACAAAAAACAAAAGACATTAAATGTTGATTCAATCAAGACTGAAATTAAAAAAGTTTAAGGACGGATTCTCATTTTGATATTTGCAGAAAATCTTGTCTGCTGCTTGAGCTAAAGTTAAGTCTGAATCTCACAAACTTCTGAAAAATTTACGATGACAACTCGTGTTACAAGTTCACTGACCGTATAAAAGTTTCCCCGAAGTGCACATCGTTGTCATCTGTTTGCAGTCGCTGCCACCTCTGGAAAACAATATTGAAATCCAGATTGCAAGATGCGAACTATTTTAATTAGGATTAGTTGTCGTGCAGCCACACGAACTCATGTCATAAGTGTTCTTCTTCGCTCTGCTTTGCCAGGCGAATTTAGCTCTACAGACGGTAGTACTAATAAAGAGAACTCTGCGGAAACTTGACGTCAAAATATCAATTTATGCAGTAGAAACTAAACTACATTATGTTTATGTGTAATCCTGGAAAATTTGCCTACAGATTCTACTGCCATTTAATATCAGCTAAACTTTCTGTACATTTTTTCGGCAATCTAATTGAGTCTCATATTTATATTAGAATCATTTTGGAACAGCGTTGTACCAGACGTTCAGAAACTAGTCCCACTTTGAGACATATTGATTCCGAAATCAGTAAGTGACCAAAGAACTGGACGTCAAAATATTAATTGATGTGCTAAAAAGTACAGCTTTATTAAATACAATCTTACAAAATGTGTCTGCACACCATGATGCCGTCTAATAAATTTTCTGTACATTTTATCGTCCATAAATGTTGAATCACTTAAGGTAGTAAATCCATGGGTAGTGACAACCCAAAATATGACTTAAATTAATATACAGCATTCATTACAAGTCGTAGAATTTGAATAAAAATTAAAATTTATAGGTAACCGTTGAAATAACGAAGATAATTGAATTTAAAGTTGACACAAAAACGCGCTAAAATACATTGCGTATATGGAGGTTACCAGTAGATTTACTAAACGATTAGAAAATTTTATATCATAACAACCCAACACATATTTGGAAAACGAATATGTTATTCTTTGATATTTGAGGTATTTATTAGAAAAATAAAAAATATGAGTCGCGGTTGAGAAATCGCATGCAAAAGGTTCCAGTCTCAAGAAAAATTATGTTTTTGACGTACTACTTCTGCATTTCAGTGTAAACTTAAATTTCAAATATATTTTTTATTTAATTGGATACCTATGATTTACATCCAAATCTACGATTTTTAATGATTTATTTCTGATTATTTGACTGCTTCGGCCTCACCTCACACCGAAATCACGCACGCTTATGACCGACGGATTTTCTACCTTAAAGCATGTCTTCATTCAATGTTAGAATGTTTTCTTAGGGAGCCTGTATTTAAGTTTTAAAGAATGCGAATCTATAGTGTATGCAATTTTTATTGTCTTCAAGCTTATTTGTATTATATTATAAGTATCTAAATTGAATTTTTTAAAGGAAACAACCAATGATCCACTAAACTACTGTTTTAATGTTACCAATTTGAATGGTTATTGCTGCTTTGAAATATAATATAATTATAGATTTTTTTACTTGTAATTTTAATTTGAAAAGATACGTATGTCGTAGTGAACTTTTTATCTCGATAACCTCACAATTTCAAAACTGACAACGGGCAAACAGTAGGTAATCACGATATTTCATTATCAACAATGATCAATATTTTCATGCCAAAGGCAAAATATGTTTTAAACACAGTGAAACAAAATACATGTGGTCTGTGATATAATGAAAGTGAGGTTATGTTCAAATTAAGATATCGCTGAAGTGTGCTACACCATACGTTGCAGATCGATTAAGCTCCGCCTCCTGATAACGTTTACTTCTGTAATTTATTCAACGATTCAAAACGATTTAAGTGCTTGGTGCATTTGTTGATCCAAATGGCCTCACACTACAATTAGACAACTTCTCTTATAAACATTAGCTAGCACATTTGATGTAGCAGAGTTATTTAAAAATTCGTTATCCTTGTATGCACCTAAGGCCTTGTTCACACATGGACACACAGAAGACACACAGGCAACAAAAGCAAAATGACAAACATTTGGAACGTTTGTGGCCTCAAAATTGATTTTTACCTTCCGCTTACCTGTAAAGGAAGGTATTGGAATCATGCAATCGGGTGGTGAATTTTTAGTGGATCAGCACGAATTAGGGTCCTTATAACTCATTTTTGATAGTTTCACGATGATGTCTGTGTGTATGTGTGTGTGTGTGTGGTCAAGGGGTGTTAGTCGCATAACTCAAATACGAATTACCCGAAAATTTTGATATTTGGTATTTAACATTTGTATATAAATTGAAAGAGCTCCTTAGATTTTGGTACAAATATCTTCATCGGAAGTGATATTTTTTGAAGATTGAAAAGGTTAATTGTCAAAATTGTATACAAATTTGGAAAAATATAGTATTTATTTGTAATAAGAATAAGAGGAAAAGTTATTTGCAACTTACGTTATAAAAAAATTGTCTTTACCTGGTAGCATTAAAGAACTGCAGTAAAATTTAAAAAATAAATTTATCAAATAAAACGTTGATATCTTGTAATCCATGATCGGTTGATTTTTGTTTCTGCGTAAAAAATATTGACAGATGAGACGGGTGACAAGTTGGCATACTAGCGCTATATAAGTCCTAAGTAAGATATTAAATGTAGTAATTGAACGGAGGATGGCTTCAACACAGCAGAGTTTTCCTGTGAATGAATCTTTTTATTCAGGTGATGCAAATTTCTGTGTTTGAATATTTTAGATTTTTATTTGTATATTTTAAATGGACACCGGATTGTACGTATACATTTCTGTTTACAGTCTAGTTATGGCGGAAGGTTGTGTGATGGCCACGTCAGATTTTTTCTTTAATTATATAGCAGCCACAAAATAGCGGCGCCTCTATTACACAAGCAACACACACAGTAATTTTTACTGTTGCGTGTGTGTGTCTTCTGTGTGTCCATTATGTGAACAGGGCATAAGTTTGATGAGAGGTTGCCACATCCAGGTTGGGTAAAAGGCGTGATGATGTGTATGAATGTGTGAATTTAGCGTTGAAGGCGCATAATTTGTGTTCACATTTTCCTCTCGGGTTGCCATCGCCATCGTTGCATAATTTAGTTTTCTGTACGGTTAATCCGACTGCGAGTATACGTTCGACTTTCCGTTCCATAAACTTAAAGTAAATATAATTTAGCGATTTTCTGCGAGTGTAAATAATGTCCTTATCCTTGTTAAGCAAGTGAAAATATTTTGAAAGCACAAATTCCATTTAGTTTGCCGAGTAATAAAAGATGTGTTTACAGACGAATTGTTCTTTTGAAAGGTTTATCTTGCGCGAGGGTCTTATTATTTTCATCAAACATGTCCTGACCTGTAATCCCCGCAAAGGTCGCAAACAGCCGCGCTATCGCCCGTGGCAGGGTCTGTGATTACAGGTGACCCTACTTTCATTTTCGTTAAAGCTTGCTGCACGAAATTCACTGAAGTTTATTTTTCTTTGATGTATGAGATCACATACATAATGAAGAACAAATTTTATTCTTGCCTTAGTCACATTCTTAATACACGTGGCACGGATGAATCTGTTCGTCATAATATTGATTTCTCGATATACATTCACTTGGTATTTGCGGGAATTAATCTTAAACACTGGTCACATAGTTGTTTATCCTTTTGTCGTGCTTTGTCAATGGTGTCGTGTACATTTTCAATGAACCCAGTCAAATAGTTCTCGCCAATGCTTGTACTAGCTCTATACCAAAATACCATAGTCATTAAACATATAACATGTAACCAGTTTCATTTCAAATGTACCTACTATTAGTTAGAGTAAATGTATCATAACATAAGCTCTCTTTAATTGAACTTTTTACCTCTCGCCTAGAGAGGTTAGGGATCGTGAAAAAATTCGATGTCGAGATTTTTGTCAATAAGCACGTTTTAGCACCTTTAGAACCTATTTTGACTATTTTCACGATGATGTCTGTGTGTGTGTCTGTGTGTGTGTATGTGCGCCTACTATGTTCTTTCGTTCTGATTCATTATCTCAAATTCTACTGAACAGAAAATTCTAATATTTTGCATTATACATTTATACATGTTAAAGAAGAGCTGAAAAGAT
Source organism: Agonum fuliginosum (assembly GCA_947534325.1). Classification (NCBI taxonomy): domain Eukaryota; kingdom Metazoa; phylum Arthropoda; class Insecta; order Coleoptera; family Carabidae; genus Agonum; species Agonum fuliginosum. Next base: position 591,655 of record OX384037.1, read on the forward strand.
TTTGGTAAAAATCTGTCAACCGAAAATGGTACTTTTCTTGAAGCACAATAACATTTTTGCAAAAATCGTATAAAATAATGCGATTGTTACCATTTGGCATACAACACATGAAAGAAGAAATTACATTGTACAATATTTCACTTTACTTTGTGCTATCTATTTTACCAATAAAGAAATATTAATTTTTTAAATATATAATTTTACCTACCACGATTTGTGAATCACAAAATAGAAAAAAAATTGAAAACAAAAATAAAATTGTCAATTTGACAGATAAACAGATGTCTATAGCAAGAAGGTTTCTCTGTGGTGTAGGGCATGTGTGGAATGTGGTGTACAGTTTTTGAAATGTTAGATATAGTATAGGTAATATTAATTGGACATAATGTTATGTAAATACGGTATTTATAAAATAATATTATCTATTAAACAAAGAGCTGATTAGATTTGTGAAATATATAATTTATAACCTTTATAATTTCATTAGGAAGTTGAGAGTAATTCTCCAGAGTTACTATCGACAGTTACTCTCAGTTGCGAGATTTTACTCTTAGATGGTAATCTCAAGAACCGTATCCACTGTTGAATTGTATCTGTGCTCTCGAGAGTGAGTTTAAAAACCTAGCAAACAACTAACAAATAACTATAATTTTTCATTATTTTATATTATTTTATGAAATGTTATACGGTGTTGTTGTATTTTATTTAAATTAAAGCTTAATATTTGGTTAAATCCGAGGTTAAATAATAATACTTCAATGTCAAGGCGAGAGGTATTGTAACGGCCACGTCAGATTTTTTTCATGTTGGATCGTTTATTCTGAAAATTTGGTGTGTATCAATGTGATGAGTCGTCGAAAAATGGATAATCAAGGATAAACAAATTCAATCTCTTAAACAAACGTTTCGATTTCTTCATTAGTGCTGCACCAAAACAGAATCTATATTCTTACAATCATGTAAATATAAACAAAGATAATTAAACAATAAATGTACTTACCTAGAAATCACTTTTAACAATATAAACTTTACAAAAAGATAACATTGCTGTAATAGTTACATACAGTACGTGAAATAAGATGACTGGGTTTAGGAATTTCAAATTATTACACAATTCATCAAGCAGACATAGATTAACAGCAAATTTTTTGTCTGAATTCGCTTCGATATCATGAATTAGTGTAGAAGTCGTCCAGTTTGGTTTTTCTCTTGGCTTAGTTGCGTTCAAACGAATACTACGTTGGTGAACTATGATTCCGCTTTGTAAAATACCAGTACAAAACTATTATTATAAATGGAAAGAAAAATTTAAAAAGCAAGAAACCTGTAGCTAACCTTCCTTTTTCGAATAATTTTTATTTTACTCAATTTCTTTAAAAAATACAGTTATGGGAATACTGAGCCATGTTTACAATATTTTTCAACTTCAAAATGACATTGCATAGCTAGGATGCGGCAAAGTACGAGTTTCGGGCAGCCGTAGTACTGGGGAAGAGTGAAATAGAAAAAAAAGTATTATCGAGAGTATTTTAGGAATTCCAATAAAAGGTAGACGAACTCCTTAAACTGGATAATGAATTTTCGTATCCACTGTCGGTTGCATATCGCACTCGCTTCTCTACTTTATTATTTAAGTGTATTTTTCTGAAGGGAGTTTGCAAAGTAATGTTTCCTAAAAATCTTTCCGGTAATATTAGGTTCTGAAATATTCACTTTAAAACAGTGTTTTCCCCATTATCCGGTAAAATATGCAGGCTAGCCGGGCTGTTGAACTTGCACAAACCCTAGGAAATGCTCAACCCGACCCTTACTTCTCGGACCCGTTCTTATAAACATTTTACAGCAGCGCCGTCAACGGCTACGCTGGAACTACACCTGAATTTCCCATGAGGCTCCACGTCGCTCAATATTTTATTCTTGTATCTCGTAACTTAAATAGACTGACTCTAGAAAGAGTGATGGCTTCAAATCTATTCTATATTTCAACAGACCGAACATTAGGGTGTGTTCACTTCAGGTCAATCTTGCGGGTAGGGTTGCCAACTCTAAATTTTCCCAAAAGTGTACATACATCGCTGGATCCAAAAATTGAGAAGATCTAACATGTTTTAATGTAAAGTTAGATAATTCTGCGAAATTTGTACAAGTTTAGATAGAATTTTGTGGCAATTATGTTGATAAAATTATAGTTTTATTGTTTTTCCTACAACTGTTCGATTTCTTTGTTATTACCTAACAATTATTGCCTTGGTTATGGGTGGAAAGAAGACAAATGCAGAACAAGTGTTTTTCTGTAAACGTGAAACACAAGTGCGTTTTGTTTACACAACTGTCAAAACCAAACTTAACAGTCCGTGACCTTAACTGACTGCGATTAAAATTTCGCGCGGAGTGTTTAGTTCATATTTTCGCTACTAACGGGCTACTAACTGACTAACCTCAATTTCTGTTTCAACTGTAGCAAAGATTGAAAAAAGAAAATTATACCGAAAAATTTCTAAATAACGTAGAACAAATGAAGCAATCAACAAACAAACCATAGCAACGTCGTAAAACAAAGTATTAATGTAATGCGAGTGTCATTAAAATTTAATAAATCCTGATAATATTTAAGTGATTTTCTAAATTATTAGTTGTAGGAAAAATGTTGTTTACAACACGTGCCGAAAAAGACTGGTTACGTGCACGTGCAGATTTCCGCACTCGGCAAGCCTCGCGCGTTAAACTCTGCACTTTCACGTAACCAGTCTTTTTCGGCACTTGTTATAAAAATAACTATTTCCGCCCTTTTTATATCTATGTTCTACTGATTTTGTCTTTAAACTCAATGATAACTTTTATAGTTTATTCATGAGATCCGCACGATATTCTAGTGTTTAATTCCTTTTTATCTCTAATTGTTGTCGGAACAATATATAGTTTGAATTTTTCAATTCAACAATGCTTTGTCATTACTAATGTAAAATTTCAGATGTATATTTTGAGCAATATAGCCAGAATCGTGAATTCTGATTCTATTGCAGTAATATTGAACTCAAGATGTATAGCCCCTTAAAGCGCGCGTACCTATATCGTACACATTAAGGAGGTTCGATACCGTTTTTGAAAATATTACCATTCATCTGAAATTTTTACAAGTTGAAGATGGATGTATTTATCGTACACTGTTAAAATTTCAGATCAATCGTCCACACCGTTTTATAAAAATAAATTTTTAAAAATTTCTGTTTTACATGGGAGTAAATGAGAATACATTTTTAAAGGGCTGTGTAATCTATAAAAATAATACCACCAGAAAGAGATTTACAGTAATTGTAAATCAGACATTAATAAATCATGAAACTAAAATTTAGTGGATTCTTCCACACCGTTATTGAGTTATTCAAATAAATAAAATTTAAAACGTGACACATAACTAAAAGAGCGATAACTACGGCAACGTCGCAAATCATAGATTGGCGCGAAATTTAAAATACTGTTGGAAAGTAAGAGTATGCGTTTATGTTGAAGCATATTATATTATAAAGTTTGTAACAAATGATATTATATTTATATTTTCACAACAAATAAAATAAAATACACATACACAAGTCATTTTTAGGAAATTGGACACACTTTCGCAATGCGCATACAAACATCGTTACGAAACTATCGAAAATAAGTAGGAAGAACTATTTGAGTAAGAATTATTCGTGTTCATCTACTAAAAACTCTACAAGGGATATGACGGGTCCATGATTACTAAATTTGTTTGCAATTATTTCGTAACTAATTCCAAATGTCGCTAATCTTTTAATTATTCCAGAAGATCTGACTCTTTTTAAAGGCTGTACAGTAGAAATAATAATATCTGTATCTTTTGTGTAAGTTTGTCATATACTTAATCAAAGCTTTCCCCATTACTAATTATTTCTGAAACAGAAAGATGAATTTCTATCAATTGTTCTAATAAATAGACATCATATTCAGCCTCGTATTCAGCGTTATGAGCATACTTTGTAGATAATGATAATGTTTCCGACGACAAAGTTGTTAAAGTTAGTTGTTGCTTTTTAGATCTACGTTCAGGAAATCTGTTTTTAAATAATTTTAAAGTGTCTTGGAAATGACTGGACGAATACTATCAATTAAATTATCATTTCTTATAGCTTGCATTAATCTTGGAGCGTCAAAAGAACAATTATGAGCTATTGCATTTAGGTACTACCTCTGACAACACTTGACAGTTGTGTTGACACCAACAGTTAGGTTAGAATCACTGCAGCCAACAGTCAACTAAAATACTAGCGCTGTTGCCGTGTTTTCGATTGATTTTTAAAATTATGAATTTTAAAATATAAAATCTTTAGGACTTAAAAATACAATTTAATTGAAAGATAGTAATAAAATATTTATAAACAAATATATTTCGCTATAAGATATTTTATATTTTCGGTGTTTTTTACAACAAAATTTAATGGGTAGAAGTTGTCACTCTGCAGAAATACAATAGATTTTTGTTTAGATCCCCTAGATAGATAATCAGTATCGAAACTCCTTAATATTTTATTACGAACGCGTATGAGCGCTCCAGAAGCGTACAGTTAGCAGATGATTGTCCTTCCGATGTAGAGAATGTTTTCTTCTTTTGTGATAACTCCGGTTAGATTGAGATTAAATCCTTTTGTTGCAATTTGTCCCGCTCCGTGAGAGATAATTCTGAGAAGCCTTATCTTTCAGAAATAATGTCTTTTTTAAGATGTTTTAAGTCCTAATCTCTGTACAGCAGTGCCCGAACAAATTGTAATATAAAAAGAATTCTGTTATTTCAAATTGCTCTTCAGAAATTGTCACAAATCGACCATAACGAAAATACCTCTGGATTTAAATGATTCGACTATGATGATAAATTATGTACACATCTTTCATATTTTTAATCCAATGTGGATGGAGCAGACTAATGCATTGTGCGTTTTCGCCGTGTGTGCGGTTATCAGCCGTCAACTCATGGGTACTCATTTGATTCGACAGCATAAATTAATTCTTGTATGTATGTATCAAAGTATCGTATGGTCTATATCATATTAAAACCTACAGGATCCAAATTTGTCATATACATAATATATTCTATAGAACCCGATGTGTAGTTAAAAACGAAGATTAATATGTTCGATTTATTTACTTTTGAAACAGTCATTTAAAAAAGGCATTTACATGATATACTTTTATACTGCTGATCCTCCAGTTGAAGAATGCAAAATTATGTTGATTGATGAAAATGGACGGTAAATATCTTTTTCTCGCTCCTATCTGTCTATGGGGTATTAATCCTGTATTGGTCTTCTTTTAAAATATTTTTTGTCGTTTATTGGACGCTATAACCATATGGTTCCAATGTTATTAAAAGCATTTTTCACTCGTACTCTTCAATTTGTAGCTTCCTAGGTATGCAACCGTATGGTATTAGCTTTGTTAAATGAGGAAGTTACCATTACAACTTTTAATTTGGCATTTATAGTCACAATTTTATTTGAATGGTTCTGTTCTCTATAATGTCTTAAGTACCCTAACTAATAACGGTTGGAATAACCAGTAAAGAGTTTAATCGCATGCGTACAATTTGTTTTACAAATTTACATTGTTGCGTAGTTGCTCTCAAACAAAAGCTCTGCTGTTTTGGCCAATCATATTATAATGAACATTGGGTGCAAGAGACAAAAATATACATCTGGCCCTTTTTCTGAATCAAGGCAAAAAAACTAGAACCAGCGGTAAAAGAGTTATTAAAAATAAAATGTAGTAAAATAACGGAGTCGTCAGTGAGTGAAGTTATTTATTATTGCGTTGTTGTAAAAAGAACCTACGTTTCGACGCCAAATACGTCTTCCTCAGGGTTAATTAACAGAACTTGTGTGCATATATGAGTAAAACATGAAATATATCAAAATGTCGTCAAAATTTATATAAACAACCTTCTTGGAGAACATCTCAACGCTAACAAGCTTATTTATTGTATAAATTTAAGGAGTTTCTTCTGAGTAATTGCTTTTAGACCTTAGATGAATTTTATTCTTATTAAATTTTATGTTAATACCAATGTAAGTACTATGTATTTTTGTTGACTTTTTCTATACGTTATGTAACAAATGTCATGGAAATAAATTTATATTATTATATTATTATTATTTATAAGAAAAAAGAACTTCAATTTTCATGGAGTTTCTACGAACCCAACCCCTTACTTTTTACGCAAAATTCGCTCATCTTCACTTCGAAAGAATCTTGACTAAAGTAATGCATTTTCAGCTAGTAATTGGAATGAAAATCCCTGTAACTTAAATGTAATGTTACAATCTTATGAAAAATTGTAACATTTCGCAAACCTATGTATAATCTACAGTTAATAATGCCCCTTGCCGTGATTGAACTTTTTAAAAAGCCCATTTTAAACTTCTTATCGGAAAGATTTAATGATACACAAAATATGGTATAATTTCGCAATACACGTGCATATTTCTGCAGAGAGAAGTAAAGAAAAAATCCCATTAAAAATGGGTTTGTTACTCGCTAACTGCATAACATTTCCATGTTGCAGCACAACAGAAACATGACGCGACATGCAGCCAATCTTTCCTTTCCTTCAGATGATGAATGTTGCCGGCGTATCTTCGTACGTTTGTAATTATTTGCATAAATAATTTCAGGACTGAAATACTGAAAATGCATTTATGTCACTTTGTTGGTTAATAAAATTATACTGCAAATTTAAATTGAATTGCAACAAAGCCTATTTGCATGTATTTGCATAAATAAATGTTTTTTAAATGCACGTTTTATTTTATTTTCACTCTGGATCAAAAATATATACAATGTGCAAACGTCAATATGGTATTGTGCGGCATATTTTAAATTAATTATTTGTTAATGAGTTGAAAATAAATGTTAATCCTATTATTTATAATTCGTTTTATTATGCTTAAGCTTATGTTACTGGTTTCAGATTTGTATACAGGTTGAGTCAGCTAACTATTCCCTATTTGGATTTTTTATAACTTAGGCAATTTTTATCAGAAAGTGACGAAATTTTTGCAAAACATGAACTATCTAAAGGAATTTTTACTGCCGAAATTTCAAATCGATCAGACAAAAACTTCACGAGTGGTTCACTCCAATGTGAAAATTGGACCAATTAATCCAAAATTTCCAATTGCAGCCCAAACAGTCGTTCTAGGAGAGTGCAAGGATTGTTCAGCAATCCTGTGGGGATTTTCATCTGACCAATACCGATGATTGTGTCTATTAAATCCACCATCAAGATGAAAATGTGCCTCATCAAAAAACATGATGTTATTCAGATGACCAAGGTTTTCATTCATTCGTTCAATTTCGTCTTCTGCAAATTCCAATCGGTTTGCTTTATCCTCTTCAGAAATTAAATAAGAAATATATCAAATATTGTATCGTGCGTTGCAGGACAGTGCAATCATAAGTTATAGCAGTTCGTATTGTTGTACGAAAATTTGAATTTCCCGCCGCGCATGCGCCACAAAGAATTTAATTAGTGAACAGCCCTATTCTAATTACTTTTGCGCATAACTGAATAATTAAATTAACTTGTGACTCATTTGAGGTATTAAGTTTTCCCGGATAACTTAAGAGTGTTGTTTTACTCCTCCTAGTGTAAACCAGGCTTGAATTCTCACCTTTTCGTTTTCCTGTCGCAATGAACAGTACTGTCGTCGCTGTCAGAATCACAGCCTACGCACATGCGCTTTGAAGCTTGTCTGGGTTTAGACACGTAATTACTACATCATAATACCAACAAACTATATACTCAAGATCAACTTAAGAGGCTTGCAGGTCACTTACTTGCTATCCGCCAAGTTGCCCGAGTCGTCCAACATTGTACTAGTGCCCTTTAGCGGGTCGTCCACGGGTCGTTTTCGAATCGGAGGATTTTCTGGAAGATCTGAGGGCAGAAAAGTATCTGAAAACTCTGTTCACATATGGATTTTTTCATGCTTCTTGAGAAAAATAATCTTCTCCGCCATAATCGAAATAAAATATAAATTGATATTATGGTGAGTCAGCTAACTATTCCCTATTTGGATTTTTTATAACTTAGGCAATTTTTATCAGAAAGTGACGAAATTTTTGCAAAACATGAACTATCTAAAGGAATTTTTACTGCCGAAATTTCAAATCGATTAGACAAAAACTTCACGAGTGGTTCACTTCAATGTTAAAATTGGACCAATTAATCAAAAATCTCCAATTGCAGCCCAAACAGTCGTTCTAGGGGAGTGCAAGGATTGTTCGGCAATCCAGTAGGGATTTTCATCTGACCAATACCGATGATTGTGTCTA